>OX465101.1:39568601-40123601 GCA_949987565.1 Luidia sarsii
TCTCCCCCCCCTCTCTCTCTCTCTCTCTCTCTCTCTCTCCCTCTCTCTCTATCTCTCTCTCTCTCTCTCTCTCTCTCTCTCTCTCTCTCTCTCTCTCTCCCTCTCTCCCCCTCTCTCTCTCTCTCTCTCTCTCTCTCTCTCTCTCTCTCTCTTTCTCTCTCTCCCCCTCCCTCTCTCCCTTCTTCCGTAGATGCTTGGTGTTAGCAGGACCCTCCAAATGCCGCGGGTACTTTCAAGTGGGCTTATCCCGACAGAGTCCCAGGCGGATGGCCTGGCCTTGTCATCAGCCGTCGATTACAGGTAAATCCGGCGGCGGATAATTCCACAAATCCGTCTTGCTGAGCGCCATTCATCCATCCCCTCACCCTAGGGGCTAACCACAAGGGCCATCAAAACCCCTCTTGGCTACCAAGATGTGACACAATTCTTCTTTTTTTTCTTCCTGATGAGAGAGGAAAAAATGAATAAATCGTCACTGAATCGGACAAAACTATGAGACGTAACTAAGGTCCAAACGGGAGCTTGGTTGGAGGATTCAAGGGAGGTGTTGGCTAGCCCCACACGGTGCTTAGAGGGAGTTGCTGAGCTGTCAGGCTTCGTACATCACTTCAATCCCCCGAGGGATTTGGTGATCGGTGCAAACCAGATTGGAAAGATTCGCCTGGGCGATGATTAAATGTATTTTAACCAGCCGTGTGTAGGTACACAGTGTCAAGTTAATTGCAGCGCTCCGCTGATGGAAATCGTATTATTAGACGCTTTGTGTTTCAATAATAAGGAAGACAAACAAAAGCCGTGAAGTCAATGCATGGCTGAGACGTTTGATTCGATTTAAATCCCCGGAAGATTCTTAAAACTTTAGAATAATACTGGCCGAGGGGCGCATGCGTACAGCCCTTGGAATCACACTTGCTAGTGGGGGCAAGGGCACGTGTACTGTCTCTGCTATGGATGAGTGTCAGGCTAGATTATCGCCACTAAACACCGCCAAGATGCTTCCATTTAATTTGATTGCATATTTATCCAGCGCCTGTCAACAAATAGATCATTGTATTACATGCATTAGATGTTAATTGATAATTGATGAGCTGATAATTAAAACGCGCTAGTCTCAAGCACAACCCCCTAATTAGTGTTTTCGTATTTATTGTAAACATTTTATAGAATGAAATTTTTAAAGTCGACAATCTTTATCCGAAAGTGGGTGATGAATTGTCGACAGTCGACATTTGAGTGAATTTCCTTCCTTAGTTCTATAGCCTAGATAATGATTATATGTGACCCGGCACAGCATAATGAAGAATAACCCCACTTTTGAGATTTTGAGATTTTCTAATGATGTGAAAGAGTATACCATTAGCTTTCAAATGATATTAAAACATAATATCCTCTGATACTTAAAATTTCCGAAAATACAAAAAAAAAAGATTTGTAATCGAATTGTGAAGATACTTTAACTTCAGGCGTTGTTTACTCAAAAAGTGTTTTGGTGGGATATTTCTCATGTCGTTGTACCGGGTCATATTATATGCTTTGTGTTTGTTTACTTGGTTGGTTGTGTGGAGTCGTTGCCATAGCTAGGCCTCGACCTGACTAGGTTTTGCAGTCGATGACGTAACCATTACGTCATTGCTGCTTAAAAGTGTGATTGTGTTTCCGATGTGATAGTTCCAGCCCAAGCGATTACTTTGATCTACAACTTTGTTGGTCATTAATCTTTGTAAACCGATTCCCTGAATTTGAAGAATATTCGTCAAATTTAAAAATAAAAGCACCCTACCCAGTAACATCACAGATCTAAACCCATGGCAGGCGCTATGTATTTTTGAATGCTAATGAATCATACAACGCATGTTAGTGTTTTCGGAAACACAAACATTATGATTTTTTGTTTGAAAATTGAAGTAGCACATCAACTACTGAAACGTCCACAAAACCACTAAAAGCAACCGTTTAACGATCTCTTCATTTCAACTCAATCTATTCATCTACTCTCCCTCAATGCGATCATTGCTCCGCTAAATGCAACCATCCAACGATCTCTTCATTTCAACTCGATCTATTCATCTACTCTCCCTCCATGACTGGTCATTGCTCTTCGCAAGCACGGCCTTTTCGTCATTCCTTCACCGATCAAACCACGATGGACGAATGTTTACCATTCTCAGCATTCCTTCCTCGAGTAATTACCGCAATTCCTTTCAACCTCACGCGCGCTCGCTGCGACCCTCGTACGGTGAAGAGCGCCGACCGGACGGTGCAGGGTGGAGCTCTGTGCACGCTGGTCCGTCCCAGCCAACCACGGACCACGAGGATCTGCAGTTTCCCTCCACTGGAGAATCTTGCCTCCGTATTGGGTCTGATTTACTGCACGATCGCTCCTTCCTGACTGCTTGTCCCTTGTTCCTGACACGACCGCTACCTTTCAGCTCAAAGCAAACATCCAATTAGCGCCGGATTGCTCGATGAGAAAGACAATTCAAGGTCGCCAGGAAAATTGCCATTTCCAAAATCAAAAGGAGCTAGCAGATGCCTTTCTTTCTCCCCTCCCCGAAAGAAATTCTTTTCTTTTCTATAATATCTTCCTTATGTGAGAGACAAAAACGAACGCTTAAACAGAATACTTCAATAATATCAATAAAAGTATTATACGCTATAAAGTCCAACTCAAAGCACACACAATCAGTGCTCAAGTGCTGAAAACACAACGAAGGCAAAAATTGTTTGTGCGTGGAGCCAGCGAAGAATTGTGACGTATCGCCAAATAGACGAAGACAATTTTTGATCAGGCATCGGGCAAAGCACTGAGCATTCGGTGTTTACCACGTCGAGTAAGGGCAAACTCTCATTGAATAACATTTTCCTCTGACGCAAACATCATGTTATATCTATGATTCAACGCGGTACCCGCTGCTATACATTATTCAACTCCACCACACGACCTCGAACAGCTCGGTGGTGAAGTGGTTAAGACGTCTGCACTAGAAAGTGGGAGTCGCGGGTTCGAATCCCGCCCGAGCTGCCTGAAATTGTTTTCATGAGGCATTGGGCAAAGCACTGAGCACTCAGCGTTCATCACGTCGAGAAGGACAAATAGTTTTAACCCTCATTGAAAAACAGACGAAGGTTAACAAGACGCGTTGAGGGGAAGGGTGTTACGTAATAGACCGTGCGTGGGGGTGGGTGGATCACGGGGTGCACTCCCGACAAGAACCACCCACCTACCTCAAGCACCTGTTAATTGTGTTCCCGGAGCCCAAAACATGAATCTCCAATTGTGTTTTCTTCCAGTTACAACAAAATCCTCTAGCTTGAAGGTTTGGTGATGTCCTAACCGCCACTAGGCCTAATTGCTTCTGACATCTACATGTAAATGGTTCAGAGCCCATTACTGCTTCGGTCTGGGCATATCAGGAATACACGATTCTTGATTTTTACCTCATAATTCCTAAATACCTCATACACGTAGTTACTAATTGTGACGAGTACATTACAGACAAACCATTCTTGTTTCGCTGGGTCTCTTGTTTATCTTTCTCGGTAAAAAAGTAAGCAAACAAGATTCATGCGTCCTTGAAAGCTGCAGGGACGCAGAAAGATGCAGAAAGTCACAAATTCCGTCATTTTAGGCGAACCTTCGGGCACATTTTGTAGCTGGATTGTAAAAATATATCACAGTGTTTCCGTGAAAACTTGGATAGGTTGATTGACCGACCAAAACAAAATCTCAAAAGACACCCTCTCTAAAAAAAAGTGAATGAATAAAATAGAAATTATGAAAAAATAAAACCATTTTGTTTTCGCAAGAAGGCACATTCCTCTCCCTGATCGTTTCCGGAATTTCGAGGAGATTATGATAATCGAATCCTCTTGATTTTGACTCTTGGTCTGAGAATTTGTTTTTGTAAAAAACCAAGTCCAAACGCGCCTGTGTTATTGCCTATAATGAGGCCCAAATCATCCCAATCATCGTCTATAATGAGGCCCAAATCATCCCAATCATCGTCTATAATGAGGCCCAAATCATCCTAATCATCGTCTATAATGAGGCCCAAATCATCCCAATCATCGTCTATAATGAGGCCCAAATCATCCCAATCATCGTCTATAATGAGGCCCAAATCATCCCAATCATCGTCTATAATGAGGCCCAAATCATCCCAATCATCGTCTATAATGAGGCCCAAATCATCCCAATCATCGTCTATAATGAGGCCCAAATCATCCCAATCATCGTCTATAATGAGGCCCAAATCATCCCAATCATCGTCTATAATGAGGCCCAAATCATCCCAATCATCGTCTATAATGAGGCCCAAATCATCCCAATCATCGTCTATAATGAGGCCCAAATCATCCCAATCATCGTCTATAATGAGGCCCAAATCATCCCAATCATCGTCTATAATGAGGCCCAAATCTTCCCAATCATCGTCTATTGGGGAAGTTAAGCCTCTGACCGGCTCGATATCGTGCACCCATACCCATTTTTGTATCCGTGTGGACATTGCTTTGCTCTA
The DNA here is from genome assembly GCA_949987565.1 of Luidia sarsii. Classification (NCBI taxonomy): domain Eukaryota; kingdom Metazoa; phylum Echinodermata; class Asteroidea; order Paxillosida; family Luidiidae; genus Luidia; species Luidia sarsii. The sequence continues at coordinate 39,573,122 of OX465101.1, forward strand.
GTGCACTATACAACCGCGTGAGAAACTATGTTTTAAACATGCTTCCATTTTAACCACATTCAATTTCCTGGGTAGAAATTTGCACCGTAATTCCCTTATTTATAGCACTTCAATTTGTGACTGTTTCTTACCTATCACAAATTTCCAGTTTTTGAGTTATTTCCAAATACCAGTTTCGTGAAAACCTCGTGGAGACACCTTTACATATGCCCTGTCAGACTTATTCATTCTATTGTCTTAGGCTTCCACAAGGCACTAGATTCACGCCCACATTCTCACAGCCATGTGCAGACACACTGGCACTGTCATGCGACACCGTGGTTTTTGTTTAGTTCCGAGTGACTATAGAGGGCGCTATATCAAATGTCGACTTGCCCATTTCACGACAGTGAGATGAGACGAGTGAGATGACACTGTATCTTTATGGTTCTCGTTTCAAGTTCCTTTGAAAACCTGCTGGTACCACGCCTATTTTACTACAAAGAGATGGAATATGATGTAATATGGCAAATTGTAGGCAGTAATCTTTCGTCAAAAACCCATAATAACTTGTAATGCAGTTTTAGAGCATCCTTAATGTGAACAATTTAGAGTCATCGTGATTTTTTTTATTCTGAATCGCTGTAATTACAGTAAGATGTCAATTGAGCGTCTCTGCAAGATCTTGTCATGCGAATCCCGAAATTCGATTATAAATGAATTTAAAAAAAAATTGAAAAGGAGAAAATTGTTGTCTAATCCTTGAGGGGAGAAATCGACCAACTTGGGAGTATAGCAAAAGAGGTTTGACAAAGCTATAGGACTGTAGCTTTCATTGCCATGGAAATGACAATTTGGAAATGGACTAAAGTGTTCAGGATTTCTCTAACAATTGGGTTCAGTCTCTTCTGCATTGGAGATCTTTCTTTAATTTGAAGAAAATTGAAGATGAAACGGATGGTAATTGAGGTTAATTGTTATTTCTTTCCATGGGATAGGACGCTGGGTAAACATGATACAAAGACCGACCGCGCCTAGCCTGGCTGCCAGTCCCGACTGCCTGCTAGCCTGGAAGGCAGAGCTTGTGCGCATGAGCAGAATTAGAGTCATGATCAGTACTCCCTTTCCCTTATGACTTTATTTGTTGTTAGCACCACCGTTAACTGGTCGTGGCCGTTGGCGGACGTTACATTTAAAACAATAAATAAATGTTGCAAACTGCTTACTAACTTAAAAATGACCAAAATGAAAATTTCAAAAATGTAGAAGGCCAGACGTTTGATTCTAAGGCCCTTTTCCAAAACCCGGCTTAGGCTTCGGCTCCGGCTTCGTCTCTGTTATCCAAAAGCTGAAAACACAGGTTGGAGTTCTTTGTTAAAGTTGAAGCTTTGGATTTTCTTTCTTCAAAACGTAGTATACATTCAAAACGGCACCGAAGCCATAGGCCTCCCGGTGTCACGCCTTGTACTTGAAAGAAATGGATGAAAGAAATGGAGACCAAGTCGGAGCCTTAGCCTAAGCCGGGTTTTGGAAAAGGGCCTAGCAGGACTTTTCTGGAAGGCAACATTCTTACTAGTCCTAGACATCGGAGGATGTTGCCTGTGAGAAAGAGAAAAGGCACTGCTCTTTGTAAAAGGTCCTGGTTAAAAAAAAACCTGCGTTCTAAAAAAGGACTATACTGATTTCAGCCCAGTAGAGTCTAATCTTTTGAGCGAACAAGACCATACAGTGGTCTTATGGTTTTCAACAGAAACAATATCGATGTGTGATATCTTGTATGCCCTCGATGAGAGACAGAAATCATTTTCTTTCTCACCTGAAACTGGCAGTGCAGTAGTTCAGTATAGGCCTTATTTAGGGACAATAAGAAAACGTCGTTCTTGTACAATTTTTGAACCAGTAAACACCAAGACAGTAACCAGTGAATGTTTTGTCGACATAAGTTTTAAAATAACGAAGAGTATAGATTTCCGTGTTCGGGCAAAAAAAAATATACACTACATTATTGATATGCACACTGTGAAATAAAAACCGTTTTTAGCAAGCAAACTATTTTTTTAGACCGATCTGATTGAGTATCTGCGCACGGTAAGTGTTGTATTATTGACCTGTTTCCAAAACAAATTGTGCCACATATGTAGATCAATCATTATCAATATTTCCATCGATACGGATATGGAATCTCTCAAGATTGGGGTATTTCTGAATGTCTTTTGCCTGCGGATACAAAACAATGTAACGGAAGCTCACTGATGTAGTCTTTCTTTATTAGGGATCAGAGATCTAGCAAATGGGCGGTATAAGCGAAAAATAGGAAACCATGCAATTTTAAGAACCTTACATCGTTGTAACCATAATTATGCAACTCCCCAAACCTGACCCCTTCCTGACAAAAACCCAGCCAAATCCCAACACTTGGAAGGACCTAATAGAATTAAGGCAACAAATCCACTTAGTCTATGGCGCACCTGATCACATCGATCTAAGGTGTGTGTAATTGAATGCTATGCATTCGCCTCATGCAGCAGCAGTAACGCAATTACACTCCACGTATGATCCTCACTCCTCGTCCAAGCCATACTAGAGACATGGAGGTAGAGATGACCACAGATGCTTTAAGACACTTTGTTGAAAGGAAAAGGAAACGACAGACAGACGGACAGACAGATGTACTATCGCCATGGCATCTTATGTCACACTTTTCATCTATTCTGTTTAAATCCCGAGAGAAAAGTTTCTAAGAGATTTTTTTTTAATTATAGACTTGCAGTGACCCATTTTATATACAAACTGAAAAGAATGCACGTCATTTGGAAATTCGAACGCAAAAAGTAATCAAAATGTTTATTAGGTCACTATAATTACATAATCTTTAGGACTTTCACGACATTGGCTATTCAGTTTTCAGATATTCGGCCACATCTAAAAGTCAATTTGAAAAGGTCACGTTGAAAAGAATCACTAAGTACCCGCATTCTTCCTGAACTAAAGAACAACTCCTTACAAAATCTGATGCAAGGAAAGAGGTCAGTAATGAGCTTCAGAAACAGTGGAAGGAAGGGGGTATATAGGGGATTGATGGGGGAGAAGATCAACCTTGATTCCCATAAATGCTGAAACAAATATCTCAAGACATTCGGTTTGTGTCATGCAATGCAAACAATGATCCAGCTATGTAGTTTTGAGGTAGTCGGGAGATGAATAATTATGCTTTCAACGATTCATCAAAAGCTTCTCAACCATCTCCCTTCCTCATTTTAAATACTCAAACAGTACAGACTACAATCTCCAAAAATAAATATCAAAAGTGAGGCCTGAGTTACGTATCATAGCATTCTTTGGGGACACAAAATTCATATCTATTCACTGAAATTCACACATAAGGAATGAATAGAACAACGACGATCAAAATCCTGATATTTTTGACTGATTAAGCCAACAATTCTGTTTGTACTTGTGAACAAATAGGATCGAAATTCATCTAGGTTGGACACGTCGGGCTCCCGAATATAAACGTATGTGCTTGCCTGGACAGCAATCCTCACTATTGTCATTCCAAATATCGTCGACTTTGACTTGACGCATAGCTAATACTTAGCACATGAATAGAACTGATACATCTGGCGTTCTTTTTATAGCACCGCACCTCTCTCCAAAGATGATTCCACACGCTGTACCGCGAATGTAATTACATCAATTTAAATTAGCCTGAAAATTACGCGAATTAGCCCCAAAATAGGCACTTGACGGCTGCGCTGACTACTACCCAGTTTGTGGTTATCAAGTTACACAAATGAAGAATCTGCAGGGAAAAGGGAGATGGGGGAATTTACAGGAAGATGGGTCGGAATGAGGGAATATAGTCACTGACCATCTTACACACATGTACAGAAATAGCATGCAGTCACTTCTCATAATGCACAGCGACCAACTGCCAGACCAGTATATGCACGTCCATGGCAACCCGACCCCCCCCCCCCCAAAAAAAAATCCTCTTGTTCAATTTAGGGACGAGGCATAGTCGTAATTGCTCACCAATTGATTCTATCACAGCCCCACTTCTGATTCCCTTCATGGAGGTCCGTCGTGTTTTCTCAAAAATTTATTCTTAATCTGCCGCATGCCTTGCCGGCATCTGATCAGCGATTCGCTATTCCAGTCACAACGGCATACGACCGCCTTCCAACTAAAGGAAAAAAGCAAGAATTGGACAGGTTAAGGGAGAGGGAGGGGCGGCACTAAACGCTTTCATTTCAGCATTCTGCGGTATTGGATTAGTACGATTGATTGTGCGGATTCCGCCCCACCAAATTGCGTTAAAGGGGAAAGCGCTGAATAGACCTGTGGTCTAGGCCAAAAGAGCTATAATTGGATGAATTACAGTCAGACAATCGTCCATGAATCAGCGAGACGGGCACTAATATGGCCGTCACAATACACTCAATCATTAAGAGTATCCCATGCACGCCAGTCGGACAAGAACCAAGATTGTTTTCTTTTGTAAATTTCATTAACCATCATTTGGGAGAGCGGCCGATGGAAAATACAGTCAAATATCGGCGAAAAAAAGACTCACCGCATTCTTTTCAGTTTATGATCTCTTTCCCTTTCAATTTGTTTTCTAGGGGAGTCGAGATATAAAAAAACAAACCTCCGTTTTGAAGCCCAGACGGGCGCCATGGTATAGGATTCTAATTTGACCAATTCCATTTCGACGACATCATCTTAGGGTCCAGGCAGGACAGGGAAATACAAATAAACAGGAAGGTCTGATATTTCAGTCATGGTAGTTCTCTGCAGTGCTAGGATGAAGAAGCTTATACTGTATCCAATGTTGTGACTGGCTTTGCCAATCGTGGGTTTTTCTGCCCGTATACCGCTCAAGGGGGAAAACCCAACGGATTTCACCCTGAATAGACAAGGCAACGGGACTAATTCTGAGAGGCCTTCCGTGGTAGGCCAGTCTTTCTTTCAGCTTCAATCTCTCTCCTCCTCCTGCCCCTCCCCAATTATTCCGACGGACAACCATTCGGCCCGGCTGAATATGGATTAAATGTTTGACAATTGGCATGACCATGTGGGAACCAGATTCAATCACATTAAGCGAGCAATTTCAATCTCATTTCTTTTTTTGAGGGAGGGTGGAGTTGAGTATAATCTCAGTTTATAAATGACATGGTCTGCCTTATTCAAGAGAATGGACCTTTTCGCCTTTACCATCCTAACACACAATTTAATAGCTCAGCCTTTGTGGTATTCGTCAGTCACAAACCCAGAAAAGGAGTTTGGAACTATTTAATCCATTCTCCCAAATTCTTGCCTGGACTGCTGTTGTTGCCTGAAGCATACGTGTCCTTTTTTGTGAGTTTCAAATGTATTTCACTAAATGCTTTGTATCGCAACTCTAGCCTGGTATTTTGCGGGGTCTAAACCAGGACTCTGAAGACTCGTGAAATAAGATACTTTGTGCAGACAAATGAAGTAGAAATATTAACCATCAACTACCCTAGTCTTCGGGGATCACAAACCTTTATCTCTCGGATGTCAACAGCTGATTCTGACTGGTGTCCACCATTATAGCAAAGACCGCCACCAAGGTTTGGATAGCTGACACGCTGATTTATAGTCATGGGTTCAGACGCCTGTTAAATCCAGATTTCCTTTGCTCTTTGATAAATGAATTGGGGCAAGAATCGCCCAAGACCCGGGCAAAGCTACAGGGATTTGTGATCCGTTATTAATTGAAACAAATATATATAAACACATATTTAAGGTACAGAAATGCTAACTTGATCTCACCCTACCAGCTTTCCACTTTGTCCTTTGTTTCTCATCCGTGTCCTATTCACTCTCTTCTCCTTTCCTTCTTGTATCTGTTTTGACCTTGTCACGGCCTTTGAGAAAGGTCCTGCTAGGATCGAAACGTCAGGCCCACTGCATTTTGAGATTTGAATAAAAATTATATTTACTAAAGTTGCGGATCGCTGGTCATTATGTTCACAGAAACCAACTTGTCTGGCAACTCCACTTAATACTCCACATTGAATTATTCGACATAATGTTATTAATGTATGAGGATTGAGGTTTATCAACTGCACTATAGGAGCAATGAGTTGCTGGTTCGGGTCCCACATGGGATGCCTGTGTTTTCCTCAAGCAGACGACTGAGCAGAGCACTCAGCATGCAGTTGTAAATGTACACTGTACATGTATCTATAGAGTGGGTGGACAAACCCTCGCTGTATCATCATGCTTACCAAGATTGTACCATCGCTTTATTAATCAATCTCACACACATTCGGTAGATTTATGAAATTTCGGACCAACATGTTTTTATTAACCATACACTTCAATGCAGTTTCAGGGAGTACACACTTTTGGGTATAATAAACCGTTCGTCAGTATATTATGTATTTCAAACAAGTAGCTATTTCATTAATGAAATTATGATTGGAGCAAATATCCTGACTACAGGAACATTTTCTTCCAATAAACCAAGATTATGCTGAAAGGCTCTTTGGGGGAAAAAACCCGGAGAGGAGCGTTGTGACAAGAAATCTACTCCCTTTTCAGTGAATATGCTTGAAAACGGGATTGTCCTTCCTTTCTCTCTGCCTTGAAGAAAGATCTTGCTAGGAGCTTAGAACAAGGAGCCTCAATAGTATCAATCATTCTATTCCGTATAGACAGTTTCAGTAGACAGTCGACAGTTTCAAGATGCCTCCTAAGGCATGAATATTAGTATAAATAAAAGCAAATCAGCTGATAGTTAGGGCTACGTCAATCTTTGGCCATTTGGTACATAACAAAATAAAAAATATAATAATTATGTATTTATAATAGCAAAATGTATAATAGCAAAATGTTTTCTAGTTTCACTAAAATTTCAGTAATATCCATAATTCACATTGGAAGCTTTTCTGTAATATTCAGCCATATTCAAATGTGTAAATTAACAGGAAGCAAAACTGCGTGTGGAGAAAGTTTTAGTTTTGGTAGCGGCTAATTTGGTGAGTTTTGTAGCCCACCGAAATCCATCGACATCTCTAAAGGTATGCTATATGGGCTGAAGGTACTTACTTTTTTATGCCAAATTGCCCAAAACAAGGCTGAAAATCCACTAAAGGTTAAGGGCTAGAGAAAGAAGGAAGTGTAGAGAGTCAAAGGAAGGCTGGAGATAGGAATTGACATTCCTTTGAAAAGGGCAAGATCATAGACAGGGGGAAAGCAAGAACCAGGAAGGGAATTCCAGATAGAGGCAGAACAAGGGAAGAAGCTGTTCCGATACCTCTCCGTTCTACACCTTGGGATAGATAGAGTGTATGGGTGAGATGAGGCAAACAGCCTGGTTGCTCGCTGAAATGTCCTGACTGGGGGGACCAGGTCGGCAAAAGCAGAGGAACACCTTCCATAGAATTATCAGTAGAGGAGACTCAGGGTGGCCACCATCCTATAATGGACAAAACTTTGTCTTGAAGACGTTCCATCAAAAGGTCGGGCCACCTACTGCAGCCTTATCTGCACATGTCATGCAATCACGATCATTGAGCATTTTGCCAACAATCGTTTAGTGCAAAGTGACATCAGAAATATTATAAGGCCTAGTGGTTCTCAGCTTAATAGGAACTGAAACTTAAAAAAAGGGACGAAAATTTGTCAGCCATATTGTCAGGAAATCCAAGTTTGTACTGCCTCAATTGACCCTAAAATTAAATACAAATAATTATGTGACTGGCTCCACAAAAATGGGTACATGTGCCAAAATTGAAAAATTCAGTTATATATGTACATAGCTGCATTGGTTACATTATAAGCTTGAATTTGGTGTAGGTTGAACCCCATGGCATTTTGCATTCTGGAGATATATATTTGCATATTATTCATATATATGGTTTTTACGAAAGTGCTTTAAGAGATACAGTCCTTTAAGCATGACATATGGAAAAGGAAATTTACTTAAAAGAAACTCTCTTAAATGCCCCTAGCAACAGTTATGTTCCTTTGAAGCTACCTTTCTGAACATTTCCTGAAAGTATTCACATGATAGAAGCCCTTTTTCGCAGAGTGGGTCACTGTTCATAATTGTATTATTTTTATTAGTTATTATTTATTATAATTTTATTATTAATGTTATGGCTTGGTCTTCATCACACACTGTATCAATAAACCAACATGCAACGAATAATAATTAGTTGTAAGGCATACGTACAATATGCAATGTTGTTGACGACTACCAACAACATTGCTATCTCAGCCACACAAGTTAGTGATAGATCTATGTTATATGTCTTATATCTATGATGCAGTAGTCATTCAAAGATGGACAGAGCGAATATTGTCTAAAATACACAACATTTCTATCCAAATTATTATGTTACTCTCTCATTTTGCTTGAAACAGATTTGAGCAATATCCCGCAAACAGATTTCTTCAAAATGAAAATCAGAAAATGATATACTGTTTCGATTGAAATTAATTCGGCGTTTCTGGCAGTGTAAATTTGTATGGGCAAAACCACAAGACCTCAAGTGAATATCAAGCGAAGTGAATGTACTTGAAGACACAGGCAGCACAATGCACAACCTGTAACCAGTTGTGGAAACTGTTACTTCAGTTGGCAAAAGATTACCATCAAAATACAGTAATATAAACACCCGCAAAAGTAACAGAATGAGAAAAGCATTGAATCCTGAAATGTATGGGACTTTGTCTTTGTCAACATGTATTGAATGTGTCCAAGAGGGATGTATACTACATGTATGTCTGTTACTAAATAATACCTGTATGTATGCTTGCCAATGCATTGGAAGCACTTCACAGACAGCTCAGATACACAAGCACCGGGGAAAACATAGAGGTGGCATAAAAAATGTATCAATTCAAGAAAATCTGGTTTAAATGTCAGATGACACAATGGCAATGACAGTGTATGACACTACGGATTGGCCAATGAGCAGCCACCTTTTGACCTCAGGATACAGTATTTCTATGGAAATGACCTCATGGGGGCAAGGTCATTAGAAAATAATCATAACACAGGATGCTGAAGTAAAGGCAAGAGTCCTAAATTGGCCAAGAGGGTAAAGGGCTCCTCTATAATATAGCAAGGTTTGCGGTGACACCATGTATAAAGTCTCTTAAAGGAAGAGGTGTGGTTCTGAAAAGAACCTGGGTGGTAACTCGACATTTCGACCAGTATGCTCTGGCCGTCATCAGGAGAACCAGAGCATACCAGTGTGCTCTGACGACCAGAGCATACTGGTCAAAATGTCGAGTTACCACTCAGGTTCTTTTCAGAACCACACCTCTTCCTTTAAGAGACTTTATACATGGTGTCACCGCAAACCTTCCTATATTGATGAACCCACCATGCAAAGCCTTAAGTCTTATTTGGCTCTTCTATAGATCGTTTGCACCAGCAGCCATCTTTGGGCCTTCTTGGTGTTATTAAAATTCAGTGACAATGCAGGTACAAAGAGTGCACTCTTGCCTATCCAAGAGGAACAAAGACTAGGCCCCAAAGATGGCCGCCGGTGCAAGCGATCTATAGTCAATGAATGATTGCACAAACCATTATCACTATGAAATCTGTAATTGCAAGAATGTCTCAGATCTCAAATGTAGCCATTGCTCTCAGAAGCAGTCATTCATGAAGAGATAGAGTGACCTAGCAAAGATAGTTGACTACATAGGAAGGCCCTCACCTGAGGGCTAGGTACCTCACACCAGAAACGTCTGATTGAATTCCTGTCATTGTCTAATACATGTAACTTCTCCCTCCATGCCCCCTTTCCTCTGAGAAACGAATCCAAACAAAAAGATGAAGTCTAAAGGGAGTTAGGGCTCATGATGTTAAATTGGCACTGCATACTTGGAGTTCCAGTCCCGTTCAAACACGTTAGCCAGTTGCTGCCTGAAGGCTACGGGTTGGTCCCTCATTGGCTCAGGTGCCTCTGATGTCTGGTTGACAATGACACCAATGCCCCCTGTAGTCACAAAGTAGTCCTTACTCCAGTTGGATGTACCTGGTTGGAAAGGAAACAACGAGGAGCGGTAATTCAGGATGATGAACATTGCTAACGGTGGCCATCAAACGCCAGCCAACTTTGCTACACAAATCCATTGGAGAAATCTCTGGGCCTTCAAACAATCTTAGGCAAGCAAAACTAACTGGGAACAGTTCAACAAATTTGTGAACATTTTCAAGAGAATTGGACTGGATAAGTAGACTTCAGCACTTTAACTATCTCAGCTATCCTGCCCTTAAATGGTGGACTTCAAAATAATTACTTAGAAAGGTTTCAACAAATAATTGGGTGAGAGATTGACAGCTGATAGCTGAAGCACTGTTTGGTAAGGCCTGGCTAGCTTTTTAGCAGCCTTACATTATTTGACAGGAGGGAAGTCGATGGCCATTCTCAGCTACACTTTTCATACTTGGACTTCATCGAGCTTTAACGCTGCCCATTGGTGACAAAGCTCTTTGTACAATACAATAAGATTGAATGATTTACATAACAGAAACAATAAAGGGAGATTGGTGATACCGCTGTGTGCATAAAGTGTCTTTTAGAAGAGGTGTGGTCAGAGAAACCTGAGTTTTAACTTGATATTGTGGCCAGTTTCCTGTGACTGATAATGATATCAGTAATCAATGGTAGTTCAGGTTATTCATGGTGGAGGTTGCAAGTCAAGGCCACTTTGGGTTGACACAATGTAGAATTATCAGACAGAACGTACTGTTCACAGCGTTGAATCCGTCAGTCCTCTTCAGAACAGTAGCTCTCACAAATGAAACTTCTTTAATTAATCCGTCAGTCCTCTTCAGAACAGTAGCTCTCACAAATGAAACCTTTTTAAATGGTGTCACCATGAATCAGCCTTGACTCTATATCCCATGTCAACTAACAGAGGCATTCTGAGGGGCACTTTGAGTGAACCCAGGTCCTGCTCAGATCTTCATCTCACACTAAATTGACCTTTTTATTTCATAGTGCTGCCAAAATAAAGTGCATGCCTGTCTACAATCATACAGCAAGGAGTCTATGCTACAATCTATGCTCTCTTATCTTTTTAAAGGCCCATCAACAAACCCTGTAAGATTAGCACTCCACATTAACCAGCGCCCTCTAGTGTCAAGTGCATGTCCAATGGTTACAATCAGCCATCTTGGTTGCCAAGTTATACTTCACTGTTGTCAAGTCATGTGTGCTTGTGTGCTAATGTGAATTACCACTCATATTGTATTCTCCACTAGAGGTAGAATTATTTCCTCAAAGACACAACTTGTGTGACATAAGCTGTGTGCACCCACCATGATAATAAACATCTAGATGAATGTGATTTCTATTTTTGTGAAACATTTGGCCGTCTAAGTCAGATCACCTAGTCAAAACAAGTTAACAGAATAATGGCAGGAAAATTCTGTTTAACAATTGGACTTATTATGAGCATGGCAACTCTATGAAAGAAGAATTGACTCTTCTAAAGCTAGTAAATGATGGTTCCTTCTCTTCTTGAGTGGTGGCAAAAGAAATTTCTCACATTAGCAAAAGTACACTTCAACCACAGCCAAGTTTTCCCCCAAGTTCCTGTGCATGGCGGCCAAGATGACTAGATGTATGTGAAAACCACAATGACATCCTGTCATTTAGTGGTCAGCGCAAATACAGATGAGAGGAACACTGATAAGCTTAACCACAATCTCTGAAAAAAATGCACCTCATGATAGAATAACAAATTCCAACCTTCTACTCCCCATGAGCGAGAATGAAAAGAATAAGTTGAAACAGGAGAAAGTAAATCTAAGACCAAGAAAGTGTTTTCCCCCAAACATAAGGTAGACAAAAATGAACAGATTAAGGTGAGAAAGTGGAGAATTATTAGGAAAAGGTGAATGATGTGCAATTCAAATTGCCAGATTCTCTCTGTAGTTTCTTGCCACAAGAGCTACAATGAACAGATATAGGTGGGAAAACGATTGAAGCAAAGATAACGAATCAAAGAAGTTATTCCACCTCAACTTCTGTGGGGCTTTGTGGATGCTATTTTTGGAGGAACGGAGTGAGCAAAGGGTGAGCTCCAGTCTCGCTCAAAGGCCTCAGCAAGTTGCTGCCTGAAGAAGAAGACCTTTGAGGCGGATGCCTGATTGATGATGATGCCAACACCACCATCCTCCAAAAAGTAATCTTCGCTCCAGTTTGACGTGCCTAGAAGGGGGAGGGGGTGGGGGGGTGGGGAAATGAGCCAATGAAATACCTTGGGAGGCTTTAGGCACGCAGGAAATCTTAACACAGAAGATACCTGGGTGGATTTCTGCTACTGCAGCCGATTTCAAGAAAAGTTGCTTAAGTTACGGAAAGTACAAATGTTGCGCAAGTCTTGCGCCTCTATGACCCTTTTCAGCAATATTCAGCAAAGGCAGCAAAATGTAGCGTAAGTTACGAAACAAAATGTTGCAAACGCAACATTTGCAGTTTCGTGAAATGGGCTGCTGGACACATATCAGACACATGTGCTACAAACTGCTTATCAAATTAACCGTCTTCCTGTGTTGTCCCAGATTCGGTGTCTGACGAACACAAAAACAAACTCACCATTTCCCATCTCCAGCCTTGACAAAGCTTGAGACTCGGGTCAAAGTCGTTGAGAAATGTCGTAAATTTTGGGTCTTTTTGACCCTCCGCACAGACGTAAATGACCAGCATGATGCAAGTCTCTAGAGTTGAGAGGGGCTAACTTCTCATTACTACTAGCAGGCCCTTTCTCAAGAGCAGAATGCAGAAGCAAACTGGCTGAGATTGGACTGGTTCTGCCTGCTAGCACTGGGCCTTGTAGAATGCAAACCTTAGGCCTTCATGTGTCACAGATTCCTGGGACCAAGAGCTGCAGTCAGGCCCTTCTACGTCAAGACTCAAGAGTGAAGCACAATGCAGTGGAATATCCCTATAACTAACGCCAATATACCAAACATGCAACTATAATAAACACGCCTTTTGGCTCCCGATGTATACGTCCGTGGATATGCGGCGACTGCTAAAACAAACAATTTTCATGGACGGACCCCGGGTTGTTTGTTACAGCGACGTTCCACAATACCAATGTCTGCATTTTTATTTGATGTCATTCAAGAAAGGACATGTGCTATGTCTGTCTTTGAGTAGAAAATAGACACAACAATGTACTAGTAATTGATTGATTGATTGATTGATTGATTGATTGATTGATTGATTGATTGATTGATTGATTGATTGATTGATTGATTGATTGAGAGTCAAGGACACAAAGTGTCATCTCAGCCAAATGTTCAATACACGATTTGTACAACGCTGACCCTTGATACAAAGTCCTAGTGTTTCTTTAACTCTTCTGATCCATCTTCTGATCCATCTTATAAAACCGTTTGATAGTCTGAGATTTCATGTCTCCAGTTATGGTCTTTCAAGTCAACACAACTGATCAGGCCATAGGCAGACATGACTTGAAACCACATGGTTACCATGGTTTGGGTTACGTGTATACCTACCTATGTACGCTTGCTGATCCGTCACCATGTATTTGTTGTGGTTCACTCGGCTGAATGGAATCTTGGCTTGCTCAGCACTGGCTGGTACCACAAATATTTTCTGATGACAAAAAAAAAACCACCAAGAATTTGTCATCAATTAGTTAAGGGCCAAGAAAATAGAATGCAAACACGTTGCAAACAACTGACTGACTACAATGACCAGAATGAAAATATCAACAATTAGGAGAGCCGGATGTTTCCATCCTTGCAGGACTTTTTTCAAACGCAGAATGAAGCTAAAGAAATATGTGAAAAGACCTCTGACCTCTGAATTAACATGGCAGCTCTCCTTCCTGAGCTACCAAGCCCTCAGTATCTTGGTTGCTGAAGGGGAACTGGTGTAAGCGTTCAACCATTAACTGCTGTATATCTAATGGAGGCCTTTTTGTTCCTATTCAGATGCAAACAATCATTAGTGTTATCCAAGGCTACAGCAGTTGCAGAACCACACACTAGATGCAGCTCAGTGCATTGCAAAGATCATCTTAACAGCAAGGAAGCGAGCCAACCTTGGTTGTTCCTCGGCTCTTGCCAACCTGCCCCCCCCCCCCCAGTTACAGTAGGACATTTCAGCGAGCAACCAGGCTGTTTGCCTTCTCTCACCCACACACTCTATCTATCCCAAGGTGTAGAACAGAGAGGTATCGGAACGGCTACTTCACTCATTCTGCCTCCATCTGGAATTCCCTTCCTGGTTCTTGGTTTCCCCCAGCCTACGATCTTGCCCTTTTCAAAAGGAATGACAATTCCTATCTCCGGTCTTCCTGAGTCCCTCTCTATCTCCTTCTTTCTCAAGGCCTTAACCTTGAGTGGCTTTTAAGCCTTGTTTTCTTAAACTCTACATGTCTCAACGTAAATTTCAAAATAGCACACCATGACACTTACAACTTCTATATGCATTCTACCCACGTTGTTGAGCGCAGCCAAGGATGACAGAAATGCAAACATGTCTGGGTCTGAGTGGTTCCATCTGCTGGCCATGAGTCGGACGGACACATTGTGATCGTAGGCCATACTTCTCAACTTGTCGTCAATAACTGGCCAAAATCTGCGACACAGTTTAGAAAGAAAAAGTAGGGACATTTAAATGACATAGAATCATTTAGGCAGTGGAATTATTTACATGGCATAGAATCATTTGGGCAGTGGAATTATTTACATGGCATAGAATCGTTTAGGCAGTGGAATTATTTACATGGCATAGAATCGTTTAGGCAGTGGAATTATTTACATGGCATAGAATCGTTTAGGCAGTGGAATTATTTACATGGCATAGAATCGTTTAGGCAGTGGAATTATTTATATGGCATATAATCATTTAGGCAGTAGAATGATTTACATGGCATAGAATCATTTAGGCAGTGGAATGATTTATATGGCATAGAATCATTTAGGCAGTGGAATGATTTACATGGCATAGAATCATTTAGGCAGTGGAATGATTTACATGGCATATAATCATTTAGGCAGTGGAATGATTTATATGGCATAGAATCATTTAGGCAGTGGAATGATTTACATGGCATAGAATCATTTAGACAGTGGAATGATTTATATGGCATAGAATCATTTAGGCAGTGGAATGATTTACATGGCATAGAATCATTTAGGCAGTGGAATGATTTACATGACATAGAATCATTTAGGCAGTGGAATGATTTACATGACAGAATCATTTAGGCAGTGGAATGATTTACATGACAGAATCATTTAGGCAGTGGAATGATTTACATGGCATAGAATCATTTAGACAGTGGAATGATTTACATGGCATATAATCATTTAGACAGTGGAATGATTTACATGGCATATAATCATTTAGGCAGTGGAATGATTTACATGGCATAGAATCATTTAGACAGTGGAATGATTTACATGGCATATAATAATTTAGGCAGTGGAATGATTTACATGGCATAGAATCATTTAGGCAGTGGAATGATTTACATGACATAGAATCATTTAGGCAGTGGAATGATTTTCATGGCATATAATCATTTAGGCAGTGGAATGATTTACATGGCATAGAATCATTTAGGCAGTGGAATGATTTACATGGCATAGAATCATTTAGACAGTGGAATGATTTACATGACATAGAATCATTTAGACAGTGGAATGATTTACATGACAGAATCATTTAGGCAGTGGAATGATTTACATGACATAGAATCATTTAGGCAGTGGAATGATTTACATGACAGAATCATTTAGGCAGTGGAATGATTTACATGACAGAATCATTTAGACAGTGGAATGATTTACATGACAGAATCATTTAGGCAGTGGAATGATTTA
This sequence comes from Luidia sarsii, assembly GCA_949987565.1. NCBI lineage: Eukaryota > Metazoa > Echinodermata > Asteroidea > Paxillosida > Luidiidae > Luidia > Luidia sarsii. The sequence continues at coordinate 39,588,966 of OX465101.1, forward strand.
CATGACATAGAATCATTTAGGCAGTGGAATGATTTACATGACAGAATCATTTAGGCAGTGGAATGATTTACATGACATAGAATCATTTAGGATGTGGAATGATTTACATGACATAGAATCGTTTAGGCAGTGGAATGATTTACACGGCATATAATAATTTAGGCAGTGGAATGATTTATATGGCATAGAATAATTTAGGCAGTGGAATGATTTACATGACATAGAATCGTTTAGGATGTGGAATGATTTACATGACATAGAATCGTTTAGGCAGTGGAATGATTTACACGGCATATAATAATTTAGGCAGTGGAATGATTTATATGGCATAGAATAATTTAGGCAGTGGAATGATTTACATGACATAGAATCATTTAGGATGTGGAATGATTTACATGACATAGAATCATTTAGGATGTGGAATGATTTACATGACATAGAATCATTTAGGATGTGGAATGATTTACATGACATAGAATCATTTAGGATGTGGAATGATTTACATGACATAGAATCATTTAGGATGTGGAATGATTTACATGACATAGAATCATTTAGGATGTGGGATGATTTACATGACATAGAATCATTTAGGATGTGGAATGATTTACATGACATAGAATCGTTTAGGCAGTGGAATGATTTACACGGCATATAATAATTTAGGCAGTGGAATGATTTATATGGCATAGAATAATTTAGGCAGTGGAATGATTTACATGGCATAGAATAATTTAGGCAGTGGAATGATTTACATGGCATATAATCATTTAGACAGTGGAATGATTTACATGGCATAGAATCATTTAGGATGTGGAATGATTTACATGACATAGAATCGTTTAGGCAGTGGAATGATTTACATGGCATAGAATCGTTTAGGCAGTGGAATGATTTACATGACATAGAATCATTTAGGATGTGGAATGATTTACATGACATAGAATCGTTTAGGCAGTGGAATGATTTACACGGCATATAATAATTTAGGCAGTGGAATGATTTACATGACATAGAATCATTTAGGCAGTGGAATGATTTATATGGCATAGAATCATTTAGGCAGTGGAATGATTTATATGGCATAGAATCATTTACGATGTGGAATGATTTTCATGGCATAGAATCATTTAGGCAGTGGAATGATTTATATGGCATAGAATCATTTAGGCAGTGGAATGATTTATATGGCATAGAATCATTTACGATGTGGAATGATTTTCATGGCATATAATAATTTAGACAGTGGAATGATTTACATGGCATAGAATCATTTAGACAGTGGAATGATTTACATGGCATAGAATCGTTTAGGCAGTGGAATGATTTACATGACATAGAATCATTTACGATGTGGAATGATTTTCATGGCATAGAATCATTTAGGCAGTGGAATGATTTACATGGCACAGAATCAGAGAAACGATTCTTCTGGGATTCAAACCTCAGAAGTCTGATCCTTGAACTTATCAAGACTTTCAAGCCACCCAGCCAACAGGACAAGAGCACCATTGCATTGTAGGTTTACAAGTTTGCAGTAGAATTTGAATATTAGTTGGCAGCCTTCCCAAAAAAGTCAAGAAGTATTAGCAGGAGTGGGGGCCCCAATCTGAATCATTTGACCATTAATGATCATTATATCTCAAGGGATTATGCCCGTTTATCATTGTCCTAATAGCAAAGGCACACTAATCCCCTGCTACTAATCCAATCTCTACAGCAAATGCCCAACCCACCAATCACAGGTACACTGTCCCAGGAGTGGACAGGAATTGCTCCAATCAGACACCAGGATCCAGTATGGCCAAAACCAAGCACGGTTATAAATTGAGACTGAAGTTTATACAAAAACTGTTGCGAACTACTCACTGACTAAAATGACATGCAATACATAAATCTCAAATGTTAGAGGGCCTGACGTTTCGATCTTAACAGGACCTTCTTCAAAATGCAAAGTGCCTTTGAGAAAGGTCAGCCAAAGCATAGTGATGCATCATCGTCCACCATACACAGCCTCTTCTCTAATAAGTAATTAGGGACATTTTAAGCAAAAAGAGAAATGAATGACAAGAGAACTCCACAAGCAACCAACCTTCTAGGGTTACTGTAAGCTAGGAATGGATAATACTCCATGACAGCTATGTGGATGAAGCTCTTAGCATTGTCCATCACATTCAGAATGGCATCAATATCATTTGTCCTTCCTTCAGGACAAAACTCTGGTGGTGAACTCTGGAATAAGGGAATAAAGGTCATGTTGGTGACACACAGAGCTCAATTAATCAAGAACTCTGGAATAAGGGAATAAAGGTCATGTTGGTGACACACTGAGCTCAATGAATCAAGAACTCTGGAATAAGGGAATAAAGGTCATGTTGGTGACACACTGAGCTCAATGAATCAAGAACTCTGGAATAAGGGAATAAAGGTCATGTTGGTGACACACTGAGCCCAATGAATCAAGAACTCTGGAATAAGGGAATAAAGGTCATGTTGGTGACACACTGAGCTCAATGAATCAAGAACTCTGGAATAAGGGAATAAAGGTCATGTTGGTGACACACTGAGCTCAATGAATCAAGAACTCTGGAATAAGGGAATAAAGGTCATGTTGGTGACACACTGAGCCCAATGAATCAAGAACTCTGGAATAAGGGAATAAAGGTCATGTTGGTGACACACTGAGCTCAATGAATCAAGAACTCTGGAATAAGGGAATAAAGGTCATGTTGGTGACACACTGAGCTCAATGAATCAAGAACTCTGGAATAAGGGAATAAAGGTCATGTTGGTGACACACTGAGCTCAATGAATCAAGAACTCTGGAATAAGGGAATAAAGGTCATGTTGGTGACACACTGAGCTCAATGAATCAAGAACTCTGGAATAAGGGAATAAAGGTCATGTTGGTGACACACTGAGCTCAATGAATCAAGAACTCTGGAATAAGGGAATAAAGGTCATGTTGGTGACACACTGAGCCCAATGAATCAAGAACTCTGGAATAAGGGAATAAAGGTCATGTTGGTGACACACTGAGCTCAATGAATCAAGAACTCTGGAATAAGGGAATAAAGGTCATGTTGGTGACACACTGAGCTCAATGAATCAAGAACTCTGGAATAAGGGAATAAAGGTCATGTTGGTGACACACTGAGCCCAATGAATCAAGAACTCTGGAATAAGGGAATAAAGGTCATGTTGGTGACACACTGAGCTCAATGAATCAAGAACTCTGGAATAAGGGAATAAAGGTCATGTTGGTGACACACTGAGCTCAATGAATCAAGAACTCTGGAATAAGGGAATAAAGGTCATGTTGGTGACACACTGAGCTCAATGAATCAAGAACTCTGGAATAAGGGAATAAAGGTCATGTTGGTGACACACTGAGCTCAATGAATTAGTGTCCACAGAATCCACAGAATGCACCCACTGCTGCATCTTGTTGAGTGCAGCAGGGTTAGGGTCCACAGAATCCCACAGAATGCACCCACTGCTGCATCTTACTGGGTGCAGCAGGGTTAGGGTCCACAGAATCCCACAGAATGCACCCACTGCTGCATCTTACTGGGTGCAGCAGGGTTAGGGTCCACAGAATACCACAGAATGCACCCACTGCTGCATCTTACTGGGTGCAGCAGGGTTAGGGTCCACAGAATCCCACAGAATGCACCCACTGCTGCATCTTATTGAGTGCAGCAGGGTTAGGGTCCACAGAATCCCACAGAATACACCCACTGCTGCATCCTGTGGAGTGCAGCAGGGTTAGGGTCCACAGAATCCCACAGAATGCACCCACTGCTGCATCCTGTGGAGTGCAGCAGGGTTAGGGTCCACAGAATCCCACAGAATGCACCCACTGCTGCATCTTGTTGAGTGCAGCAGGGTTAGGGTCCACAGAATCCCCACAGAATGCACCCACTGCTGCATCTTGTTGAGTGCAGCAGGGCTAGGGTCCACAGAATCCCACAGAATGCACCCACTGCTGCATCTTGTTGAGTGCAGCAGGGCTAGGGTCCACAGAATCCACAGAATGCACCCACTGCTGCATCTTGTTGAGTGCAGCAGGGTTAGGGTCCACAGAATCCCACAGAATGCACCCACTGCTGCATCTTGTTGAGTGCAGCAGGGTTAGGGTCCACAGAATCCACAGAATGCACCCACTGCTGCATCTTGTTGAGTGCAGCAGGGTTAGGGTCCACAGAATCCCACAGAATGCACCCACTGCTGCATCTTGTTGAGTGCAGCAGGGTTAGGGTCCACAGAATCCCACAGAATGCACCCACTGCTGCATCTTGTTGAGTGCAGCAGGGTTAGGGTCCACAGAATCCCACAGAATGCACCCACTGCTGCATCTTGTTGAGTGCAGCAGGGTTAGGGTCCACAGAATCCCACAGAATGCACCCACTGCTGCATCTTGTTGAGTGCAGCAGGGTTAGGGTCCACAGAATCCCACAGAATGCACCCACTGCTGCATCTTGTTGAGTGCAGCAGGGTTAGGGTCCACAGAATCCCACAGAATGCACCCACTGCTGCATCTTGTTGAGTGCAGCAGGGTTAGGGTCCACAGAATCCCACAGAATGCACCCACTGCTGCATCTTGTTGAGTGCAGCAGGGTTAGGGTCCACAGAATCCCCACAGAATGCACCCACTGCTGCATCTTGTTGAGTGCAGCAGGGCTAGGGTCCACAGAATCCCACAGAATGCACCCACTGCTGCATCTTGTTGAGTGCAGCAGGGCTAGGGTCCACAGAATCCACAGAATGCACCCACTGCTGCATCTTGTTGAGTGCAGCAGGGTTAGGGTCCACAGAATCCCACAGAATGCACCCACTGCTGCATCTTGTTGAGTGCAGCAGGGTTAGGGTCCACAGAATCCACAGAATGCACCCACTGCTGCATCTTGTTGAGTGCAGCAGGGTTAGGGTCCACAGAATCCCACAGAATGCACCCACTGCTGCATCTTGTTGAGTGCAGCAGGGTTAGGGTCCACAGAATCCCACAGAATGCACCCACTGCTGCATCTTGTTGAGTGCAGCAGGGTTAGGGTCCACAGAATCCCACAGAATGCACCCACTGCTGCATCTTGTTGAGTGCAGCAGGGTTAGGGTCCACAGAATCCACAGAATGCACCCACTGCTGCATCCTGTGGAGTGCAGCAGGGTTAGGGTCCACAGAATCCCACAAAATTAAATTTGAATTAAAGAGTGGCCTGTAAGTTTGTAGCCTACAGTGGGTGAAGGGGTCAGAATGTGTTTTCCCAACAAGAGTTGCTCCAGCAATTTGTCAGAACATAGCATCTAACCAGGTCACAGAATCTATCTGCCTTTGAGAAAGATCCTGCTACATGTAGGTTCAAAACATCAGGCCCAACACAAACTAAGGAATTCAGAGAGAAGGGGTTTAGATGTAAAAAGATTAGATACACGTGGAGGGTGACTTGACTTACTGAAAGGTACACGTTCAGTTCCGTCCCATTTGCCTTGAGCTGTAGAGGGGTCTTGGCATTGTAAGGAGTGCTGTAATTGGCTGGCCAGTTGGTGGGGATCTTAGCATCTGCCTTACCTAGCTGCCAGTACACCTCAAAGATCTTGGCTGCATCCTGAGCAACACAGGTGCAGTTGTAGAATACAACAGACAGTTCCTTGACCTGATCAGAGGTTTGGTCGTCAAAGGGGAGAGGAAGAGTGATTAGTGTGAACTCAATATGACGGTATGGTAAGAAGTCTACATGACACATGCAAGTGAAGGTGATTCTACAAACTAGGGCTTTCAGACAATAACTTCTATTTTCATGCACTTTCACAAAACAACAAGGCTATAAAGCCACACTAGGTTAAGGGCTAAGGAAGGAAGGAGATATGTTGGAACTCACGAAAGCTGGAGATAGGAATTGACACTCTTTTTAAAACAGGCCAGATCAACTGCCTTGTCAACAAACACTTTGTGATGTAAATGGCCTTCCAAAATAGTCAACTAGTGTATCTGCCATGTACATCTTCAGGGATCACGCCCCTGTTTTCATTCAGATGCCAACAACTATTGTTGTAACTTGGCTACAGCAAAGTGAATGCCGTCACACAAAGTGAATGCCGTCACACAAAGTGAATGCCGTCACACAAAGTGAATGCCGTCACACAAAGTGAATGCCGTCACACAAAGTGAATGCCGTCACACAAAGTGAATGCCGTCACACAAAGTGAATGCCGTCACACAAAGTGAATGCCGTCACACAAAGTGAATGCCGTCACACAAAGTGAATGCCGTCACACAAAGTGAATGCCGTCACACAAAGTGAATGCCGTCACACAAAGTGAATGCCGTCACACAAATTTAATGCCGTCACACAAAGTGAATGCCGTCACACAAAGTGAATGCCGTCACACAAAGTGAATGCCGTCACACAAAGTGAATGCCGTCACACAAAGTGAATGCCGTCACACAAAGTGAATGCCGTCACACAAAGTGAATGCCGTCACACAAAGTGAATGCCGTCACACAAAGTGGATGCCGCTTTTTTAATGTCAACCAAACAAATAAAAAGAAATACCAACTGGTAATTTTTCCCTAAAAATTTGGGGTGGCTAGTTAGGCCGCTCATCTGTAAATCTCAGGTGGCCTAGTGCAGGTCTTTTTTTAGTAGCCATGGGCATGCCTGCTACTCACAGGTAATCTAGCAGCCAGCTAGGCCAAGCAAGCCGGGACCCCTCTCACCTGGGTCAAAGATCTCCAGTCCATGTTAGCGCTGCCTATGAAGGTGTGCTTGCCATCCACAATCCACATCTTAGTGTGTAGGATACCGGCCCCAATCAGCTTCTCAAAGTCCATGCTCCGCACCTGAGCAGCCCCGGCTGTCTGGAGATCCCGAGTGTCTTCGTCTGGGTTGTACTTGCTCGGCTGGTTCTGTACGATACGGATGGCTATACCACGCTTGGTGCCTGCGGTCTTCAGAGCGCTGTAGACTTGCTCTCCCTACAGATAATTAAAACAGAGTTAATTAATGACTTGGCGCTGGTCAGAATGTCTGATCAATCCACATGCAGGTCAATTGTAGGCTTTTAGGAACAAGCAACAGATTGTCTAGGAGACGAGACAGATCAGTTTTCCACTGGCTTTTTGCAATCAAGCTTTATTTCAGTATGGTGAACACCTCAGTGGGCCTATGTTAAGCAAGAGGTCCAGGGTTCAAGTCCCTGGCCAGTCAAATAAAAAAAATAAAAAATTATATATATGTGATCCCTGGAGATATACGGCAGTTAATGGTTGAATTGCTTCTCACTGGCGCCCTCACACCACCAAAGACTAGTTGACAACGGTACGTTATTCCAGAGGTCTCGGGTTCAAGTCCCGGTCCAGTCAAAGTTTTCTTTGCCAATTTTTTTCAATCTTTCAATTTGAAAAATGACTGGCGCACCCACCCCAGCAAAGACTAGTTGACTATTTGGAAAGGCCACCATCTAAGGACTAAATAGCTCAGATGGTAAGAGCGCTGGTGTGCCAAAGACTTGTTGATTATTAGGGAAGCTTCAAGGCCACCATCTAAGGACTAGATAGCTCAGATGGTAAGAGCGCTGGTGTGCCAAAGACTAGTTGATTATTAGGGAAGGCCACCATCTAAGGGCTGGATAGCTCAGATGGGAGAGCGCTGGTATGCCAAAGACTAGTTGACTATTTGGAAATGCCGCCATCTAAGGGCTGGATAGCTCAGATGGTAAGAGCACTGGTGTGCCAAAGACTAGTTGATTATTAGGGAAGGCCACCATCTAAGGACTGGATAGCTCAGATGGGAGAGCGCTGGTGTGCCAAAGACTAGTTGACTATTTGGGAAGGCCACCATCTAAGGGCTGGATAGCTCAGATGGTAAGAGCACTGGTGTGCCAAAGACTAGTTCACTATTTGGGAAGGCCACCATCTAAGGACTGGATAGCTCAGATGGTAAGAGCACTGGTGTGCCAAAGACTAGTTGACTATTTGGGAAGGCCACCATCTAAGGACTAGATAGCCGAGATGGTAAGAGCGCTGGTGTGCCAAAGACTAGTTGGCTATTTGGGAAGACCACCATCTAAGGGCTGGATAGCCGAGATGGTAAGAGCGCTGGTGTGCCAAAGACTAGTTGGCTATTTGGGAAGGCCACCATCTAAGGGCTGGATAGCCGAGATGGTAAGAGCGCTGGTGTGCCAAAGACTAGTTGGCTATTTGGGAAGGCCACCATCTAAGGACAAGACAGCTCAGATGGGGGAGCGCATTTTTTCTCTCTGTATTTCAGGGTAATATTAACACCTAATATTCTGACCTGTCTATCTGAAGGATCTACGTACACATCCTCCCCTCTCAGTGTCCAATAATACGAAGCAATGTCGATGGATTCGGTGGCCAGATCGATCAGATTCATCCAGGCCTCGAAGGTAGACACATGCTCCGGAGAACCAGAAGGAAATGTGAGATTGACTGGGATGCTTTCTGTCAAAACAATGCTGTCCAACAAAAACAATTGGAAAGCACTCATCTTCAATGAATGGATAATGGGTGGCTTGGGTATTGTTTTTAGTGCAGAGCTTCTTTTTTTTAATGGCAACTATAAAAATTGACTGGACAAGGACTTGAACTAATGATCTCTGGCACACGTCTTGGTCCAGTCAAATTTTCGTTGCAATTTCTTCAATTCTTTGAACATTTTCCCCATCATTTTTTTTCAGTGCTTGATTATTTCTGGGCAATGTTTGTTATGTTTGGGCAAGTGAAAAGGAAAGGCATGTATCCCTGAATGGTTGGGTTATGGACACTTCTCAGGGCCATACATCATACAGTCATAAATTAATGAAATTGTACTTGGTGCTGGAGCCAACTTATAAAGGGATCACAGCAAATATTAACTTTCAGATCTTTAGAAACTTAGGGTCGCGCAGCAGAGCTGAGAATTGACACTAGGCCATAGGCCAGAGTCCAGCAACATCAGAGGCATGGCCATGGTGACATTTACACACAAAACCAGATGTACTGGGATTTACATTGAAGAAAATGCTAAATGTACAGTATTATAACCTTTCAAAATTTAGTGAGCCTGACGTTTGGATCCTAGCAGGACCTTCCTCAAAGGCAGGGTTCACTCTGCCTTTGAGGAAGGTCCCACTAGTGCTAGAAATGAAACATCAGGCCCACTAAATTTTGAGATTTGCATTTTGGTAAATGTAATCAGTAGGCCTAAGCTGTCTGCAACATTTTTTGTATGTTATTAAATGATAAATGATTCTCATTAAATTGTCAATTCTTGCAGAAAATGCTTCTTTTTCTTATGACAACTCGAAGATAATTTGTTGAGCTGTGGAAAACCATTCCGCATCATTAAATGAGAACTCTGGTTCAGGAATGTTCTGAAAAAAATATTAGTTTGTCAACCGAACTTTTTGAAAAAAGGAGGATGCAGGCACCTTTTTATTTTGCCTCAATTTCAAAACAAGTTTTTCCCCTTAAGAATGGTAGTGTAAATTCCTGTTGTTCTTAAGTATGGTACAATATGTTCCATAAGCTATGCATATATGTGCAAGGTTCAAAGGCTGGAAACAGCGAAATTTTGTCTTTTTAATGTTTTCCTAATCTTAAAATTTAGTGGGCCTGACGTTTCAATCCTAGCAGGACCTTTCTCAAAGGCAGAGAAAGGTCCTGCTAGGATCGAAACGTCAGGCCCACTAAATTTTAAGATTTACATTTTGGTAATTTTAGTCAGTAAGCACTTTGCAACATTTGTGTATATCACCTCTTTTAATGTTTTATGAAAATTTTTTTTTACAATAATTGATGTGGCTAGAAAAAACAATGCGGGCGTGGATGAGAAAGAATTTTTTTTTAATGGCCTAACATCAATAATTCTTGGTTTTGATAATTCTTCATTGTCAATTCAAGGCCATAGGTTAGGTCTCTAGGATTCCACACATACAGAAGCACTACCCTGGTACCTGCAGTTGTCCGTGCAATTCTTCCACTGATCTGCATGCGGGCTAGTCGCTGCTATTGCAAGGAGCGTTGCTGCAGCAGCTACAGCAGCCAAGATGCATACAAACAGGAGGCAGACTACAATCTTAGTGGAACACTTGACTGAAGGCGTTTCCTCTCTCATTGTCGCGTAGTACCCCGATGAATCTGGCATTGTTGCAGGAAATACTGAACACTAGATCTGCATTATAAATACAAACAGCATTTGACTAAATACAAAAAAAGAGAGTTTCTTTGTGAACATGAAACAAATGCTGAGTTGGGTAAAACAACTGACAACACAGTCCTAGGATGAAAGTGAGTTTAACTTGCACTTGAGTCACAAAATAACATCTCAGTCCGAGTTTGAGTCTTAATTGTATCATCCGGGTCGATTCTGGACAAATCTACTCGGTAAAAAAGGCAGAGGTTAGCCGGTGAAAGTAACCATCGGACTTGGTTAAAAGTGTCACATAATAGGCCTTGCCTAGTCCGAGTAACTTGGACCTTACCATCATCCTTTTTTAAAACTTGGAGGGATCGGGTGAGAGTACTAGTTAGTAGTAGGGTCCAAGAACTTTAGCATGGTAAAACGGGCTGGTAACGATTTTTCGACTACCATGACTACCCCCGACCGAAATCCTTAGATTTTACCCCCAAAACACCCGTGAAACTGTCCCACGCCCCCATCTTTGGATTAAGTGAGAATCACAGATTTCAATACTGGTAATTTTGTCAGGGGGTAGTCATGGAAGTCGAAAAATCGTTAACAGCTCGCTTTACCATGCTAAAGTTCTTAGTCCTACTATCGCACGATCACTCCAAATTTTAAAAAGGGCGATTGCAAGGTTTAAGTTACTCGGACTAGGACTTGCCATCATTTCAGTGAGTTCTAGCAAAATAAACCAAGCGGAAATGCGGCTCTGAGAGGCAGATCAATCACCGATGATAATAAAGTACCAGAGAAGTGGTTTCACTCCCCTAGAGTCATGTCAATTGTCATGGTCTAGTCTGTAGTCATGGGGGAAGTTCTGTCATGTGCGTAAACAATGCCCATACCTTCCATACCTTCTGAACCTGATGGAGCTCTGGTTTAGAACCCAATGATGGCATGACATTTTATAACCACATGAGTGACGTAAGATTAGTTATCAATTATTAGAATGTTACTTATTAATGAATTGGCCTCTCCACTTCAGTCAGCTTCAGTCATTTGAAGTTGAGAATTGCAGAACCAGAAGTGCATACATTCTACTCTTCTGCAGACGTCATTTTGTTTCTGTTCCCTGGCTGTAGGCTGTAGACGTAGTGTTAGCTTTGGCAGAAAACTGCGGGTGCCGGCAAACAATAGGCTGCCTTAGGCCTAGTCCGAGTAACTTTGACCCGACAAGTCACCCTTTTTTTTATCGAATTTTGAGGGACGGGTGACCCGTCCCTCAAAATTTCAAAATTCGATAAAAAAGGGTGACTTGTCGGGTCCAAGTTACTCGGAATACCTTAGGCCTTGTCCGAAACGGGCTTCTAGTACTGTAGTAGATTAGTATTATAAAGTTGTTCTACTCGGTACTAGAGCTAGGTCTAGTTGAGGGTAGTTCTCAGTCTTACTCTATTCTTAGTAATCTACCCCTAATTCAGGCCAGTATTGGCATTGCAGTACTTATTGGAAATACACGGAGATGCGAAGACAACACTTATAGTTATACTTATAGTCATACTCAGTTATTAGTCCGAGTAACTTGGACCCGACAAGTCACCCTTTTTTTATCGAATTTTGAAATTTTGAGATTCGGGTGACAGTCAACAACTTATACTAGCATGGAGGCCTCCCTCTACCGCCATGGTTATAGCATGGAGGAATAAGAAGGGATCCTTTATACTAATTATACTACTCAGTACTACTACTACTAGTACTAGTAGTAGTAGTAGTACTAGTAGTAGTACTAGTACTACTAAGTACTAGTAGTACTAGTAGTACTTCTACTAATACTATACTATTAGTATTACTAGTAGTACTAGTAGTAGTAGTAGTACTAGTAGTAGTACTAGTACTAGTCTACTACTAGTACATGTACTAGTAGTAGTACTACAGTAGTAGTAGTACTAATACTAGTCTACTACTACTACTAGTACTAGTACTGTCGAGCGCAAACCTCGGATTTCGCGCAAACCTCGGATTGACCTTCTGCGCACCCATCTCGCGCATCTACTGCAGTTTGCGTGCGCAGGCTTAGGTTTGCGCTGGCGACCCCACGCGCAACCCGCTTGCTTAGATTTGTGCCGGCAAACCCACGCGCAAACCTTACTGGGCGATCGGGACAGTGGTGTTTCCAAAAATAATGGTTAAAACAAAAACCTCGCTATAATCTTGTACATATGTTCCCGTAACCCTCAGGTCTCCGACCTTCGGGAGGATGAGGGTTACGGTTACCGCAACTAGGTTCCTAAGTGAACGCAAATAATCTTCCCCTTGGTGTTTTTAATGTAATACTATACTTATGTAATTTTGATACCTCGTTTAAAAACAATCCACAATCCTCTTTCTCACTGCTTCTTCAGTTATGACCTTTCCCAATGTCACTCAAGAGACACATTTCCTCCTTCTTCGTACTTTCTCTAGGTGCCCCCTTTTTTTATTAGGCCATGTTACTTTATGCCTTTAAATAATTATACAAATCTTTTGTTTTTAAATTACATAAGCGAGACGTCCTTTAGGAGCCTCCATAGTTTTTACCACGAACGGACTGCCTCAAGTTGCGTGACTTTTTTTTGGGGGGGGGGGTTGTTATTGTACACTCAGATTTTTTTTAGGACCAACAATAATTAAACCGGAGCTACGAATTAAGCAACTGCCAATTTTGTACCTAGGAAAATAGACCCCAAAACAGCAACTTTTTGAATCACAAGTTTGGCCTACCGGAAGAGCCTAATTAACATTCCTCATTTTTGGTGACGGACATGAGCAGGAAACAAACCAGAAGATAAGAAGTCTGAAATCATTATACCATGGAGCTATAAAAAGGGAGCTCCATGTGGAGGAAGGATTATACTGAGTTGTTTTCATCGTCCGATATATGCTAAGCATCGAAAACGCGTACCGTCAAAAACTGGACCCTCCACGATATGGATAGCATCGCGCTTATTTTTTTAACTAGCCCACCGGGCTATAGTAAATTGATTTTTGTGCTAGCCCGCAGCAAGTTTTACTAGCCCTGCATAATTAATATTGAATTTAACACAAGGTTATTAGGTCAAGTAAAACAGATTATTAGTTTCTACTTTCTCATCCCCGCCCGCATTGTTTTTTGCCTCCACACCGCTGCCTACTTTTTACTAGTCCGCCGGGCTAGCAAAGTGGGTCATTTTACTATACTAGCCCACAGGTGTTTTTATTAGACAATGACCGTCGGAACATTCACAGCGCGCACATTGCGTTAGTTAACGTGGCGCTTTATGGCACATACAGTTCATGTCAAAGTCGAGCGTGCGGCACATTTACAGCGCGCAACTTGCGTTTCCCGATCCTGCGCAAATTGTTCCTGCGCAAACTTGACACGAGGTCAATCCAAGGTTTGCGCGAAATCCGAGGTTTGCGCTCGACAGTACTACTACTCATAGTACTAGTACTACTACTAGTACTAGTTTTACTAGTCAATAGCCCTAGCCGTAGCTCTAAAACAGTGGAACTGGGGAAGCTCGTTTCGGACACGGCCTTATCTTAATAATAATATTAATAATAATAATAATAATAATATAATCTTACTTTGTACTAGTCTTAGTTTATTTACCTGAGGCTTAGTAAAGTGAGATACTGCGTTATCTTGTCGGGTTTACTTTTCGGTCCAATTCGGGTCCAATCCAGTTCAGTGAAGTGTCACTCACTCACTGTTTAGTTAGTGTTCGGCACAGAAACTCTGTATGCAGAAAGTGCTGAAGGGCATTTCCACCATTCACCAGCAAGACCTTGGAGCGTAGGTCCCCATGAAGGTCTTTTTGACGCTACAATTTGTACAAGTCACCGAGCTTCATCTATTTACAAAAGAACTTTTCCGTGATCGTATTGAACTTTTTATTAACACACACATAGAACACTGTGCGCTGACAGGTCATGTGCGGGGTCACGCGTCACATGATCACATTTCGGTCATGTGATGTTTGTTGTCCGTTTGTTCCATACCCCTTATGCAAAAGTCAACGAATCTTATTGTCTAAAGTAGCAAATAATATAGCAATACTAAACCTCATATTTAAATCAAAATAATATTATCATACTACCACTATGTTTATTTTGTATCAAAAACCTGTTTTGACTCTTATAAATTAGATTCAATGGGATAAGGGTTGTTCCATTATTAAAACATAGGGGCGAGATCTATCACGCAGAGGCAATTCTCTAAATGCGATTGCAGGATTGCTGCAGTTGTTAGACACGGACTGACAGGATGGGGAAGTTTGCCTACAGTTTTCTGGCCGTTTTCCTGTTTTTCTCTGCTTGTGAGGGGTTCGCCAGGAATGCCGGTGGGTTGAAGTACGTCGACCATGAGGACGACACCGTGCAAGAAGTGGCCAGGTTTGCCGTGGATGAGTTGAACAAGATGAGAAATGTTTTGTTCAAGTCCAAACTTGTGGAAGTTCGTCAAGCTCAGAACCAGGTATCAATGACTAGTTAAGTAGTACTATTACTATTAGTATTATGATTAAGTATTATCATTATTAATGGCTATTGTTACCAAAGTAACCCTTATCCACATGAATCACTCATCCTGGGTACATACGTACACATTACGCAATCCATGCCACACAAAAATGGCACACATGAAGTTTGTATTTAGATCTGATTGTTAACTGAAATGAAATTCAAATCGTTTGCTGCAGTACAAAATTCAGCAACAATTTCAATTTGCTTTTTTTTTTGGGGGGGGGGGTCAAGAGAAGGGAGTAGATCACGGGACTCTCTGAGTCTGACTCTGGATAGTCTCAAGTTTAGCCAGAGATTTATTGCCTTAAAATTATACTTTTTTTTATGATTCTAACTCTCTGTTAAGAACTTGAATAAATCATAATTCTTTATTTTTTAGTTCTAGTTTGTAATTTGTAGACATACAACGTTTAGAAACAGCCATTACGTGAGTGCGAGTAACTTGGACCCGACAAGTCACCCTTTTTTTTTTCGAAATTTTGAGGATTTGGGTGACTGTTGCCATTTGCAAAATGCTTCTAACTCTAAAACTGTTTGACTACCCGACCAAAATCCCCAGAATTTTCCCCCCCCCAAAAAAAAAGAAAAAAAGGGAAACCGTCCCCTGCGCCTACTTTTGAATTCAGTGAGAATCACAGATTTCAATTCTGGCAATTTGCTTGACTCACGTTTGGGGGGAAAAGGAGAAATTTCCCCTCAGTTGATCGAGAAGTTGTCTCTCCCGTCCGACGAGTCAAAATGAGGCAGCAATCTTTGATTTCAAAGTGAAACGATATACACGCAAATCGATGACGTTCTTATAGGTTTAGGGTGCACGGTGCAGGTTGCTTTGCACTGTTCAGTAAACAGTCATGGGGCTCAATGCGTGCATGGCCGCACTCGCGCTCACACAGACCCACTGCCTGCTTGGGAAGAAAACACATTTCAGGCAGCTCAGGAGAGATTCAAACCCACAACTCCTGCATTCTTGTGCAGACTGCAGACCCAATCATGTACACGTATACATGTACGTATCATATCTACGCTGTTCATATGTATGTAATGTATGTATGTAGACTGAGGATTGCTTGATCAGTAAATTAGAAAAAAAAAATTGGGGGGGGGGGAGAGAGAACGAGCAAGCAAGCATGGATGCCAACAGGCAAGAGAGGAATTTCTGGAAGCTGAGACAGGATTTGAAGCCCTAGAAACCGGTCACACTAATTGGCGTCAAGATGGCGTCAAGACACGGTAGTGGTGTCAACACACCCTCGTTGCATTTCAAAATGACCAAAAGCACTTAGCACTCATTCTATTAATGGCCAAAACAATTTTTTGGCTTGAAAAAGAGAGATGAGGCGTCCAGAAATTGCCGTTCCCATTTTAATTCAAGACATGAAGCTCCGTAATTCATTGGCAGCCATCTTGCCTCACATGGCTACTGCGCTATACAGACCATACCATTATGCTACAGGGGGGATAAAGTCAGCAGATGTGCTGCTTTGCGGTGACTCATTTTGGTAAATATTTAACCTAAAACCCATTGCAAATCCTCTCTGATAATATTTATCATAGTCTGGTGTATTTATTTCCGATGTATGATACATTTTGAATGTGTTGACGCTGTGTTGACATCACTATCGTGTCTTGATGTCGTCTTGACGCCAATTAGTGTAAGCCCTAGAATCATGCAGCGTTTGTTGTGTTCTCTGCCCTAGGTGGTGTCTGGAGTCCTGTATCACCTGAATGTTACCATTGGCGGCACAGTCTGCAGAAATGATGGCACTGAGACCGATCTTGAAGACTGTGAGATTGACACCAAGACAAAGGTACGCAACATGACAAGGGTGTCTCATTCCCATTTTCTATTGGTTCAGATTTTGACTGAGGGACGATGGTAATCCACTTATCCAGAGGTGTCCGAAAATTCATACTCACTTAAAAGTTAAATCACCAAAGTGCAAAATCTCAAAAGATTTAGATGGTCTGCAATTTGATGGTAGATCTAAATTTATTTACCCACTGGTACCCAACAGTTGGTAATAGAATGGACAGAATGGACCCTGGTACCCGTTTACAACAGTCGGGTTTCAGGGACCAGGAAAGTCTGCCTTGTCCTACTCTTTTGATAGTTTTCATGGCTTTTCTTCTTTGATGATGCAGAAGGAACGTTGCTCCCTTACCATCTGGGTCCGGAGCTGGGAGAATTCTCAGAGTCTTCAAGAGCCTGTCCTCTGCCAGAAGGAATCAGACAAGGTACAGGACATGCCTCTGTGACCGTTAGGACCATTCACTGTTCACTCTCCCCCCCCCCCCTAAAAAAGGAAGAGCTCTTGATTATTTTGATCACGATACAAGCTCCACTTCTGTGGTTTGTGTGGACACAATAAACAAATTTAGTGGGATTTGAATCACAATTTGGACTCCACTATTAATTTGACTTTTCTAAATAATCTCAAAAGTTCGAGGGCCTGACGCTTTTATGCTAGCAGGACCTTTCTCAAAGGCAAATAATCATGATTATTTGCAACACTGTACATATGTGGACAATGTACAGCAAAAGTATCATCTTGTTTAATCCCACAATGCACTGCTCGTGCTCTGACTGATAGGAAGTGCTGCGCTTGTAATTCGTATGTCTCCCTGCATGGGCCACCCTCAATGACAAAAACACCATTTTACCACAATTGCTAACCACAATCAGTCAGGATTGTTTGCGTCGCGAGCAAAAATAAAAGGTTTTTGAATTGCGATTTCAATCTCGATTATTTGCACAGTGTGAATGGCTCTATCATCTTATCTGAGCTGTATGCCCCAGTCGCATTTGTTATCTTCTACAAAAACATCAAGAATAAAGTTCACCTCCTTCACATTTGCTGCCCACAAGTGTTTATATTCCACCTAACCTTGCCTGAAACCACCTAAAGCCTGCAGCAAGATAGACAGGTGTGCTTGATGAAGAGGTTGAGCTCTCTCACCCGATCCAGGGTGCATTGTTTTCCAAGGTAGACAGTCATTTGATTGTATGCAAAAGACTCCTTGAATGACTCAATGTTCAAGTGCAGCAATTTATCAATGTTCAAGTGGAGCCTGACCTCCTGGCCCTCACTGTAAAGTTCAATGTAAGGTCTCCAAAGCCAGAGAGTCTCCGCCCACAAGCTTGCTTTTTGGAAACTTCCTCCACTTATCCTAACAGGAAATAATCCATATCTTCATCTATTCTCTATTGAAATTATTAATAAGTGGAATAAATAAAAATAAATTGAATTGAGAAAGTATACCGGTAATCAATATAGGTTCATTCACACCATAATGATCTCTGCCCTAGGTCATCTATATGAAGTTTTAAAACCAAATAAAACCATGTTTTTAAACAAACTACGTAAGTGAAGGAAAACTGACTGGAAATTTGTTTGAACCAATGGGAGAAAAAATGGCCAATAGAATTGGACTGGGCTGGGACGTGAACATTAGACCTCTGTAATGCTACCAGTGCTCTTTGACTACCTGACCACCTCTCCAGCCCTGATGTGACCCCTGGGGATATAATTATGGCAGGTAATTGAAAGATAGGGCTGGATAGGCTCGGGTGTTTAGAGCACTGGTACGTAAAGCTAGAAGTCTTAAGAAGGAAGAGCTCCCAGTGTTTCAATCATAGCAGGGCCTTTCTCAGAAGCAGACTATTTTTCTCATTTATTTACAAATTTCCCATCTCCCTAGTTCCTTTGCTTGCTTGAAAATTAAACCACCATAGATTACTGTATCAATCTCTCCTTAGAGATCAGAGCAAGGATGTACTTGGTCACTGGCCAATCACTGGCCAATCACTGGCCATTCACTAGCCAATCACTGGCCAATCACTGGCCAATCACTGGCCAATCCTGGCTGCTCTCCTGTGCATAAACTGAGTGTCTACAATTGTTTGTCGTTGCTTTGCCTCCGAGATAGTAATATGATGACCACAATGCTCACTGTCCATTCCTCCAGTGGTAGCATTTATCAATTGGAAATTAATGAGGAAAGACCAAGACGAAAATGCCACATATCAATTAGTCCTTTGCTTTAACTTAATACACAAACTTCTTGGTCACTTGAATCAAATGTTTAGAAGACCTGACATTTTCATCCTAGCAGAACCTTTCTCAAAGGCAGAATCTCCTGCCTCTGTAGGTTGATTTCTTAGCTTCACATGATCTTGTTTGAAATTCTACAAGACTCTCAAGTCTTAACATGAATGAATTGTTTTGTAGGTTTTGGAAACAGACCCCTATTTCCAGGAATTTGAGGAGTTCCGGGGAAAGTACAAGCGTCCGTACAAAGGCAACAGTGAAGGTAATGTACTTTGGATAGTATTTCTCCCTGTTTTATCAATTTCGACTGGTTTATGGGCTTCATTTTCTTTCCTTCATTTTTTTCTGTAATGCAACATTAATGGTTACCGGTAATTGCTTTTGATTGGTACCCTTACCCCAACAAAAATGGATGCACATAATTATTCAGATGAAGCTCAGCACATACTGGCTGGATAGTTTGGGTGGTCAAATACTGGTACACTGTATGTTCATCTTGTCTCGTCCACAGAGTATGTGAAGAGGTACTACCAGTTCAGTGACAACATGGATCGGGTGCGTGTCTTCAACGAGATGGAGCAGGGAACAGCTGTGTATGGCACCACCAAGTTTGCTGACTTACATCGTAAGTCACTTCCTCCTCCTCCTCCCCCTCCTCGTCCTCTTCCTCCTCCTCCTCCTCCTCCTTCTCCTCCCACTCCTCCTCCTCCTCCTACTCCTCCTTCTCCTCCTCCTCCTTCTCCTCCCCCTCCCTACATCTCCTGACAGAAATCTCTCTACCTGCAAGAATGTAGCTATCAATCCTGCAAGGTCCATTCTCTGTGGTCATCAAGCGTCTTGCATCTTAACTCAAGGCTTCTCTCTGTACAACCTCACTGAATTTCTATTGATATCACGGTATTCTATTCCCCCCCATCCCCCCCCTTCCACTTCCTCAGCTGAGGAATTCAAGAAGATGTACACCGGCCTCAAAGTGCCATCCAAGGTGTCTCAGACCGACATGAAGATGGCCAAGATCCCTGCTGGGAAAGCCCCTGCCAGCTTTGACTGGAGGGACCATGGTGCCGTGACTCCGGTCAAGAACCAAGGGCAATGTGGTTCCTGCTGGGCCTTCTCTACCACAGGCAACATTGAGGGACAGTGGCAGATCCAGAAGAAGAACTTAGTGTCCCTCTCAGAGCAGCGTGAGTCAACAGAATGCAAAATCACCCAGAAATTACTTTTTCTTAATCATAAACAATTCAAAGGAAAACTCATTTGGAAATTACTTAACAGGGATGATTTTTGGTCAGATTTCCGGAAATGGTAATTTTTTTTATTTTTTTTTATGTCAAACTGGCATCTCAAATTGCTCAATTTTATCTTTTAAAACCCTGAAAACTACCGTGGCTCTCGCAATCGCATCTCTTGGTCGTTCTTTGGTCACAGGAGACCTGACTGTCTGTGTAAGTCCTTGTCACTTTGCCTTTGAGAAAGGTCCTGCTAGGATCGAAACGTCAGTCCTTTAACTTTTGAGATTCATGTATTGTAGATCATTTTAATCAGTGAGCTGTTTGCAACAGTTTTTTGTATTTGCTTTGTGTTGTTGGTTTCATTTAAATTAGTTTGTCCTTCGTTGAACAGAGCTTGTGGACTGTGACAAGGTTGATGAAGGATGTAACGGAGGACTTCCTTCAAATGCCTACCTTCAGACTATCCGAATGGGTAAGATAGAGAATAAGCACCGTAGTTCACTCTGGGTAAGATAGAGAATAAGCACCGTAGTTCACTCTGGGTAAGATAGAGAATAAGCACCGTAGTTCACTCTGGGTAAGATAGAGAATAAGCACCGTAGTTCACTCTGGGTAAGATAAACAAAGAATAAGCACCGTAGTTCACTCTGGGTAAGATAAACAAAGAATAAGCACCGTAGTTCACTCTGGGTAAGATAGAGAATAAGCACCGTAGTTCACTCTGGGTAAGATAGAGAATAAGCACCGTAGTTCACTCTGGGTAAGATAGAGAATAACCACCGTAGTTCACTCTGGGTAAGATAGAGAATAAGCACCGTAGTTCACTCTGGGTAAGATAGAGAATAAGCACCGTAGTTCACTCTGGGTAAGATAGAGAATAAGCACCGTAGTTCACTCTGGGTAAGATAGAGAATAAGCACCGTAGTTCACTCTGGGTAAGATAGAGAATAAGCACCGTAGTTCACTCTGGGTAAGATAGAGAATAAGCACCGTAGTTCACTCTGGGTAAGATAAACAGAGAATAAGCACCGTAGTTCACTCTGGGTAAGATAGAGAATAAGCACCGTAGTTCACTCTGGGTAAGATAAACAAAGAATAAGCACCGTAGTTCACTCTGGGTAAGATAGAGAATAAGCACCGTAGTTCACTCTGGGTAAGATAAACAAAGAATAAGCACCGTAGTTCACTCTGGGTAAGATAGAGAATAAGCACCGTAGTTCACTCTGGGTAAGATAAACAAAGAATAAGCACCGTAGTTCACTCTGGGTAAGATAGAGAATAAGCACCGTAGTTCACTCTGGGTAAGATAGAGAATAAGCACCGTAGTTCACTCTGGGTAAGATAAACAAAGAATAAGCACCGTAGTTCACTCTGGGTAAGATAAACAAAGAATAAGCACCGTAGTTCACTCTGGGTAAGATAGAGAATAAGCACCGTAGTTCACTCTGGGTAAGATAGAGAATAAGCACCGTAGTTCACTCTGGGTAAGATAAACAAAGAATAAGCACCGTAGTTCACTCTGGGTAAGATAGAGAATAAGCACCGTAGTTCACTCTTGGTAAGATAGAGAATAAGCACCGTAGTTCACTCTGGGTAAGATAAACAAAGAATAAGCACCGTAGTTCACTCTGGGTAAGATAAGCAGAGAATAAGCACTGTAGTTCACTCCAAAATTGTCCTGCATTTTACAATAAAAAAAATGCGTCACCAGTTTACATTGGGGGGAACAGGTCAAGTGAATACGGTAGGTCAGTGAATGGTTGCACAAAATGACCCATTGTGCACAAGCTGAATGGGGTCATTACATCCACAGCTGTGACTGTGAATGGTTGCACTGAATGGCCCACTGTGTACAAGCTGAATAGGGTCATTGCATCCACAGCTGTGACTGTGAATGGGTTCACTGAATGGCCCACTGTGTACAAGCTAAATAGGGTCATTGCATCCACAGCTGTGACTGTGAATGGGTGCACTGAATGGCCCACTGTGTACAAGCTGAATAGGGTCATTGCATCCACAGCTGTGACTGTGAATGGGTTCACTGAATGGCCCACTGTGTACAAGCTAAATAGGGTCATTGCATCCACAGCTGTGACTGTGAATGGTTGCACTGAATGGCCCACTGTGTACAAGCTGAATAGGGTCATTGCATCCACAGCTATGACTGTGAATGGTTGCACTGAATGGCCCATTGTGATATGCGCAGAATATAAGTGGTTTGTTGATTTGATTTGTTTTAGAAGCAGGCATTATGATTTGATCCATGGAGTGTCCACTATTCCTCATGCATCAGGTGGCCTTGAGACCGAGTCTGAGTACCCTTACCAGGGTGAGGATGAGAAATGCAAGCTTGTGCGGAAGGACGTCAAGGTCTACATCAACAGCTCTGTCAACATCACCTCGGACGAGGAAAGTAAGAGCCTCTTTTACATCAGAAGTGTTATCCTCCTCAAAACTTGGGAGGAATTTCCCTTTGCAGACCCCCCCCCTAGAAGCATGATTAGATACCCCTGACCAGAAATCAGATTCATTTTCTGCTCTAGAATGCAATGGAAAGTAATAACCTGATTTCTAGTCAAAAATAATGGATTTCTCCCTGGGCATGAATGAACTCATTCTGCACAAAAGGATTTGGTCATATTCAGTCAATATTCGTAATATTCGTAATATTATCACAGGCATCTAAAAACAAGCGTTTGTGCCCGCAGTTTCTTGGTGAATACCCTGTACCTATCAAGCCAACAAACCTTCAAAATCGGAAACAAATCACAACCTGGATTTTCAGGTTTTGTCAGAAGGAGACGAAGCCTGAGCCCGAGCCTAAGCCTTCATTTTGTAAACGGCCTAAGTCTGGTTCTGTCTCCCATCAGAGATAGCAGCCTGGCTGTCTAGCAACGGACCCATCTCCATCGGCATTAATGCCGCCATGATGCAGTTCTACTTTGGCGGCGTGGCCCATCCTCCCAAGTTCCTGTGCAACCCTGGTTCCTTAGACCACGGTGTCCTGATAGTTGGCTACGGCACAAGTGAGTATGTGTCTGCTACACAGGGCGTTGGATCACGGTACTTCCCTCGCACTGACTGAAGTGAGCACAACTACAATTCACATACATTTATTTTTCATTCGTGGCGTTATAATGTAGGAAAGGAAAAAACAAAGAAACAAAACACAGTATACCTTTGGTGATTAGATAAAAAAACAAAGTTGACTGTACATGTATTTAGTATAGGAGATTCGTGTTTATACATTACAAGGCCACAGATGAAAGGCAAGACCTATTAAGCCGGAGCTTGAGTCAGGTATGCCTTGACAAAAGGACAGGACAGTTAAACAGACAAACAAAGAATCCAGGGTTACCGCTGATAACAAAAAGAGAAACAACAGCAGTTTAAAAGATTAAGCTAGATTATTTAAGTGTAGTTTTGAGTTTAAACTTGAAGATGTTGAGCGAGGTAGAGCTTCATTGATATGAAATATAATGCACCAAATCCACTCTCTAGAGTGCTGTAGGCGCAGTTTAGAAGAAGAGAAGGTAACAAGAAGCAAAGTAAGTACAAACAACAAATGCATGAGTAATCAGAAGGAGACATTAAATAAGTGAGTTTTTAAACTGCTTTGAAATGAATCTGGTGAAGAGCAATTTTTCAAAACTGAGGGACTGGCGTGGGCAATAGCTCGCGTGCCCCAAGTTGTTGCAAAGACTTGCAGATGCAGTAATTAATCAAATTACTTGGGCTGGCAAAATCTGTCTGTTACACAAAGGTCCTTTAATTATCGCAGCTTCAGATTTGGACTTTGTCCGTGTCGTGTGTATGCTGAAAACACACAAAAACCTTTCTTTTGAACACTTGTGACTTTAAAACAAGTGAGGGAAAGCAAACTAAAGGAAAAGTTTTCTTTGTGTTAAGTGCTTCAGTGCCTAACATCACAGGTTTACAATGGCTGTAAAGATTTGTCATAGGACGAATTGTGAACGATAAAAAGAAAAAGATAAAGGCAGGAAATTTAGACAGATTTGGCGCCCTCTGTCTGATATTGATGTGGGATTGTGATTGTCTTCATGGATCTAAGATAAACCAAGATTTTTTGTATATCACTACAAATTGTGAAAAGGAACAAGCATAGGTTCATGCAAGGAAAGGGATTCAATGGTTTGAAAGATTGAAGCTTTTACATAGCAGAGCTGTTGGCTTATAGTCCATTTATTTCCTTGGTCATGGTGGGCAAAATGAACGTCTGTGTTTAATACCGCTGTCAATACTGGTTTGTTTTTTTGTGTAGAGCCCGGAATCTTTTGGGGTGAGAACCCTTACTGGATCATCAAGAACAGCTGGGGTGAAGATTGGGGTGTTCAGGTAAGCTCAAGGGATCTTACAAACATCACATGCTAGATATCTGAATCCTGTAACATTTTGATTGGGATGCAGGTGTGCTGCTCTAATGCAAGTACAGTTGTATATTCTTGTACTGCTGGAAATTGTCAGAATGAAATTCTAGAATTGATAATGTTCCTCTACTGTATATGCTGTTCTTCTTCACCTTCAACTCACGGTTAGGTCAAGTAGACGTTCTTCTACATGTATGTGTGATAACATTCTTGACAACAGTTCTGCCCTGTTTATTTGGAACCCTCCTCAATCCTTGACAATCCTCCACAATCCTCCAGTGTAAATTTTACAACCTTCCCCAATCCTCCACAATCCTCCAAGATCTCATTGCAGCATGCTTCCTCAATCCTTCGCAATCCTCCAGGGTAAATTTAACAGCCTTCCTCAAAACTCCTTTATCCTTCAAATGGAAATGTTCGCACTTGCCTCAATCCTCCACAATCCTCCAACACAACCCGGAGGATTATGAAGGATTGAGGAATGTCAGGGTTTGAAAGACCTGCTTTCTGACTGATTCTGACAGTATTTAGCAGTTTGCCAACTATGCCGTGGTCATTGTGCATTGTTATGAACCTCTATTCCTACTAGTCACCAGCATAGCTGCTAACCATTCCTATTTGGGAGGAATCATTGCCCGTTTTGGGTAAAAATTCACTTTTTACAAGCTCTTGTCAACAGATTCTGATTTTTTGCTTGAAAATGCACATGTACTCCTATGTTGTTTGCTCTGTGATTCCTCTTTTTTAGCAGAAGTATTCTCAATTTCTGTTAAGATAGGTTGGTAGCTATGCACCAGTCAAGATTGATTGTCAGGATAGGTTTTCAGTGCCACCACATTCCTTCCTTCTGATAATCTCTTTGCGAGTGTACGTGTGGTTCTGACAAGGATCGGGGAATTGTTTTGAAAAATGTGCACCGTCTATCCTGTGGACAGGAGATGTCAGAAGTGATTGATAGTCATGCTGACACGTTCCCTTGTCTACAGGGCTACTACCTGGCGTACCGAGGTGATGGGGTGTGCGGACTGAACACCATGTGTACATCGGCTGTGGTGGACTAGACATGGGACAAACCAATGGCATCTAGCCTACATTATCAGGGCACCAACAGCCAATCCAGCACCAAAAACACTGGAAAAATATCAGTGCCAACATTTCTGAAGGGGTGAACGTCCATATGAGTACGGATGGGCAGTGATTGTTCTCTATGCAATGACTGTAGATTAACAGAGCGTATTGACAACAAAAGTTACCCATTCTTGTCATCATTCTAGTCTCATTACTTTATAACAGCAATCTCCTATTTTGGAAGAGGAATCAGTTGACGTGAGGAGGACTATGGGTCAGTATTGCAAAGTTGTCAGCTTTTTCACTCTACACATATGTAACCATTTCAATATTCCCCAGTGAGTCACCATAATGTGGTAACCATGGTAACATGAGTTCTTGTGCATAAACTTATCCCCAACAACGAACAAATTGATTCTCTTGGGCATGAAAGAAGCGTGAAGCAGTTGATCAAGCCCCTGATACTGTAAGGTTATTGTCCGTGAGTAAAGGCCACTCCACTTTATGGAGCCTGAACAGTTTCAAGTTCAAAAGACGAGAATTTCTGTAACCTAAATTGAAAATAGATTTCTTGCTGTAGTCATTAGGGATGAAGTAGTTTTAACCACTCAACAGAAGTACATGCCACACTTTTTTCTTTTTTTTCTGAATCGGGATTTTGTTCACTTATCTTGTAGCTAATTTGTCTTGAAATCATATCTGTAAATTTTAGTTTTCATACATTAAATGCAAAAGCAGGTTTGTCTAATAATGTGTCATGACTGAGTAACCGAAAGTTTGTTTGCAATCAACCTTTATGGTTGAAAAAGAGCAACCTGAAGAGTTGTTATTTAGAAACACCTCTTGTTAAAAGTGGGGTAACGTTCGACAGCTGCCTTACTTGAAATAACAGTGTCATTCCATTATGACTTGCAAGATTTCCCAACCCTCTCAAGATATAGATCCTAATTTACATCAGGTGACAACTGCGTTTTTATTATCAATTTTTCAAAGATGTAACATAATCTTTTCAATAGATTTTTTACCTATAATTATTGGAGTGATTTTTTGACAGATTGCATTAGCACTTGTACTCGGTATCTTTGTAAAGAATTTGTGGAAGCTAATAAACCCATAATTATACAAAAGCACAAAGAAAAGCGTGACTGTTGGCATCTTAATAAAAAGGCTACCAAACCCTTCTCAAATAGTCCTGCAAGATAGAGGGCGCCCTTATGTTCCTAGTGCACGTCAGATGGAGTATTTGACCTACACTCTGTACAAAACTACAAGAACGTTGAGCTCTAACCCTGATACGAAATGTTAACCTTCACATTCAAGGGGAAAACCCATGCCCAGAAGTTTCTCGGTCTCATGAAAAGTGTAGTAGATTATTTCTAATATGTATTCCCGGCTTTGCAGTCAATTGCCACCAGAAAAAAAACATATTGCCCACTTCTCAAAGTCCCCCCCCCCACTAATATATCACCCGCCCCTCTTTCCTAAACCAAGCCCCGCCCATTTTTGTCATGAATAAATATAAGGCCTAGGCCTACATGAACTTTGACTTTGAACTT
The DNA here is from genome assembly GCA_949987565.1 of Luidia sarsii. Classification (NCBI taxonomy): domain Eukaryota; kingdom Metazoa; phylum Echinodermata; class Asteroidea; order Paxillosida; family Luidiidae; genus Luidia; species Luidia sarsii. The sequence goes on from OX465101.1 coordinate 39,615,928, forward strand.
ATTGTTATAAGATTTTGAACATTCCAGAAAGAACTCCAAAGAAAACGTCTATTAACAAGCCAGTCATTGTGTGAGCTTCAGTTTATTCATCAATGCTCACCAATATATGAAGCTTTTGGAACATTACAAATGAATATACGAACATGGTGGCGCCCTTTACTTCCACCCATACTTTTGCAAAGATGGCAGGGTGCAGCACACAAAATCCATCCAAGATGGCTCCGCCGAGCTGATTATCATAAAGTGTGTACCCACAACTTTTTTTTAATAAGGGGTCTTTGGAGGCTAATTAACTGATACATTGTAGAACGAGTGAAGCTTAAGACAACCTGGGGGTTCACTCTTCAATTTGGTATGAAATTTGGACCATATCTGGCTTTAAATGTGGCCCTATTTGGCTGCGGAAGTAGAGGGGTCCATCTCAAAATCCTTGCAGAAATTCGGCTTGGACGACTTGACATTTTGGGGGTGTTTTTTTCTGGGGGTAATTAGCAAAAAATCTAATCGGCTAAGGGCACTAAAATTGAAAAGAATCTGAGAGATGAAGGTCCAAACTACAATTTTAAGTATAGCTACAAGAACTGAGAGACTTTTGGGCATGGGATAATTGACTTTGAAAGTGAGTGTTTTTGTACAGTGTTCAATGGGAGCTCTATTTAGTGTTCTGCACCCTATAGTAAGGATGGCGGCCATTTTGGAGGGTGATTTAAAAATGGCAGGATTGTTTACAAACGATCCGTGGAGTCAAAGTAAGGACAGAGCCTCACTTAGAGGAGTGTTTTCAGACATTTACATGAGGTGAAGTGAGTTTTTATTAATAAAAACACCGTTCTTAAGAAGATATTGGCATTTATAATGTAAACAGTGCATAATACAATACAACTATATAGTAAAACGAAACATGTTTGTTGTTTTTGGGGGTTGGGTTTTTTTGAGGGGTGTTTTTAAGTTGCTTGGGGAGACTAATGTCATAACGAGGATTATGTCAGGAGCAGTGACAGCGTGGATCCCATAATGAGCAGCTGCCAGCCCCTCCCTCCCCCCGAAAAAAAACCAAAACCGAGAATTAAAAACCTGCCAGTGTTTGGCATGGATACGTGTACGTACGACGGTGATGGATACGGACTGACGAATGTTTGCTCGTGAAGCAGCAATACCGGCCCAACACCGCGTATTTATTAGAAGGTTCACATCACACGGAGAGGAAGTACTACGTACCCTGGAATGGTGTGAGTCTCCTATGCCACAACTTCTGTGAATATGGACCATTTCTCTCGTGTCACAAAACTGCAAGCATTTCCGGGAAGAAATGCAGTCAGGGGAATTGTGAATATCAGAGCTATATCCAGTGGTATGTGAGAGTGCTTTTAATCCTGCTACCTGCAGTTTAAGCAAACCCTAATCCTAGCCCTAACCCCAACCCTAACCCTAAGCCTAACCCTAAGCCTAACCCTAAGCCTAACCCTAACCCTAACTCTAACCCTAACCCTAACCCTAACCCTAAGCCTAACCCTAACCCTAACCCTACCCCTAACCCTACCCCTAACCCTGACCCTAACCTAGGCCTAACCCTAACTGGCCCTATCCCTTGCCCTGACTCTAACCCTTACCCCAATCCTCACCCTAACCCTAATTAATCCGGACCCAACCCCTATAATCATATACCCATCCCTAAACCTAGATTGTCTTACTTTTTTTTTTGCCATGTCTTTCAAGTGTTACTCGTGGTGATATATCTGCAAATTTGTTGCCCCGGCCTTTTGTTGACAAGGTCTGGGTAGAACCATTTAATTAAAGACCAACCTGCACAGACATTTATCGTGAACAGTGATATCACTGATATGCCTAATTAGTCTCATATCTTGCTCTCACAATGTACTTGTCACATGACAATGTGTCTGAGACAGCCAAGTCTACACTCCTCAGCCGGTTCCTGGACTCGGAGTGTACTACCACGTCGAGAGTGTGTCTGCTGATGTTCAAGTGCAGCTTTTTAGAACACAGTTCCACTGAGCTCTGTGTCAACAAGTCAATAACTTGCTCTGTGTTGATCTGGTCCACTAACTGGCTGTGTCTGCATGTCCAGATGTTTCGGCTACAGAATTCACAGTCGTACGGTGGATCTCGTCAACCAGAGTCATCTCTTCATCTTTCGAGCGAAGCGAAGCAGCATCACATTCCTGCAGTCCTCCTATGCAGTTTGTACTGCATCATAACATAATTCACCTCATTCATTTGTAAGATTCATTGGATGTAATTGCCAGTGTATCAGCCTAGCTGGCATGTCTCGGTGTTGGTTTGAACAGGGCGTGCCTCCTTCATCAGGTGCCAGATGGTTGTGTCGTTTTGAATTAAGACTTCCGCATCTTGTAAATGCTCGTCAACCTCTGTCCATAATTAGGCAATTGATGCAATGAGTGGTAATTCAGGTTCATGAAGTAATTCTGATCATGTAGTAAGTACACTGTCCCCTTTTGTAGTATTTTTGTCATTATGTGCAAATTCAATTATAATAATAACAAGTTGGAAATGCTTGTTTTCAAGTAACGGGCCCACTCGCACAGCCAGGAAGCATCCCTGCCCTAATTTGGGCAAATAGAAGGTATATTTTAAGGGCTGTGGGATGTAATTTCAAAAATACCCAACATCAACCCCCTCCCCAACATCTCTCTGGCAACCCAAGGGGACTCAGCAATACCATCCACCTGTTGAAAGAGCCCAGAGGTCATGCCACATCAACCAGAAGTCAACTTACAGTGATGGCAGCCAACAAGCTCCGCCCACCCCCGACCCCCCTTTTACCACTTTAAGGGGCAGGGTGGTCAGTTTGAGTCAGAAAGTGTTGTGAAGATGACCCATGTATTTCCCTTACCCAAGACAATTGCAAAATAAGACTCAATAATAATGTGTGGTAATTGATAATATGAGGAAAGTAAAACCTCCCCCCCCTCTCCGCCCCCTGTATTTTGACACCTCTTTGACACCTCTTTGACACTCTGTGCCCCCTCCTGTTGATTAATTACACAGTTTGTAATGTCGCGATTACTGTAAAATCAAAATTATGACACATGAACAACTAATTAAGGGGGAATTTGAATGAAACTTATGACTTGTCCCTATAGTGTACACATTGTTATGCAGTGGTTTCTCATGCCAGACTGTGCACAAAGGCATGGGCCCCCACCCATCACATTTTCAATCATTGCGGACAAACGCAATACTTTTTTTTCAATTGTATTTTCACATGTTGCATCAGTACCATCTCTGCCACATTTTAAGCCCAATTTTGTGACCCAACTCTAAAGTTTAGCCCCCTTATAGGGTGCAGCACACAAAATCCATCCAAGATGGCTCCGCCGAGCTGATTATCATAAAGTGTGTACCCACAACTTTTTTTTAATAAGGGGTCTTTGGAGGCTAATTAACTGATACATTGTAGAACGAGTGAAGCTTAAGACAACCTGGGGGTTCACTCTTCAATTTGGTATGAAATTTGGACCATATCTGGCTTTAAATGTGGCCCTATTTGGCTGCGGAAGTAGAGGGGTCCATCTCAAAATCCTTGCAGAAATTCGGCTTGGACGACTTGACATTTTGGGGGTGTTTTTTTCTGGGGGTAATTAGCAAAAAATCTAATCGGCTAAGGGCACTAAAATTGAAAAGAATCTGAGAGATGAAGGTCCAAACTACAATTTTAAGTATAGCTACAAGAACTGAGAGACTTTTGGGCATGGGATAATTGACTTTGAAAGTGAGTGTTTTTGTACAGTGTTCAATGGGAGCTCTATTTAGTGTTCTGCACCCGGCAGCCTCCATGTCATTTCAGTCTGGCGCCCGCTATTGTCCGTCGATAGGGAAATGTCTATGACATAGAGCTTTAGAGAGCTCTATGGTCTATAGTTTTATTGCACTCTAATCACACCAATACATAGAGCTCTATTAAAGTTTTTTTTATAGAGCTCTATGCACCAATATCATAGCGCCCCCAACGGTCAAATGTCATTAATGACCTACATCTGTTTTCAATATCTTGTCAATGGCTTATTATTTCCTCCAGAATCAATCTATTATCTGTTAAAATGATGCTGGACTTAGAACGTGATGGCAATTTATGAATTGTTTTCTCCCCCACCCCACCATGCAAATTGAAGGATTTTATATTCAAATTTTATTTAAAATGTTCAAGTTTTGAAGAAAAAAATCCTAGTAATTTTTTTTCGCTTTGATTGACAATGAAAACACAAAAGGAACTAGTTATAGCAGATGTCATGAAGCATGTGCACCCTCTCGCTTTTGAAAACTGCAATGCCCAGCCACGCCCCTCTTCAAAACAATATTGCCCCCCTTCTCAAAGTCCCCGCCCACTGATATATCACCCCGCCCCTCTTTCCAAAACCTAACCCCGCCCATGTTTTTCATGAATAAATAATACATGAACTTTGACATACAATCTATATTATTATTATTGTTATAAAGAGATTGACCTTTGAACTCCAAAGAAAACGTCTATTATCAAGCCAGTCATTGTGTGAACTTCAGTTTATTCAACATCAATGCTCACCAATATAATATGAAGCTTTTTGAACGTCACAAATCAATACATCACAGATGATTAGCTAATATTGATAATTATTCCCAATTGCCACTGCCTGTTGAATGAGTCTTCTCAAATAAAGTCACTGTTTCCATTTGGTTTTCATGTCTGAACTGAAATTAAACTCCTTTCCTTTGTTTGTTTGATTGAAATAAAACAGGAAAATATGTTTACCTCGCTGTCCAACAGGCTGTATAATGTAGCGTTATCGGATTATTATTTTTATCTTTTTTGTTGTTGGGGGAATTGCCGAAATATTTTACTTTTTGTCAGATCAATGAACATACTTCTCAGAGATATAGTCAAAGTTGGGAGTGCTGCAGCGCCCTCATTCCCCGCCCACCCCCAGTCCCGCGGGCTTGTTTACATTCCGGTCAAATTAGTCAGTAAGCAGTTTGCAACATTTTTGCGTATCACTCTAAACAATTATATCGATACAATTCTATAATATACTGCTCTGCATAACATTAAATGAAGGCAAATTTCACTTATCCATATTCACGATACTTGGTGATCATAATTTCAAAATTCCAGTGCAGTAACATAGCTGATTAAAACCACACAAATGAATTCAAATTACACTGACTGAATCAGATGAAGAGTAACTGTAAAAATGCACTTAACAATAGAAGAGTTATTTTTAGTATTGTTTTACGAGAATTCCATCTATATCTATTCCAAGCAATATACAATAGGGCCTATAGCTTCTAGTGAAGTTTTTGTTTTGCAAATTGCCAAAATGGTTAACTTTTTTTAAATCAATGAACATACTTCTCAGAGATATTTCCAAGGTGAATCTTCTGCTGTAATAAAGTGTCTTCGTTCAAAGTCTGTGGTTCTCATTCTCAGTAATCTTATTAAGTTTGCTACTAAACGTTAGAAATGAAATCATCTTCCAATTATACAAGGCGGAAGGTTATAACTAATTGCTTACATGAATTTTGAATGAATTTCGCTGATTGATTTGATGGTAGTATTACACATTAAAACACACACTTTATACAATTATCAATCAATAAACGTAAAGTGCTATTCCAGACATGCAAGTGTTGGCTTTCAAGCGCCCCCCTAATCGTCCGACTTAATTGTCCGAGCAGAGGTTCTCCCTTTGGTACATTTAGGTGTACCTCGAAATGCACGGTTTGCAGGACTTATGTCCAGGAAACAGAATCTTCCAATGGAAATTCATCGGGCACAACCCACAAGACCTATCACACTATTATGCCTACATGCACCACCTCAAACATTATTCCTCATCTCCTGTACAGTTTGTAATGTTCAATTATGTTGACGAAACTAAACACTCTTAAAAAGCGAGTCTACGGCCACAGGTCTAACAAGCCCGCGGGAACGGAGTGGGCTGAGGTGACGTCTAAGGATGATTCTCATGACATGGTGTGCTTGAATGTCTGTTACAAATAGGGGTTACTGTAGCATATTCCATGATCCAGCACCCCGTCATAAAAGTTGGGAGTGCTGCAGCGCCCTCATTCCCCGCCCAACCTCGTTCCCGCGGGCTTGTTTACATTCCGGTCATTTTAGTCAGTAAGCAGTAGGCAACATTTTTGCGTATCACTCTAAAATTATATCGACACAATTCTATAACTGTGATACAATATTATTATTCATCTACTGCTCTGCACAACATTCAATGAAGGCAAATTTCAATTATACATATTCACGATACTTGGTGATCATTATTTAGAAATTCCAGTAAACATGACGTAATCGTTTGCAACCACACTAATAATTTCAAATTACACTGAATTAAATCAAGAGTAAGGTAATCAACCATAACAATGTACCTTATAATAGATGAATCAAGGTACATGGTGTGATTGATATTTTTAGCGAGAATTCAATCTATATCTTTAAAGCAAAAAATGTTACGAGGAGCTTGATTTGATTTCATTTTCGATTTCAGGTTTGTACTCCTAAGGGAAAGTAAGTCGTGATGAGGCAATTACCTAGGTTTGGTTGCTCTCAGTCACCGCCATAGAATATTTGTCATTTATACATTCAACGTTACGATGCAAAGTCAATGTCAAATTTACATGGGAATATTTTTACATTTTTTCGGATGTGGGATTGATGGAATTGTAAATTGAAGAATGATTCATAATTATGTCAATGACAACTCACATTGACTCAACTAACTACAATTATCTAAAAAAGTAGTCTAGTAGAAATGTATTGAAGAATTTCTGAGTGACTGAATGTCCAAAATGAATATGTAAGATTTTTACATGGCCTGATGTTACGATCCTAGCAGGATTTCTATCAAAGGCAGAGTAAAATGATTTATTCTAATGCTTTCATACACTGTATTACAAAAATCTTCCAATTAATTATGCTAAAATATGTAAAACGATGAAAGTGTCCTTTCTCTCCCCTCCGCTTTTATAAGAACATTCGTCCATACATTATTTCAAAATAAAACATTTTTCTTAAGCAGTTCATTTTTTTTTCATTTCAGCATTATCCCGTGTTATAAATTAGATAACAAAGCAAAACTTTCAAAATGTTTCTTTCTAGAATTTATATTGCCAACAATCCATTTGTCTTTACAATTGCAACCAGACTTGAAATACACAACTAACACCTCATTTACGCCAAGCTTCAAGATTGCGGAATATCTGACTGAATTCATGTTGCTGGAATTTCATTTCAAACGAGATGTGGGTATCAAGCAGATATCCGCTTTTAAACTGATTGGTTTAATTATCCGTGCGGCGAATTTTCATACTGCAGGATTTCAGAGAATACGGATGTGCCTTGAAATGGTGCCAAGATATGCCTCGGGTATTGGCAGGATCGCTGTTATCGTGACGAGGGCCATTTAGATCAGAATAGGAGCAAATACGATACCACCACGCACCGACATGGGCTTGTGCACAGTGTGTTGATGCGTACCCATCATTGTCAGAGTCCTTGGTTGAAAAGCGTCGTTGGTTGTTATAGGCAAGCGAGTCACCAGCATTGCTGCTCGTGTCATATGTACCAATATGCAGAGTATACTTCAGCCCAGTGATACTAAAAGCGCTGTATTTGGCCCACGCTGTATTACCTTCCCAGTCTTCTAAATCAACGCGTAGTTCCCATGTCCCTTGTGAGGTCAGCTTCAGCAAATTGTCATTTCCCAGCCAGAACTCACCGGATGGATTGCCGAAGCCGTCTTGGTACTCGGTCCAGTTACGGTAGAAGTCCACGCTGCCATCTTGTCTTCTTTGAAAGACAAGCCAGCCTACACTGTCTTCAGTCTCTTGATCACAGTAGACCTGCAGACCCGTGTCAATGAATCCTGCTGGGTAGATGGTGAAGACGCCGCTTGTAATGTAGCCTGCTTCGTACAACTTCTGACAACTTTCGTAACGACCCATTGGCACCGAATCAGCCAAAAAGAAGAGAGGTGTGTCCTCATCTCCGTCAAAGTACACACTTCCCTGATCTTCCAAGAAGAATCCGTCATGTCCGTGTCTTGTGTTATTGTTCATCTTGCAGGAATTGTCGTTCTTGTGATAATTGAGGGACTTGCAGCGTCCATCCATGCTGCATTCTCTTACACAGAGGACTGCTGATCGCACAGTTTTCTCTGCATACATGGAGTTGTTCAAGACTCTGTTTTTTGCAGCATAGAATGCTGAGGGTCGTCTGCGAGGGCAGTAATTGTTACGTCCAATAACAACAACAACTGAGCACGAGAACACGATGAATAGAAAATGTTCAAGTTTGAAGACACCATGGTTAGCCATCGTGAATGAAAATAGAGACACGGCGTTCAAATACTATTGTACAGAGCTGGCTCACACTCACAAGACCGTGAATCAATAATATTTGGTTCACAGTGAGGTGCTAGTTGGTTGTCCAAAGTCACTCTTCTTTCTCTCTTTAAAACGATTTATAACTAGGCCAGGGAGAGCAGATTGTCATCGATGTTAGCTTGTAGTCTAGTGCAGTGTTACAAAGCAGGTTCACAGTGTGATGCTAGTTCGTTGTCCAAAGTCACTCTACTTTCTCTCTTTCAAACGATTCCTAACCAGGCCAGGGAGGGCAGATTGTCATCGATGTTAGCTTGTAGTCGAGTGCAGTGTTACACAGCAGGTTCACAGTGAGGTGCTAGTTGGTTGACCAAAGTCACTCTACTTTCTCTCTTTCAAACGATTCCTAACCAGGCCAGGTAGGGCAGATTGTCATCGATGTTAGCTTGTAGTCGAGTGCAGTGTTACACAGCAGGTTCACAGTGAGTTGCTAGTTGGTTGTCCAAAGTCACTCTACTTTCTCTCTTTCAAACGATTCCTAGCCAGACCAGGGAGGGCAGATTGTCATCGATGTTAGCTTGTAGTCTAGTGCAGTGTTACACAGCAGGTTCACAGTGAGGTGCTAGTTGGTTGTCCAAAGTTACTCTACTTTCTCTCTTTCAAACGATTTCTAACCAGGCCAGGGAGGGCAGATTGTCATCGATGTTAGCTTGTAGTCTAGTGCAGTGTTACACAGCAGGAGATCTGCAGTAGATTCTGAGCAGCAGCTGGGTTTGTGCTGCAAGGTATAGGCGCTTCAGGTAGACGCCCCTCACGTTTTGATTGGTTAACTCTCTCACGTGTTTAGGTGGGCAACTGCTATTGGCTAACTGCCTCCGACAGCCTGTCTACGCAAACAAGCAGTCCAAACGGTTTTTGCCGTCAACGCCAAGATTTCGGGCATTAAAAGCTGCACTCTTTGGCTACGGAAGTCGAGGGATGGAATTTATTGAGACTGAAAAGAATATGGTTTGAGCTACGTACGAAAATGAAAAACCACGTGGTTCTTTTTTTATATTATGGAAGCTGATAAAGAATGTTGCGCACCCAGGGTGTAGCATTAGCAGTATTAATGAGCTTGGGCACTTACCACTAAACAAGTACCTATGTATAGATCTATAAGCCTTGATGGTCAGTCGTCTTCAAGCTGAGTGAAAGGTTCCGGGTTCCATCTTCCAATGATCCTTAGAATTTGCTTTCCATTTTGACTACTAATACAAAGATGACCATACCGCCCTAAAGCACCACCATAGCTTCGCCCTGTAGGTTGTGGCGAACCGCACGAGAAAACAAAAAGAGTTTTATCCCACGAGATAAAATATATTTCTTGGTGCTTGAGATTGCAAACTAACAGAAGGAAATCTGTGGACATTGATGCTTTCCGATCTTCCCAATGTTGTATTGGGCCTTTTTAAGCCTGATGAAAACATGAACAATATTTAAGAGTTTCGCTGAAAAGGCCCTAGGGATTGGAACTGTTCTGCACGATTTTCCTGGGTGTAATTTTTATCCCGCATTTACAATCCTCATTCATAATCATTTTTTTAATAATAGTTTCAGTTTCTTGCCATATTGTAGCGATGTTTTGCAACTCTTTACTTTGGGAATACAGTTGCGCCGTTTATTTCAATCACTCGGCCAGCCAGTGTCAGCTGGGTTTTTACATGATAGGTAAACACACGCACTATATACAGCTCTGATTTCCATGGCAACGCCGACTAATAAAAGACAGAAACAGCCAGATGCTGATACTACTGGCTCTGGCATGAAAACGGGACAAAGGAAGAAATTGCCCGTTATCCAGGGACATCGACCTACTCGCAGAAATTGATTTAGTAAACCACCAGCCAAACGGTTTGCAAGATTATTTACGTGGGAAAACATGTAGGCCAACCAGTGGAGTCCAAAATAATTAGAATAAATCAAGCAATTGGCATCTGAAAACTCGAGGAAATAATGTCACTAGCAACAATAATCAGGTTAACATACTTAAAGAAAAATACATCCCTGCCTTTCTTGACTTTAGTTAGAAGTCATAGCATTATTTATACCTGGACAATCTGGTGAAAGAAACATTTTTCATTTGTTCAGTTACAATGTTCATAATTATGCCGCTGGTTTATAGTCGTTCTCGTTTTGATGTAAAAACAAAGAACGTTTGCAATTTAGGGGTTAAAGGTTTAGTCATACTTGATCAATAGACCATTTATATGCACAAACAACGTTTTAAAGAGGAGTCTTTCGTGGCTAAGAATCTCTCACAATTATTGTAGACCAATTTATGCTTAATGTAACCTCGGGGTCCAATTGTTCGGGTTTTGTAAAAATCGTAAGAATCGGGCCTTAAAAGTGCTACTTTTTGACGGAGAGAAGTATGGAATGTTTTCTTGGAACGTACAGCATATCGATATGGGCCTATATGAAATAATTGAAGATGCATTCTATGGTCTTTTGTTTATTGTGACCTTTGCATGGAACTAATAGTATGCTGCACTCCGACAGGGTAGCGCTTAGCACATTAATATTCTCATTCACTCTACTGGCTTATGGCGACTATACACAAACAATGGTAGGCCTACTAATATAATCACCTAGTGGGTTAGGATATAGTCGTCTATCTGTTGTGGGAAAGGTTCCGGGTTCCATCTTCCAATGATCCTTAGAATTTGCTTTCCATTTTGACTACTAATACAAAGATGACCATACCGCCCTGAAGCACCACCATAGCTTCGCCCTATAGGTTGTGGCGAACCGCACGAGAAAACAAAAAGAGTTTTATCCCACGAGATAAAATATATTTCTTGGTGCTTGAGATTGCAAACTAACAGAAGGAAATCTGTGGACATTGATGCTTTCCGATCTTCCCAATGTTGTATTGGGCCTTTTTAAGCCTGATGAAAACATGAACAATATTTAAGAGTTTCGCTGAAAGGGCCCTAGGGGTTGGAACTGTTCTGCACGATCTTCCTGGGTGTAATTTTTATCCCGCATTTACAATCCTTATTCATAATCATTTTTTTAATAATAGTTTCAGTTTCTTGCCTTTATTGTAGCGATGTTTTGCAACTCTTTACTTTGGGAATACAGTTGCGCCGTTTATTTCAATCACTCGGCCAGCCAGTGTCAGCTGGGTTTTTACATGATAGGTAAACACACGAACTATATACAGCTCTGATTTCCATGGCAACGCCGACTAATAAAAGACAGAAACAGCCAGATGCTGATACTACTGGCTCTGGCATGAAAACGGGACAAAGGAAGAAATTGCCCGTTATCCAGGGACATCGACCTACTCGCAGAAATTGATTTAGTAAACCACCAGCAAAACGGTTGGGAAGATTATTTACGTGGGAAAACATGTAGGCCTACCAGTGGAGTCCAAAATAATTAGAATAAATCAAGCAATTGGCATCTGAAAACTCGAGGAAATAATATCACTAGCAACTATAATCAGGTTAACATACTTAAAGAAAAATACATCCCTGCCTTTCTTGACTTTAGTAAGAAGTCATAGCATTATTTATACCTGGACAATCTGGTGAAAGAAACATATTACATTTGTTCAGTTACAATGTCCATAATTATGCCGCTGGTTTATAGTCGTTCTCGTTTTGATGTAAAAACAAAGAACGTTTGCAATTTAGGGGTTAAAGGTTTAGTCATACTTGATCAATAGACCATTTATATGCACAAACAACGTTTTAAAGAGGAGTCTTTCGTGGCTAAGAATCTCTCACAATTATTGTAGACCAATTTATGCTTAATGTAACCTCGGGGTCCAATTGTTCGGGTTTTGTAAAAATCGTAAGAATCGGGCCTTAAAAGTGCTACTTTTTGACGAAGAGAAGTATGGAATGTTTTCTTGGAACGGACAGCAAATCGATATTGGCCTATATGAAATAATTGAAGATGCATTCCTATGGTCTTTTGTTTATTGTGACCTTTGCATGGAACTAATAGTATGCTGCACTCCGACAGGGTAGCGCTTAGCACATTAATATTATCATTCACTCTACTGGCTTATGGCGACTATACACAAACAATGGTAGGCCTACTAATATAATCACCTAGTGGGTTAGGATATAGTCGTCTATCTGTTGTGGGAAAGGTTCCGGGCTCCATCTTCCAATGATCCTTAGAATTTGCTTTCCATTTTGACTACTAATACAAAGATGACCATACCGCCCTAAAGCACCACCATAGCTTCGCCCTATAGGTTGTGGCGAACCGCACGAGAAAACAAAAAGAGTTTTATCCCACGAGATAAAATATATTTCTTGGTGCTTGAGATTGCAAACTAACAGAAGGAAATCTGTGGACATTGATGCTTTCCGATCTTCCCAATGTTGTATTGGGCCTTTTTAAGCCTGATGAAAACATGAACAATATTTAAGAGTTTCGCTGAAAAGGCCCTAGGGATTGGAACTGTTCTGCACGATTTTCCTGGGTGTAATTTTTATCCCGCATTTACAATCCTCATTCATAATCATTTTTTTAATAATAGTTTGAGTTTCTTGCCATTATTGTAGCGATGTTTTGCAATTCTTTACTTTGGGAATACAGTTGCGCCGTTTATTTCAATCACTCAGCCAGCCAGTGTCAGCTGGGTTTTTACATGATAGGTAAACACACGCACTATATACAGCTCTGATTTCCATGGCAACGCCGACTAATAAAAGACAGAAACAGCCAGATGCTGATACTACTGGCTCTGGCATGAAAACGGGACAAAGGAAGAAATTGCCCGTTATCCAGGGACATCGACCTACTCGCAGAAATTGATTTAGTAAACCACCAGCCAAACGGTTGGCAAGATTATTTACGTGGGAAAACATGTAGGCCTACCAGTGGAGTCCAAAATAATTATAATAAATCAAGCAATTGGCATCTGAAAACTCGAGGAAACGATATCACTAGCAACTATGATCAGGTTAACATACTTAAAGAAAAAATACATCCCTGCCTTTCTTGACTTTAGTTAGAAGTCATAGCATTATTTATACCTGGACAATCTGGTGAAAGAAACATATTACATTTTGTTCAGTTACAATGTCCATAATTATGCCGCTGGTTTATAGTAGTTCTCGTTTTGATGTAAAAACAAAGAACGTTTGCAATTTAGGGGTAAAAGGTTGAGTCATACTTGATCAATAGACCATTTATATGCACAAACAACGTTTTAAAGAGGAGTCTTTCGAGGCTAAGAATCTCTCACAATTATTGTAGACCAATTTATGCTTAATGTAACCTCGAGGTCCAATTGTTCGGGTTTTGTAAGAGTTTCGCTGAAAGGGCCCTAGGGATTGGAACTGTTCTACACGATCTTCCTGGGTGTAATTTTTATCCCGCACTTACAGCCTCATTCATGATAATTGTTTTAATAATAGTTTCTTGCCATTATTGTAGCGATGTTTTGCAACTCTTTACTTTGGGAATACAGTCGCGCCGTTTATTTCAATCACTCAGCCAGCCAGTGTCAGCTGGGTTTTTACATGATAGGTAAACACACGCACTATATACAGCTCTGATTTCCATGGCAACGCCGACTAATAAAAGACAGAAACAGCCAGATGCTGATACTACTGGCTCTGGCATGAAAACGGGACAAAGGAAGAAATTGCCCGTTATCCAGGGACATCGACCTACTCGCAGAAATTGATTTAGTAAACCACCAGCCAAACGGTTGGCAAGATTATTTACGTGGGAAAACATGTAGGCCTACCAGTGCATGGAGTCCAAAATAATTAGAATAAATCAAGCAATTGGCATCTGAAAACTCGAGGAAACAATATCACTAGCAACTATGATCAGGTTAACATACTTAAAGAAAAATACATCCCTGCCTTTCTTGACTTTAGTTAGAAGTCATAGCATTATTTATACCTGGACAATCTGGTGAAAGAAAGATATTACATTTTGTTCAGTTACAATGTCCATAATTATGCCGCTGGTTTATAGTCGTTCTCGTTTTGATGTAAAAACAAAGAACGTTTGCAATTTAGGGGTTAAAGGTTTAGTCATACTTGATCAATAGACCATTTATATGCACAAACAACGTTTTAAAGAGGAGTCTTTCGTGGCTAAGAATCTCTCACAATTATTGTAGACCAATTTATGCTTAATGTAACCTCGGGGTCCAATTGTTCGGGTTTTGTAAAAATCGTAAGAATCGGGCCTTAAAAGTGCTACTTTTTGACGGAGAGAAGTATGGAATGTTTTCTTGGAACGGACAGCAAATCGATATGGGCCTATATGAAATAATTGAAGATGCATTCCTATGGTCTTTTGTTTATTGTGACCTTTGCATGGAACTAATAGTATGCTGCACTCCGACAGTGTAGCGCTTAGCACATTAATATTCTCATTCACTCTACTGGCTTATGGCGACTATACACAAACAATGGTAGGCCTACTAATATAATCACCTAGTGGGTTAGGATATAGTCGTCTATCTGTTGTGGGAAAGGTTCCGGGTTCCATCTTCCAATGATCCTTAGAATTTGCTTTCCATTTTGACTACTAATACAAAGATGACCATACCGCCCTGAAGCACCACCATAGCTTCGCCCTATAGGTTGTGGCGAACCGCACGAGAAAACAAAAAGAGTTTTATCCCACGAGATAAAATATATTTCTTGGTGCTTGAGATTGCAAACTAACAGAAGGAAATCTGTGGACATTGATGCTTTCCGATCTTCCCAATGTTGTATTGGGCCTTTTTAAGCCTGATGAAAACATGAACAAAATTTAAGAGTTTCGCTGAAAGGGCCCTAGGGATTGGAACTGTTTTACATGATCTTCCTGGGTGTAATTTTTATCCCACATTTACAATCCTGATTCATAATCATTTTTTTAATAATAGTTTGAGTTTCTTGCCATATTGTAGCGATGTTTTGCAACTCTTTACTTTGGGAATAAAGTTGCGCCGTTTATTTCAATCACTCGGCCAACCAGTGTCAGCTGGGTTTTTACATGATAGGTAAACACACGCACTATATACAGCTCTGATTTCCATGGCAACGCCGACTAATAAAAGACAGAAACAGCCAGATGCTGATACTACTGGCTCTGGCATGAAAACGGGACAAAGGAAGAAATTGCCCGTTATCCAGGGACATCGACCTACTCGCAGAAATTGATTTAGTAAACCACCAGCCAAACGGTTTGCAAGATTATTTACGTGGGAAAACATGTAGGCCAACCAGTGGAGTCCAAAATAATTAGAATAAATCAAGCAATTGGCATCTGAAAACTCGAGGAAATAATGTCACTAGCAACAATAATCAGGTTAACATACTTAAAGAAAAATACATCCCTGCCTTTCTTGACTTTAGTTAGAAGTCATAGCATTATTTATACCTGGACAATCTGGTGAAAGAAACATTTTTCATTTGTTCAGTTACAATGTCCATAATTATGCCGCTGGTTTATAGTCGTTCTCGTTTTGATGTAAAAACAAAGAACGTTTGCAATTTAGGGGTTAAAGGTTTAGTCATACTTGATCAATAGACCATTTATATGCACAAACAACGTTTTAAAGAGGAGTCTTTCGTGGCTAAGAATCTCTCACAATTATTGTAGACCAATTTATGCTTAATGTAACCTCGGGGTCCAATTGTTCGGGTTTTGTAAAAATCGTAAGAATCGGGCCTTAAAAGTGCTACTTTTTGACGGAGAGAAGTATGGAATGTTTTCTTGGAACGGACAGCAAATCGATATGGGCCTATATGAAATAATTGAAGATGCATTCCTATGGTCTTTTGTTTATTGTGACCTTTGCATGGAACTAATAGTATGCTGCACTCCGACAGTGTAGCGCTTAGCACATTAATATTCTCATTCACTCTACTGGCTTATGGCGACTATACACAAACAATGGTAGGCCTACTAATATAATCACCTAGTGGGTTAGGATATAGTCGTCTATCTGTTGTGGGAAAGGTTCCGGGTTCCATCTTCCAATGATCCTTAGAATTTGCTTTCCATTTTGACTACTAATACAAAGATGACCATACCGCCCTGAAGCACCACCATAGCTTCGCCCTATAGGTTGTGGCGAACCGCACGAGAAAACAAAAAGAGTTTTATCCCACGAGATAAAATATATTTCTTGGTGCTTGAGACTGCAAACTAACAGAAGGAAATCTGTGGACATTGATGCTTTCCGATCTTCCCAATGTTGTATTGGGCCTTTTTAAGCCTGATGAAAACATGAACAATATTTAAGAGTTTCGCTGAAAGGGCCCTAGGGATTGGAACTGTTCTGCACGATTTTCCTGGGTGTAATTTTTATCCCGCATTTACAATCCTCATTCATAATCATTTTTTTAATAATAGTTTGAGTTTCTTGCCATTATTGTAGCGATGTTTTGCAATTCTTTACTTTGGGAATACAGTTGCGCCGTTTATTTCAATCACTCAGCCAGCCAGTGTCAGCTGGGTTTTTACATGATAGGTAAACACACGCACTATATACAGCTCTGATTTCCATGGCAACGCCGACTAATAAAAGACAGAAACAGCCAGATGCTGATACTACTGGCTCTGGCATGAAAACGGGACAAAGGAAGAAATTGCCCGTTATCCAGGGACATCGACCTACTCGCAGAAATTGATTTAGTAAACCACCAGCCAAACGGTTGGCAAGATTATTTACGTGGGAAAACATGTAGGCCTACCAGTGGAGTCCAAAATAATTATAATAAATCAAGCAATTGGCATCTGAAAACTCGAGGAAACGATATCACTAGCAACTATGATCAGGTTAACATACTTAAAGAAAAAATACATCCCTGCCTTTCTTGACTTTAGTTAGAAGTCATAGCATCATTTATACCTGGACAATCTGGTGAAAGAAACATATTACATTTTGTTCAGTTACAATGTCCATAATTATGCCGCTGGTTTATAGTAGTTCTCGTTTTGATGTAAAAACAAAGAACGTTTGCAATTTAGGGGTAAAAGGTTGAGTCATACTTGATCAATAGACCATTTATATGCACAAACAACGTTTTAAAGAGGAGTCTTTCGAGGCTAAGAATCTCTCACAATTATTGTAGACCAATTTATGCTTAATGTAACCTCGAGGTCCAATTGTTCGGGTTTTGTAAGAGTTTCGCTGAAAGGGCCCTAGGGATTGGAACTGTTCTACACGATCTTCCTGGGTGTAATTTTTATCCCGCACTTACAGCCTCATTCATGATAATTGTTTTAATAATAGTTTCTTGCCATTATTGTAGCGATGTTTTGCAACTCTTTACTTTGGGAATACAGTCGCGCCGTTTATTTCAATCACTCAGCCAGCCAGTGTCAGCTGGGTTTTTACATGATAGGTAAACACACGCACTATATACAGCTCTGATTTCCATGGCAACGCCGACTAATAAAAGACTGAAACAGCCAGATGCTGATACTACTGGCTCTGGCATGAAAACGGGACAAAGGAAGAAATTGCCCGTTATCCAGGGACATCGACCTACTCGCAGAAATTGATTTAGTAAACCACCAGCCAAACCAATGGGAAGATTTTATACGTGGGTAAACATGTAGGCCTACCAGTGTAGTAAAAAAATAGTTAGAATAATAAACTTATCGTTGCCATGGAATGCGCGTTCCTCATTGGTTGAGATCTATGAAACGTCACGAAAAAGATTTCGGTCAGAGTCGACGCAACGTCCACTTGGATCTGGATGAACGTTCCCCACTTGAGCAAAGACATTGACCACACCCTTCAGGAAACCGCGTCCCGACCTGAACCACCAATCTGTGCGTGGGTCGTATGCAGTCAAGGAGGAGAAAAAAACACGAATACAAAAGGCCTATGCATGGTCGGGATCAGTGGAGTGTCGTAAATAGAAGCTGAACCTTAGACATCCAACCACTAATCCGATAATCCCATTCAGAGATGGCCATCTTTAGTTTCAGCCTCAAACGAAATCCACAAGTAGTCAGTCACCCAATGTTTCTCTCTCCTTCCAAGCCGATACATATGAGTGGTGACGAGAAAAATGTGCAGTGTAGCAGACTAGTAACTTTCATTACCTTGCTGCAGGGTGCAACACATGAGATCGGTCCCCGTATAGACTATGATACAAAATATTAACCTTCACATTCAAGGTGAAAACCCATGCCCAGAAGTCTCTCAATCTCTCATGAAAAGAGTAGTCTAGATGTTTATCTGTCAGATTCTTTCTATTCCCTTGCAGATTTTCTGTCAATTAGCCGGATTGCTGCCTGGATTTTGGAAAGCATCCCTACATTACTGTCAAACAGAGCCACATGAAATGCTTCAAATCGTTTCTTCTACAACATACCAGTTGATTAGGTAAGAAACACCGCTTATTTAAAAGATGTGGGTACACACAACTTTTGTTGATAATACTAAGACCAGAGCAGCCATCTTCACCCGAATGGGTGAGCTGCATCCTCCACGAATATTAAGAAGGATTTCTAATCACACAGATAGCATACCGCCCTCAACGACCAAATAAATTAAAGTCTATCGTCTATTTCTATAATTTTCCTGATAACACAATGACCTTCCCCAATCTATTGTCTGCTAAAAACATGCTGGACTTTGAACGTGATAATCTATGTCTTGTTTTTAAGATTCTTTATTCAGATCTATTCAGATTAATTATTAATAAATTCCCAGTCGGTTTTTCTTTACTTTTTTTGATGGAACTGAAAGTATAGACAGCAAACGTCATGAAGCATGTGAACCCTCTCGCTTTTGAAAACTGCGATGCCCAGCCACGCCCCTCTCCAAAACAATAATGCCCCCTTCTCAAAGTCCCCGCCCACTGATATATCACCCCGCCCCTCTTTCCAAAACCTAGCCCCGCCCATGTTTTTCATGAATAAATATAAGGCCTAGGCCTACATGAACTTTGAACTTTGAACTTATTGTTATAAGATTTTGAACATTCCAGAAAGAACTCCAAAAAAACGTTTATTAACAAGCCAGTCATTCAGTTTATTCAACATCAATGCTCACCAATATATGAAGCTTTTGGAACATTACAAATGAATATACGAACATGGCGGCGCCCTTTACTTCCACCCATACTTTTGCAAAGATGGCAGCCTTCATGTCATTTCAGTCTGGCGCCCGCTATTGTCCGTCGATAGGGAAATGTCTATGACATAGAGCTTTAGAGAGCTCTATGGTCTATAGTTTTATTGCACTCTAATCACACCAATAACATAGCGCCCCCAACGGTCAAATGTCATTAATGACCTACATCTGTTTTCAATATCTTGTCAATATAGACTTATTATTTCCTCCATCGTCAATCTATTATCTGTTAAAATGATGCTGGACTTAAAACGTGATAACAATTTATGAATTGTTTTCTCCCCCACCCCACCATGCAAATTGAAGGATTTTGTATTCAATTTTGTTTAACAATGTTCCAGTTTTGAAGAAAACAATCCCAGTCAGTTTTTTCGCTTTGATTGAAATTGAAAAAAGAAATATCTGGAACTAGAGATAGCAGACGTCATGTAGTAAGTCTACCTTCTCGCTTTATCAAACTGCAATGTCCAGCCACGCCCCTCTCAAAAACATATTGCCCCCTTCTCAAAGTCAAGCCTCTGCCAAAGTCCCCGCCCACTAATATATCACCCCGCCCCTCTTTCCAAAACCTAGTCCCGCCCATTTTTGTCATGAATAAATATCATAATATCATAAATATCTATATTAGTATAATATTATTGCTATAAAAACACTTTTGAACTGCAAATAAAACGTCTATTAACAAGCCAGTCATTGTGTGAACTTCAGTTTATTCAACATCAATGCTCACCAATATATGAAGCTTTTTGAACATCACAAATGAATGGAATCAATACATCACAGATGATTAGCTATAACATTGATAATTATTCTCAACTGCCTCTTGAATGAGTCTTCTCAGATAAAGTCAACGTTTCCATTTGGTTTTCATGTCTGAACTGAAATAAAACTCCTTTCCTTTGTTTGTTTGATTGAAATAAATCAGCAAAATATTTTACCTTGCTGTCCAACAGGCTGTATAATGTAGCATTATCGATTTATAATTCTTAATTTCTTATCTTTTTTTAAGGGAAATTGCCGAAATATTTAACTTTTTGTAAAATCAATGAACATACTTCTCAGAGATATAGTCAAAGTTGGGAGTGCTGCAGCGCCCTCATTCCCCGCCCACCCTCGTTCCCGCGGGCTTGTTTACATTCCGGTCATTTCAGTCAGTAATTTTTGCGTATCACAAAATTATTTCGACACAATTCTATAATATACTGCTCTGCATAACATTCAATGAAGGTAAATTTCACTTATCCATATTCACGATACTTGGTGATCATAATTTCGAAATTCCAGTGCAACATAGCTGATTAAAACCACACGAATAAATTCAAACTACACTGACTGAATTAGACAAAGAGTAACTGTAAAAATGCACTTAACAATAGAAGAGTTATTTTTAGTATTGTTTTACGAGAATTCCATCTATATCTATTCCAAGCAATATACAATAAGGCCTATAGCTTCTAATGAAGTTTTTGTTTTGCAAATTGCAAGAATAATTAATTTTTTTTAAATTAATAAACATACTTCTCAGAGATATTTCCAAGGTGAATCTTATGCTGTAATTAAGTGTCTTCGTTCAAAGTCTGTGGTTCTCATTCTTAGTAATCTAATTTAGTTTGCTACTAAACGTTAGAAATGAAATCATCTTCCAATTATACAAGGCGGAAGGTTATAACTAATTGCTTACATCGCTCACAAAAATGAATTTCGCTGATTGAATTGATGATATTATTACACATTAAAACACACACTTTATACATTTGGTACATTTAAGTGTACCTCGAAATGCACGGTTTGCAGGACATTATGTCCAGGAAACAGACTCTTCCAATTGAAATTCTTTGGCCACAAACCACAAGACCTATCACACTATTATGCCTACATGCACCACCTCAAACATTATATTCCTCATCTCCTGTACAGTTTGTAATGTTCAATTATGTTGACGAAACTAAACACTCTCAAAAAGCGAGTCTACGGCCACAGGTCTAACAAGCCCGCGGGAACGGGTTGGGCTGAGGTGACGTCTAAGGATGATTCTCATGACATGGTGTGCTTGAATGTCTGTTACAAATAGGGGTTACTGTAGCATATTCCATGATCCAGCACCCCGTCATAAAAGTTGGGAGTGCTGAAGCGCCCTCCTTCCCCGCCAACCCTCGTTCCCGCGGGCTTGTTTACATTCCGGTCATTTTAGTCAGTAAGCAGTTTGCAACATTTTTGCGTATCACTCTAAAATTATATCGACACAATTCTATGATTGTGATACAATATTATTCATCTACTGCAGTGCACAACTTTCAATAAAGGCAAATTTCACTTATACATATTCACGATACTTGGTGATCATTATTTTGAAATTCCAGTAACATCACGTAACCGTTTGCAACCACACTAATAATTTCAAATTACACTGAATTAAATCAAGAGTAAGGTAATCAACCATAACAATGCACCTTATAATAGATGAATTAAGCTACATGGTGTTATTGATATTTTTTATCGAGAATTCAATCTATATCTTTAAAGCAAAAACTGTTACGAGGAGCTAGATTTGATTTCATTTTCGATTTCAGGTTTGTACTCCTAAATGGAAAGTAAGTCGTGATGAGGCAATTACCTAGGTTTGGTTGCTCTCAGTCACCGCCATAGAATATTTGTCATTTATGCATTCAACGTAACGATGCAAAGTCAATGTCAAATTTACATAGGAATATTTTTACATTTTTTCGGATATGGGATTGATGGAATTGTAAATTGAAGAATGATTCATAATTATGTCAATGACAACTCACATTGAGTCAACTAACTACAATTATCTAAAAAGGTAGTCTAGTAGAAATTTATTGAACTATTTCTGAGTGACTGAATGTCCAAAATGAATATGTAGGATTTTTACATGGCCTGATGTTTGATTAATTATGCTAAAATATGTAAAACAATGAAAGTGTCCTCTCTCTCCTCTCCGCTTTTATAAGAACATTCGTCCATACATTCTTTCAAAATAAAACATTTTTCTTAATCACCACATTTTTTTTTATTTCAGCATGATCCCGTGTTATAATTTAGATAACAAAGCAAAATATTTAAAATGTTTCTTTCTAGAATTTCTATTGCCTACAATCCATTTGTCTTTACAATTGCAACGAGACTTGAAATATACAACTATCATTTACGGCAAGCTTCAAGATTGAGGAATATCTGACTGAATTCATGTTGCTGCAATTTCATTTTAAACGAGATGTGAGTATCAAGCAGATATCCGCTTTTAAACTGATTGGTTTAGATATCCGTGCGGCGAATTTTCATACTGCAGGATTTCAGAGAATACGGACGTGCCTTGAAATGGTACCAAACTATGCCTCGGTCATTGGCAGGATCGCTGTTATCGTGACGAGGGCCATTTAGATTAGAATAGCCGCAATTACTATACCACCACGCACCGACATAGCGTTGTGCACAGTGTAATGATGCGTGCCCATCATTGTCAGAGTCCTTGGTTGAAAAGCGTCGTTGGTTGCTATAGGTAAGCGAGTCACCAGCATTGCTGCTCGTGTCATATATACCAATATGCAGAGTATATTTCAGCCCAGTGATACTAAAAGCGCTGTATTTGGCCCACGCTGTATTACCTTCCCAGTCTTCTATATCAACGCGTAGTTCCCATGTCCCTTGTGAGGTCAGATTCAGCAAATTGTCATTTCCCAGCCAGAACTCACCGGTAAGATTGCCGAAGCCGTCTTGGTACTCGGTCCAGTTACGGTAGAAGTCCACGCTGCCATCTTGTCTTTTCTGAAAGACAAGCCAGCCTACACTGTCTTCAGTCTCTTGATCACAGTAGACCTGCAGACCCGTGTCAATGAATCCTGCTGGGTAGATGGTGAAGACGCCGCTTGTATTGTAGCCTGCTTCGTACAACTTCTGACAACTTTCGTGACGAATCATTGGCACCGAATCAGGCAAAGTGAAGAGAGGTGTGTCCTCATCTCCGTCAAAGTACATAGTTCCCTGATCTTCCAAGAAGAATCCGTCATGTCCGTGTCTTGTGTTATTGTTCATCTTGCAGGAATTGTCGTTTTTGTGATAATTGAGGGACTTGCAGCGTCCATCCATGCTGCATTCTCTTACACAGAGGACTGCTGATCGCACAGTTTTCTCTGCATACATGGAGTTGTTCAAGACTCTGTTTTTTGCAGCATAGAATGCTGAGGGTCGTCTGAGATTGCAGTAATTGTTACATCCAATAACAACAACTGAGCACGAGAACACGATGAATAGAAAATGTTCAAGTTTGAAGACACAATGGTTAGCCATCGTGAATAAAAATAGAGACAAGGGGTTCAAATACTATTGTACAGAGCTGGCTCACACAAGACCGTGAATCAATAATATTTGGTTCACAGTGAGGTGCTAGTTCGTTGTCCAAAGTCACTCTACTTTCTCTCTTTCAAACGATTTCTAACCAGGCCAGGGAGGGCAGATTGTCATTGATGTTAGCTTGTAGTCTAGTGCAGTGTTACACAGCAGGTTCACAGTGAGGTGCTAGTTCGTTGTCCAAAGTCACTCTACTTTCTCTCTTTCAAACGATTTCTAACCAGGCCAGGGAGGGCAGATTGTCATTGATGTTAGCTTGTAGTCTAGTGCAGTGTTACACAGCAGGTTCACAGTGAGGTGCTAGTTCGTTGTCCAAAGTCACTCTACTTTCTCTCTTTCAAACGATTTCTAACCAGGCCAGGGAGGGCAGATTGTCATTGATGTTAGCTTGTAGTCTAGTGCAGTGTTACACAGCAGGTTCACAGTGAGGTGCTAGTTCGTTGTCCAAAGTCACTCTACTTTCTCTCTTTCAAACGATTCCAAACCAGGCCAGGGAGGGCAGATTGTCATTGATGCTAGCTTGTAATCTAGTGCAGTGTTACACAGCAGGTTCACAGTGAGGTGCTAGTTGGTTGTCCAAAGTCACTCTGCTTTCTCTCTTTCAAACGATTTATAACTAGGCCAGGGAGAGCAGATTGTCATCGATGTTAGCTTGTAGTCTAGTGCAGTGTTACACAGCAGGTTCACAGTGAGGTGCTAGTTCGTTGTCCAAAGTCACTCTGCTTTCTCTCTTTCAAACGATTTCTAACCAGGCCAGGGAGGGCAGATTGTCATCGATGTTAGCTTGTAGTCTAGTGCAGTGTTGCACAGCAGGTTCACAGTGAGGTGCTAGTTCGTTGTCCAAAGTCACTCTACTTTCTCTCTTTCAAACGATTTCTAACCAGGCCAGGGAGGGCAGATTGTCATTGATGTTAGCTTGTAGTCTAGTACAGTGTTACACAGCAGGTTCACTGTGAGGTGCTAGTTCGTTGTCCAAAGTCACTCTACTTTCTCTCTTTCAAACGATTTCTAACCAGACCAGGGAGGGCAGATTGTCATTGATGTTAGCTTGTAGTCTAGTGCAGTGTTACACAGCAGGTTCACAGTGAGGTGCTAGTTCGTTGTCCAAAGTCACTCTACTTTCTCTCTTTCAAACGATTTCTAACCAGGCCAGGGAGGGCAGATTGTCATCGATGTTAGCTTGTAGTCTAGTGCAGTGTTACACAGCAGGTTCACAGTGAGGTGCTAGTTCGTTGACCAAAGTCACTCTTCTTTCTCTCTTTCAAACGATTTCTAACCAGGCCAGGGAGGGCAGATTGTCTTCGATGTTAGCTTGTAGTCTAGTGCAGTGTTACACAGCAGGAGATCTGCAGTAGATTCTGAGCAGCAGCTGGGTTTGTGCTGCAAGGTATAGGCGCTTCAGGTAGACGCCCCTCACGTTTTGATTGGTTAACTCTCTCACATGTTTAAGGTGGACGATTGCTATTGGCTAAATCATGTTTTGAATACAAAGACACACCAGCATGAGTAATTACGAATTCAACTTGAATTGCTGTTTTGATCTGTGCGTGTACAAGTCATTATACATAAATGGCCCACCTATACGTAATTGCAATTATCCTCAATATGCACAACAGTTAGCAGATACTTGGTGATGGATTACAAGAGCTACGACTTCTTGACTGGCGTCAATATTACACGCTATTCATTGGACTTGGTTATTGCTTTTAATGTCAATGACGGTCTTCGCATAATGAAGATTTCAATCATTCGTGGGCCATACGTTATCAACCAAACGTTATAATGTATTATTATAATCTATTATAACGATGACCCTAATGATATCTCCATGGTTCATCAGCGAAACGGACGCCTACTTAGTACTGCTGATGGGTGCGCGATGGTCTTTCTTTTTCTTTCCCTATATTTGTCTCGGTACTTCTGACTAGCTGTCACTAGCTGTCTGTCATTCTCTGTTATTATGACTTTTTGTCTTTCTCACTGTTCTCTATCTCTCTGTCTCTCTTCCCCTCTCCTTATCCCCCACCCTCCCCTCTCCCCTCTCTCACCCTCTCCCCTCTCCCTTTCTTCCCCTACCATCTCCCCTCTCTCCCATCTTTCCCCTCTCTCCCCTCTCTCCCCTCTCTACCCTTTCTCCCTCTCCCCTCTCTCCTCTCTTCCCTATCTCCCCCTCTCTCCCCTCCCCTACCATCTCCCCTCTCTCCCCTCTCTCCCACTCCCCTCTCTCCCCTCTCTTCCCTATCTCCCCCTCTCTCCCCTCTCTCCCACTTCCCTCTCCCCTCTCTCCCCTCCCCCTACCATCTCCCCTCTCTCCCCTCTCTCCCCCTCTCCTTTCTTCACTATCTCCCCCTCTCTCCCCTTCCCCTCTCTCCCCACCTCTCCCCTCTCTCCCCTCTCTCCCCTCTCTCCCCTCTCTAGTTCTCCCCTCTCCCCTCTCCCCCTCTCTCCCCTCTCCCCACTTTCCTCTCCCCCATCTCTCCCCTCTCTCCCCCTCTCCCCTATCCCCCCTCTCCACTCTCTCCCCTCTCTCCCCTCTCTCCCCTCTCCCCCTCTCTCCCCCTCTCTCCCTCTCTCCCCTCTCCCCACTTCCTCTCCCCCTCTCTCCCATCTCTCCCATCTCCCCCCTCTCCCCTCTCTCCCCTCTCTCCCCTCTCTCCCCTATCTCCTCTCTTCACTATCTCCCCCTATCTCCCCCTCTCTCCCCTTCCCCTCTCTCCCCACCTCTCCCCTCTCTCCCCTCTATAGTTCTCCCCTCTCCCCTCTCCCCCTCTCTCCCCTCTCCCCACTTTCCTCTCCCCCATCTCTCCTCTCTCTCCCATCTCTCCCCCTCTCCCCTCTCTCCCCTCTCTCCCCTGTCCCCCCTCTCTCCACTCTCTCCCCTCTCTCCCCTCTCTCCCCTATCTCCCCCTCTTCCCTCTCTCCCCCTCTCTCCCCCTCTCTCCCCTCTCCCCTCTTTCCTCTCTTCCCCTCTCTCCCCTCCCCCTACCATCTCCCCTCTCTCCCCTCTCCCCCTTCTCCTCCCTCTCTCCCCTTTCTCCCCTCTCTCCTCTCTTCCCTATCTCCCCCTCCCCTCTCCCCTCTCCCCTCTCTCCCCTCCCCCTACCATCTCCCCTCTCTCCCCTCTCTCCCCTCTCTCCCCTCTCTCCCTCTCTCCTCTCTATCCCCCTCTCCCCCTCTCCTCTCTTCCCTATATCCCCCTCTCCCCTCTCCCCCTCCCCTCTCCCCTCTCTCCCATCTCCCCACCTCTCCCCTCTCTCCCCTCTCTCCCCTCTCTCCCCTCTCTCCCCTCTCTCCCCTCTCTCCCCCTATTCCTTCTCTCCTCTCTTCCCTATCTCCCCCTCTCCCCCTCCCCTCTCCCCTCTCTCCCATCTCTCTACCTCTCCCCTCTCTCCCCTCTCCCCCCTCTCCCCTCTTCTCCCCTCTTCTTCCTCTCTCCCCTCTCCCCTCTCTCCCCTCTCTCCCCTCTCTCCCTCCCCTCTCCCCTCTCTCCCATCTCTCTACCTCTCCCCTCTCTCCCCTCTCCCTTCTTCTCCCCTCTTCTCCCTCTCTCCCCCTCTCGAGTCTCCCCTCTTCTCCCCTCTCTCCTCTCTCTCTCCCCCTCTCTCCCCTCTCTCCGCTCTATCCCCCTCTCCCCCTCTTCTCTCTTCCCTATCTCCCCCTCTCTCCCCCTCTCCCCCTCCCCTCTCCCCTCTCTCCCCCTCTCCCCCCTCTCCCCCTACCATCTCCCCTCTCTCCCCTCTCTCCCCTTTCTCCGCTCTATCCCCTCTATCCCCCTCTCCCCCTCTTCTCTCTTCCCTATCCCCCTCTCTTCCCTATCTCCCCCTCTCTCCCCTCCCCCTACCATCTCCCCTCTCTCCCCTCTCTCCCCTCTCTCCCCTCTCCTCCCTCTCTCCCCTTTCTCCCCTCTCTCCCCTCTCTGCCCCTCTCCCCTCTCTCCTCTCTTCCCTATCTCCCCCTATCTCCCCTCTCTCCTCTCTCTCTCTCCCCTCTCCCCCTCTCCCCCTCCCCTCTCTCCCCTCTCCGCTCTCTACCCTCTCTCCCCTCTCTCCCCTCTCTCCCCTCTCTCTCTCCCCTCTCTCCCTTTCTCTCCCCTCTCCGCCTCCCCTCTCCCCTCTCTCCTCTCTCTTTCCCCTCTCTCCCCCTCTCTCCCGTCTCCCCTCTCCCCCTCTCTCCCCTCTCCCCTCTCCCCTCTCTCCCCTCTACCCTCTCTCCCCCTTTCTCCCCTCTCCGTCGTCTACAGAGTTTGTTTCTACCAGCTTTTCTCCTTGCATTCTGATCAAGTACGTTCTTACTACGAGAGCTCATCCACTCTTCCCACCTGGTCAGACTTGTGTAATCCTAACCCGGGTATCTGTACACATTTGTCAGAAAGGTTTGGATTTTGTGGTTCGTTTTGATGTACACAATTATTGGTCAATAAATAATTAATATTGACAAAAAAATTGTGGGGTTTTTTTTTTCACCAATGGTAAATAGTAGTGGTTGAATTGGTTAGATTTTGATCATGTTTTTTTTTTGCTAAAAAGTACACCTTCCCCGGCTGACCCAAGATGCCGCCAATTCCATCAAATTAAGGACGATTTTATCCCTATGGTTTAGAGTAATGATGTGGACACAGGAATGATATATTTCATTTTTAAGCGATGAAATTACCTTTCCTTAATAAAGAATACCGTTCCCCGCTGGCATCCGCAAACTGTTGGCTATAATGGGCCATTGGTGTGGGAACAATACCGTCATCACTCAAACCGCGCATTAGATTGGTAGATGAACTGACGTTAATCGCTATCGCTGCAAAATGGTTTCGCAACTCGTATCCCTTGCTCAGGACATTGTTCATGACTCGATGTTTGCTTCGCACGTAGTAGGCCTACTTATTTTCATGATCACAGTTTCCCCGATGCTCACTCCATTAGGCTTTCATCGTGTGGATCAAATACTTACCAAAGACTTCCCTTTTAGTAACGGCTAGACATTCTTTCCAAATCGGTTGCGCTCTCAGATGAAAGTGCAAGCTGACTCCTTATTTTCGGTTTTGGGGGGCTGCGCGATGAAAAAAAAACCCCAGCCTTCCTGAATGGTTGAATAGTTGAAAATGTAAAAACAAAGGCCACCAAACCGTCCGTTCGTCCGTCCATCCATCCATCGCTGTCCAACATGCACCATCCCTCACTCCCGTATCGTTCGGTCGGTATCACGTGACATTTGATGAGACGGTAACAGTCAGACGCGTCTTCAAAGTTGTCCGTTATAATGCGGGTGATAGAGTGGACAGAATGAGATCAGCCTGAAACAAAGACCAGACAGCTCGGGCGGGATTCGAACCCATCACTACAGGGACGAAACAAATAGGAAGGGAAGAGTAACAGGGACATGGATGACAGACAGAGGACATAGGGGAAGGCTGGTAGGGTGAGATCAAAGGGAAGGGCAGGGGTAGGGATTAGATAGTGGAAGGGGGAAATATCAAAGAGAAAAAGTCAAAGAGAGAAGTGGAGAGTAAAAACAAAAGATGAATGATTTATTTATTTATTGATTTTTTTAATTTTTTTTTTTAAATTACTTTATTTTATTTAATTATTGGTAAATATGCAAGGTGTTAATCACTCCCTCCTCGACGATGAGGCCATGTGGTTGAAATTTCCGGATAGCATGACTGTAATGACCAAGTGACTCTATGCCCAGCACACTCATATCTGATATGGAATGATTGGGGAGATTGAATTGACACCCAACTGTTGTGTCCAATTCACCAGGTTTGATGGTAGACCTATGGCCGTATACTCGCTTTTGGAGTCTGTTTTTATTATATATTACAAACTCTACAGGAGATAAGGTATGTGATGATGTTTGAGGTGGGGCATGTAATAGAGTTATAGGTTTTGTGCACATGGGTTGTGCCCGAAGATTTTCCATCGAAAGAGTCTGTTTCCTGGACATGGGGGCTGCCATGCAGGACGACTGCGTACGCACTCGTACACGTGTGCGGACGCAGACTGCTGCGTGTGTTCAATAGGCAGCGGCACGGTCTGCGAGCCGTGTACAGCTTGGATCCGGGATGGTAGTGCCGTCGTGCCGTGGTTTGCGTGCGTTTGACACGGATCTCTGGCCGGTGCCGTACGGGAGAGACCGCCTTGGACAAGGCTAATACTAGCCGTGGTGGGAAGCTGATTATTGACACTCTAATTTCCATAGAAAGTCAGGAGTGTCGTGGATGTCAGAAGGAATGAGGGAAACGGAAGGAGTCAATGAATAGAGATATGTGTTCCGTGGCTGAACCATTGCCATAGATGATGGGTCTGCATGGGTTGTCAGCCTTATCAATCTTAGGGAGCAGGTAGAATCTGACAGTTCTATAATTGATGAGAGATAGGAATTTGAGAGCTTACTTGCTCAGTTGATCTCGTGATCGCATATAGCATCCCAAACTTCCTATTACGTTCTGAGAATTTGCCAGTAGGGTTTGAGTCCAGACATTTGTACTTCAAGGAATTATTCAGTTGCCAATGGGCTTTATCAATTTTTGGCAGTCCATGATGAACTACGGCTGGCCCTTTATCTGCTGGCTGGATAATGATATCACAGCGGGAACGTAGAGTGTTCAGAGCCAGACGTTCATCGCTAGGAAGGTTGTCATGAGGTTTACGAGGTTTAATGAACTCGGTCAATAATTGCACTCTGTAGTACAATTCTCAGTAATTAGATTTTGACTGAGCATTACTTTTCTTGGTCAACTCTGAATTCAATCGAATTACTTCTGACTGGCACCCCCACCCCGGAAAAGACTAGTTAACTACTTGGGAGGCCACCATCTAAGGGATGGATATTTCAGATGGAAGAACACTGGTACGTTAATCCAGAGGTCTCGGGTCCAAGTCCCGGTCCAGTCAAAGATTTATTTGCCAATAAAATTGTTCAATTTGGTTAAAAGTTCCCAGTCAGTTTTTTCTTTTGTTTGTTTAATTTGGAAATAGTTTGGTCCTACTTGATGGAGAAACTATACGTGGACATAGGACTTGTTTAATGATAAGTCTTTGAAGGCTAAGTATTTAATATACTGTAGCACAAGTTTTACGCTTAAGGCACCCTGTGTGTTCAATTGTTCTGGATTTGTGAAAATCGTAAGAATCGGGACCTTAAAAGTGTGACTATTTGGCGAGGGGAAGCGTGGGAGGATGCCTGAGAACGGATAGTGTACTGATCATTGCATGCATATTGCAATTTCACTTCTTCAATGGAACACTTTTTGTATAGAGAAAGCTCCCTGGTTAGACTGAGTAGGCTACCCTATGTCACAACTAACCCTGCGACGGACAGACTTTTACAGACAGGATTGGTGTACACATACAAATCTTATGTTTAAACGGCTGTTTTAGATTTATTCAAAATATTTACACTATACACAAAGTACTATACTAACAGGTTCCCGGTTGTCAAATTTCAATATTCATATATACTGTACAAGGAAAGCACTTAAAAATGTATCAATTCAATAAACCGCAAAAATATTATCAACCAGGTATTTTATATTTATAAGTACAGTATTCCCCTTGTATTTAGTTATCCCTTGTGAATACCATTATCCATATACTTCCACTAATTAATTAATACTCTGCACTAAATCAATCCACACACCTTTACCACTAAACACTACTGTATATGATTTAGCAATGCGGCTTACTAACACACTACTTAATTAATCAATGTACCCTTTACTTATAATCAAAAAACTATTCTCTTTACTTATTATGTCGAAACTTCGGCCTTGGGACGGCTCTGCCTCTGCACTCTGGCTCTGGTTCTAGCTCTGTCTCTACCTCTGGCTCTGGCTCTGTCTCTACCTCTGGCTCTGTCTCTGTCTCTAGCTCTGGCTCTGTCTCTAGCTCTGGCTCTGGCTCTGTCTCTAGCTCTGACTCTGGCTCTGACTCTACCTCTGGCTCTGTCTCTACCTCTGGCTCTGGCTCTGTCTCTAGCTCTGGTTCTAGCTCTGTCTCTAGCTCTGGCTCTGTCTCTAGCTCTGGTTCTAGCTCTGTCTCTACCTCTGGCTCTGTCTCTAGCTCTGGCTCTGTCTCTAGCTCTGACTCTGGCTCTGACTCTACCTCTGGCTCTGGCTCTGTCTCTACCTCTGGCTCTGTCTCTAGCTCTGACTCTGGCTCTGACTCTACCTCTGGCTCTGGCTCTACCTCTGGCTCTGGCTCTACCTCTGGCTCTGGCTCTACCTCTGGCTCTGGCTCTAGCTCTACCTCTGGCTCTGGCTCTTGAACGGGATTATTGACCGTGGTTCGATCGTCAGCCCACATTAAGACGGTTGAATTAAAAAACCATCTACATACAAAAATAAATCACAAACATATCTCCCAACTAATCGTACAATGTACTCAAACTTTAACTCCATTCACAACTTGACTGATTCAGAGGAAGGATTGCAGAAATCTCGAAATGAGTATCAGTATATACATGTTTACAATAAACCATATGAATCATTTTCAAAGGCTGAAGTGGTCATGTACAAGGGGTCTCAACTTACGGTTTTTGTCACTGAACTTTACTTGCTTGATTTCCAGATCTCAGCAGCTGATCGGGTCCTCACTCTCCAACCAATTGCCTGTTAAAAGCAGCCTGCAATATCTGCTTGTATTTATGGCAAAAGTGGGAAAGACAACTACCAACAATTCAGGGGAAGTTTTCCCAGTCCTGGAAACCCGGTTAAAAAACAAAAACAGCCTTTTCCACACCGCACAACCCTCCGTCTACGTCTCCGCTTGACCAACCATAGGAATGAGTTACCCACACAGACTTTTTACATATCCATTCACATGCAAATTGAACTCTCAGTAGTGGCTGTTTCACAACTGCCCCTATCGCCCCAGCACACCATAATCTACTTAAGAGCTTACCTACCTTACAGTTGAAGTAATTTGCATGTTCACAAAATAAAGCCAAGTGAAAGAACACCTACCATCTCACGAAAGAAAGAAGGACCAATTGTATAGGATAGAGTAAGGAATATCCATGTAATGGAAAGCGGAAGGGAAAATTAATATTCACGAGAATGGAGGGGTATTCTGACATTGCCTCCCCCCTTAAGAGAATAAAAATGAAAGAAATAATAATATGTATACAAGTCAAGTAGTCATTTTTTTCTCATGTGAACTACTCTCCGTAAAGATAGATATCTAAAAATCTAAGTATAATAATAAACTTTGTACAACATTCGTCAAAGTATATACAATCATCATCGGTACGCTCTGACTCTGACCATCGTGGTGGACAGTCCCATGCAACTTCAGCTCTTCTCAATTATATTTTATAGGGTAGTATCTGTGCACAGTGTGTAATAAGGTATAGGGTGTCTAATTCAGGTAGTTAATTCTAGAATTTAATAGGAAGGTAAGTCAGGCCTTATATTGAGTGGGTGTGTCACGTGGTGTTGGCACTATATACAACCACCTCAAAGGTGTACACGTCAACCTCAACGCTATTGCTATACGAGCCAGGCCCAGAAATGAATTGAAACAAATGGCAAAGAACAATTTGACTGGACCGGGATTTCAACCCAAGACCTCTGGTGCAAGTTGCATGCGTACCATGTACCAGTGCTCTTACCATCTGAGCCCTTACAGATGGCGGCCTTTCCAAATAGTTAACTAGTCTTTGCCGGGTGGGGGCGCCAGTCTGAAGCCAGTGCTTGGTTATCCCTG
Organism: Luidia sarsii; assembly: GCA_949987565.1. Taxonomy (NCBI): domain Eukaryota; kingdom Metazoa; phylum Echinodermata; class Asteroidea; order Paxillosida; family Luidiidae; genus Luidia; species Luidia sarsii. The sequence continues at coordinate 39,649,465 of OX465101.1, forward strand.
AGCTGCTGTAGCCAGGTTTACAACCATTAGTTGTTTGTATCTGAATGAAAGCGGGAATGTGATCCCTGGAGATATACTGCAGTTCTTGGTTTCAAATCTCGGTCCAGTCAAGGTTTTCTTTGTTTTTTTTCAATTAGTTCATAAGTTCCCAGTCACGTTTTCATCGATTTGTTTGACTCAAAAGCTGAGTGTTAAAATGATATTGCGTTTTTATAGGCTATGCCGTTGAGATAGAAGGGGCTGAAGACATAATAGCATGTCATGTAGCATACCCACCTCCATTTTCAACAGAAATTCATTGCCCGACAGACCGCGTCCCCGTCACAATCTTGTTGTCCCTTCCTCTCTCAAGGTCGCACCACTGCCGTTATTCCCGCCCAATGATATATCAGCCCGCCCTCTTCCCTTTCCCATAGTCATTCCCACTTTCTTGAGTATATTACACGAACAATGACATGCAATCAGGTATAGCTCTATATTAATTAATTATACAGAGAGATCCAGCCTTCCACAAAGAACTCTAAAGAAAACGTCTATTAACAAGCCAGTCATTGCGTGAACCTCAGTTTATTCATCATCAATGCTAACACTAAAATTTAGTGGGCCTGACGTTTCGATCCTAGCAGGACCTTTCTCAAAGGCCGAATCTAATGCTTTCTCAAAGGCAGAATCTAATGCTAACAACTGAACAACTGAACAACTGAACAACTGCTCCTGTTCTACCACTTATTTTCGCTGTCTGAAGTGCAAAATAGAAGCATATTTTATCATCAGTCAACTGGAAAAGTGACAGGATGTCACTGGATGATTTTCTGCTCGTGATTCATCGGGATTGTGAAGATATTTAGTGAAATTCCGGCTGGATTTTTCACATTTCTACACTGAAAAGGGAAGCTATTTGTACACAGGAAGCTTGGTGTTCACTGGACCATACATGCCCCCAACCAGGACACAATGGGAGTTAATCTTCTTAAGCTCCTACTGCTGGCATCATTGCTATTCATCAGCTGTGACCACAAATCAGAGGCTTTTGTTCATCACTCTGGATCAACTGTGAGGTCAACACCTGGACATGCTAGATACAGCCATCGAAGGATATCATACTACTCCAACTCCCAAAGTACATTACAACTTCAGCTGCTCATATATGGTGACATTGAACTTAATCCAGGCCCTTCCTCTCAGGCTGATGGTGATAACAATCACAACAACAATACTGATCTGAAGTTCATCCTGCTCAATTCTCGCTCGCAGCATTGTCAAAAAAGACTCTTGAACTCCAAGCTGAACTGGTCCTACATCACATTGATATTGCCTGTGTGACTGAGACATGGCTTTGCCCCGACATCGCCGACAGTGAAATCCTTGATGTTTCACAGTACCACATATTCAGGAGAGACAGAAACCGACATGGAGGTGGTGAACTATTCGCCTGCAAATCAAATCTCCTGGCAACCAGAAGAGCAGATTTTGAACCATCCCCAGACCAAGCTGACTTCAGACAGTGTGAGCTCATCTGGGTGCAAGTCAGTCTCCCACAGAATAAAGGCAAGCTACTTTTCGGCACCTGTTACCGCCCACCTTCTTCATCTACGGGATTTAATGAGGCTTTATCTTTCTCCATTGACCGGATTCTTCCTTGTACCAGCCAGTTTAAAGCTGTGTTTCTTCTCGGGGATTTCAACCTTACAATACCCTGCACAATATCCTTGGATGAAAACTGCCCTCTGACACTCAACAGCCATTCTTCAACTGTTCTGAACATAGCTGAATCTCTGAACATGTCACAGCTGGTATCATTTCCCACAAGACGCAATCCCAATGGCAACGACACGATGCTTGATCTCATTTTCTGCGATGAACCCAAGTGGACCAAGGACATCCGCAGTGCACCGGGCTTAGGTCTTCTCCCCTCTTCTCCCCTCTCTCCCCCTTTCTCACCCTCTCTCCCTCTCCCCTCTCTCCCCCTCACTCCCCTGTCCCCTCTCTCTTCTCTTCCCTATCTCCCCCTCTCTCCCCCTCTCCTCCTCCCTTCTCCCCTCTCTCCCCTCTTCTTCCCTCTCTCCCCTTTCTCACCCCTCTCTCCCTCTCCCCTCTCTCCCCCTCACTCCCCTCTCCCCTCTCTCCTCTCTCTCTCCCCTCTCCCCTCTCTCCCCTCTCTCCCCTCTCCCCTCTCTCCTATCTACCCTATCTCCCCCTCTCTTCCCCTCTCCTCCTCCCTTCTCCCCTCTCTCCCCTCTTCTCCCCTCTTCTTCCCTCTCTCCCCCTTTCTCACCCCTCTCTCCCTCTTCCCTCTCTCCCCCTCACTCCCCTCTCCCCTCTCTCCTCTCTCTCTCCCCCCTCTCCCCCTCTCCCCTCTCCCCTCTCCCCTCTCTTCCCTATCTCCCCCTCTCTCCCCTCTCCCCTCTCCTCCTCCCTTCTCCCCTCTCTCCCCTCTTCTCCCCTCTCTCCCCCTTTCTCACCCCTCTCTCCCCCTCACTCCCCTCTCTCCTCTCTCCTCTCTCTCCCCCTCTCTCCCCCTCTCCTCCTCCCTTCTCCCCTCTCTCCCCTCTTCTCCCCTCTTCTTCCCTCTCTCCCCTTTTCTCACCCCTCTCTCCCCCTCACTCCCCTCTCCCCTCTCTCCTCTCTCTCCCCCCTCTCTCCCCTCTCTCCCCTCTCTCCCCTCTCTCCCTCTCTACCCTCTCTCCCCATTTCTCCCCTCTCCGTCGTCTACAGAGTTTGTTTCTACCAGCTTTTCTCCTTGCATTCTGATCAAGTACGTTCTAGCTACGCGAGCTCATGTACTTTTCCCACCTGGTCAGACTTGTGTAATCCTAACCCGGGTATCTGTACACATTTGTCAGAAAGGTTTGGATTTTTTTCCCTCTCTCCCCTCTCTCCCCTCTCTCCCCTCTCTCCCCTCTCTCCCCTCTCTCCCCTCTCTCCCCTCTCTCCTGTCTCTCGCCTCTCTCGCCTCTCTCGCCCTCTCCCCTCTCTCCACCCATCCTCTCTCTCCCCTCTCTTCCCTATCTTCCTTATCTCCCCCTTTCTCCCCTCCCCCTCCCCTCTCTCCCATCTCTATACCTCTCCCCTCTCTCCCCTCTCCCCCTACCCCCTCCTCTCTTCACTCTTCTCCCCTCTTCTCCCCTCTTCTCCCCTCTTCTCTCCTCTTCTCCCCTCTCTCCTCTCTCCTCTCTCTCCCCTCTCTCTCCCCTCTCTCCCCTCTCCCCCTTCCCTCTCTCCCCTCTCCCCCTCCCCTCTCTCCCCTCTCCCCCTACCATCTCCCCTCTCCCCTCTTCTCCCCTCTTCTCCCCTCTTCTCCCCTCTTGTCCCATCTCTCCCCCTCTCCTCCTCCCTTCTCCCCTCTCTCCCATCTCTCCCCTCTCTCCCCTCTTCTCCCCTCTCTCCCCTCTCTCCCTCTCCCCTCTCTCCCCCTCACTCCCCTCCCCTCTCTCCTCTCTCTCTCCCCTCTCTCCACCTCTCTCCCCTCTCCCCTCTCTCCTTTCTTCCTTATCTCCCCTATCTCCCCCTCTCCTCCTCCCTTCTCCCCTCTCTCCCATCTCTCCCCTCTCTCCCCTCTTCTTCCCTCTCTCCCCCTTTCTCACCCCTCTCTCCCTCTCCTCTCTCTTCCCCTCACTCCCCTCTCTCCCCTCTCTCTCCCCCCTCTCCCCCTCTCTCCCCTCTCCCCTCTCTCCTCTCTCCCCCTTTCTCCCCTCTCCGTCGTCTACAGAGTTTGTTTCTACCAGCTTTTCTCCTTGCATTCTGATCAAGTACGTTCTTGCTACGAGAGCTAATGTACTTTTCCCACCTGGTCAGACTTGTGTAATCCTATCCCGGGTATCTGTACACATTTGTCAGAAAGGTTTGGATTTTGTGGTTCGTTTTTGATCTATACAATTATTGGTCAATAAATAATTAATATTGACAAAAAATTGGTGTTTTTTTTATCACCAATGGTAAATAGTAGTGGTTGAATTGGTTAGGTTTTGCTCATGGTTTTTTTTGCTAAAAAGTACACCTTCCCCGGCTGACCCAAGATGCCGCCAATTCCATCAAATTAAGGACGATTTTATCCCTATGGTTTAGAGTAATGATGTGGACACAGGAATGATATATTTCATTTTTAAGCGATGAAATTACCTTTCCTTAATAAAGAATACCGTTCCCCGTTGGCATCCGCAAACTGTTGGCTATAATGGGCCATTGGTGTGGGAACAATACCGTCATCACTCAAACCGCGCATTAGATTGGTAGATGAACTGACGTTAATCGCTATCGCTGCAAAATGGTTTCGCAACTCGTATCCCTTGCTCAGGACATTGTTCATGACTCGATGTTTGCTTCGCACGTAGTAGGCCTACTTATTTTCATGATCACAGTTTCCCCGATGCTCATCCCATTAGGCTTTCATCGTGTGAATCAAATGCTTACCAAAGACTTCCCTTTTAGTAACGGCTAGACATTCTTTCCAAATCGGTTGCGCTCTCAGATGAAAGTGCAAGCTGACTCCTTATTTTCGGTTTTGAGGGGCTGCGCGATGAAAAAAACAAACCCAGCCTTCCTGAATGGTTGAATAGTTAAAAAATGTAAAAACAAAGGCCACCAAACCGTCCGTTCGTCCGTCCATCCATCCATCGCTGTCCAACATGCACCATCCCTCACCTGTATCGTTCGGTCGGTATCACGTGACATTTGATGAGACGGTCACAGTCAGACGCGTCTTCAAAGTTGTCCGTTATAATGCGGGTGATAGAGTGGACAGAAAGAGATCAGCCTGAAACAAAGACCAGACAGCTCGGGCGGGATTCGAACCCATCACTCCAGGGACGAAACAAATAGGAAGGGAAGAGTAACAGGGACATGGATGACAGACAGAGGACATAGGTGAAGGCTGGTAGGGTGAGATCAAAGGGAAGGGCAGGGGTAGGGATTAGATAGGGCAGGGGTAGGGATTATTTATTGATTTTTTTTTGATTTTTTTTATTTACTTTATTTTATTTTATTATTGGTAAATATGCAAGGTGTTAATCACTCCCTCCTCGACGATGAGGCCATGTGGTTGAAATTTCCGGATAGCATGACTGTAATGACCAAGTGACTCTATGCCCAGCACACTCATATCTGATATGGAATGATTGGGGAGATTGAATTGACACCCAACTGTTGTGTCCAATTCACCAGGTTTGATGGTAGACCTATGGCCGTATACTCGCTTTTGGAGTCTGTTTTTATTATATATTACAAACTCTACAGGAGATAAGGTATGTGATGATGTTTGAGGTGGGGCATGTAATAGAGTTATAGGTTTTGTGCACATGGGTTGTGCCCGAAGATTTTCCATCGAAAGAGTCTGTTTCCTGGACATGGGGGCTGCCATGCAGGACGACTGCGTACGCACTCGTACACGTGTGCGGACGCAGACTGCTGCGTGTGTTCAATAGGCAGCGGCACGGTCTGCGAGCCGTGTACAGCTTGGATCCGGGATGGTAGTGCCGTCGTGCCGTGGTTTGCGTGCGTTTGACACGGATCTCTGGCCGGTGCCGTACGGGAGAGACCGCCTTGGACAAGGCTAATACTAGCCGTGGTGGGAAGCTGATCATTGACACTCTAATTTCCATAGAAAGACAGGAGTGTCATGGATGTCAGAAGGAATGAGGGAAACGGAAGGAGTCAATGAATAGAGATATGTGTTCCGTAGCTGAACCATTGCCATAGATGATGGGTCTGCATGGGTTGTCAGCCTTATCAATCTTAGGGAGGAGGTAGAATCTGACAGTTCTATAATTGATGAGAGATAGGAATTTGAGAGCTTACTTGCTCAGTTGATCTCGTGATCGCATATACCATCCCAAACTTCCTATTACGTTCTGAGAATTTGCCAGTAGGGTTTGAGTCCAAACATTTGTACTTCTAGAAATTATTCAGTTGCCAATGGGCTTCATCAATTTTTGGCAGTCCATGATGACTACGGCTGGCCCTTTATCTGCTGGCTGGATAATGATATCACAGCGGGAACGTAGAGTGTTCAGAGCCGGACGTTCATCGCTAGGAAGGTTGTCATGAGGTTTACGGTCAAGATGAGAGGAGTTGTTGACTTGAGAACTGACAGCTTGCACATCGCTTTCAAGGACTGGAACACGGTTCCTATGGGGATCCAGGTGCTTTCATCAACTCGGAAAGGTTCTTCTTTGTATTATAAAAAAGAACTCGGTTAATTGCACTCTGTAGTACAATTCTCAGTAATTAGACTTTAACTGAGCATTACTATTTTGGGTCAACTCAATTCAATCGAATTACTTCTGACTGGCGCCCCCAGCCCGGCAAAGACTTTGTTGACTATTTGGGAGGCCTCCATCTAAGGGATGGATAGTTCAGATGGAAGAGCACTGATACGTTAATCCAGAGGTCTCGGGTCCAAGTCCCGGTCCAGTCAAAGATTTATTTGCCAATAATATTGTTCAATTTGGTTAAAAGTTCCCAGTCAGTTTTTTTCTTTTGTTTGTTTATTTTGGAAATAGTTTGGTCCTACTTGATGGAGAAACTATTACGTGCACATACGACTTGTTTAATGATAAGTCTTTAAAGGCTAAGTATTTAATATACTGTACCACAAGATTTGCGTTTAAGGCACCCTGTGTGTTCAATTGTTCTGGATTTGTGAAAATCGTAAGAATCGGGACCTTAAAAGTGTGACTATTTGGCGAGGGGAAGCGTGGGAGGTTGCCTAAGAACAGATAGTGTACTGATCATTGCATGCATATTGCATTTTCACTTCTTCAATGGAACACTTTTTGTATAGAGAAAGCTCCCTGGTTAGACTGAGTAGGCTACCCTACCCTTTTGTAGTATGTAATTTCATGCAGGCATTTTGCCCATGCCTGCACTGGGCATTCTCTACTGTAGGGACTTGTACGTTTGATTGCAAAGAAGCCACAAAGAGATGGGTGTGTCATGTAAGTGGGCTGACAAATCACACTGGGAGATGCACATGCACGCTCTGACTCTGACCATCGTGGTGGACAGTCCCATGCAACTTCAGCTCTTCTCAATTCTATTTTATAGGGTAGTGTATGTGCAGAGTGTGTAATAAGGTATAGGGTGTCTAATTCAGGTAGTTAATTCTAGAATTTAATAGGAAGGTAAGTCAGGCTTTATATTGAGTGGGTGTGTCACGTGGTGTTGGCACTATATACAGCCACCTCAAAGGTGTACACGTCAACCTCAACGCTATTGCTATACGAGCCAGGCCCAGAAATGAATTGAAACAAATGGCAAAGAACAATTTGACTGGACCGGGATTTCAACCCAAGACCTCTGGTGTTGCGTACCATGTACCAGTGCTCTTACCATCTGAGCCCTTACAGATGACGGCCTTTCCAAATAGTTAACTAGTCTTTGCCGGTAGGGGGCGCCAGTCTGAAGCCAGTGCTTGGTTATCCCTGAGCTGCTGTAGCCAGGTTTACAACGATGGTTGTTTGTATCTGAATGAAAGCGGGAATGTGATATACTGAAGATATAGTGCAGTTCTTGGTTTCAAATCTCGGTCCAGTCAAGGTATTCTTTGCTTTTTTTTAATTAGTTCATAAGTTCCCAGTCACGTTTTCATCGATATGTTTGACTCAAAAGCTGAGTGTTAAAATGATATTGCGTTTTTATAGGCTATGCCGTTGAGATAGAAGGGGCTGAAGACATAATAGCATGTCATGTAGCATACCCACCTCCATTTTCAACAGAAATTCATTGCCCGACAGACCGCGTCCCCGTCACAATCTTGTTGTCACTTCCTCTCTCAAGGTCGCACCACTGCCGTTATTCCCGCCCAATGATATATCAGCCCGCCCTCTTCCCTTTCCCATAGTCATTCCCACTTTCTTGAGTATATTACACGAACAATGACATGCAATCAGGTATAGCTCTATATTAATTAATTATACAGAGAGATCCAGCCTTCCACAAAGAACTTACTCTAAAGAAAACGTCTATTAACAAGCCAGTCGTTGCGTGAACCTCAGTTTATTCAACATCAATGCTAACACTAAAATTTAGTGGGCCTGACGTTTCGATCCTAGCAGGACCTTTCTCAAAGGCCGAATCTAATGCTTTCTCAAAAGCAGAATCTAATTCTAACAACTGAACAACTGAACAACTGAACAACTGCTCCTGTTCTACCACTTATTTTCGCTGTCTGAAGTGCAAAATAGAAGCATATTTTATCATCAGTCAACTGGAAAAGTGACAGGATGTCACTGGATAATTTTCTGCTCGTGATTCATCGGGATTGTGAATATATTTTGTGAAATTCCGGCTGGATTTTTCACATTTCTACACTGAGAAGGAAAGCTATTTGTACACAGGAAGCTTGGTGTTCACTGGACCATACATGCCCCCAACCAGGACACAATGGGAGTTAATCTTCTTAAGCTCCTACTGCTGGCATCATTGCTATTCATCAGCTGTGACCACAAATCAGAGGCTTTTGTTCATCACTCTGGATCAACTGTGAGGTCAACACTTGGACATGCTAGATACAGCCATCGAAAGATATCATACTACTCCAACTCCCAAAGTACATTCCAACTTCAGCTGCTCATATCTGGTGACATTGAACTTAATCCAGGCCCTTCCTCTCAGGCTGATGGTGATAACAATCACAACAACAATACTGATCTGAAGTGCATCCAGCTCAATTCTCGCAGCATTGTCAACAAGACTCTTGAACTCCAAGCTGTACTTGCCCTACATCACATTGATATTGCCTGTGTGACTGAGACATGGCTTTGCCCCGACATCGCCGACAGTGAAATCCTTGATTTTTCACAGTACCACATATTCAGGAGAGACAGAAACCGACATGTAGGTGGTGTACTATTCGCCTGCAAATCAAATCTCCTGGCAACCAGAAGAGCAGATTTTGAACCATCCCCAGACATACAAGCTGACTTCAGACAGTGTGAGCTCATCTGGGTGCAAGTCAGTCTCCCACAGAATAAAGGCAAGCTACTTTTCGGTACCTGTTACCGCCCACCTTCTTCATCTACGGGATTTAATGAGGCTTTATCTTTCTCCATTGACCGGATTCTTCCTTGTACCAGCCAGTTTAAAGCTGTGTTTCTTCTCGGGGATTTTAACCTTACAATACCCTGCACAACATCCTTGGATGAAAACTGCCCTCTGACACTCAACAGCCATTCTTCAACTGTTCTGAACATAGCTGAATCTCTGGGCATGTCACAGCTGGTATCATTTCCCACAAGACGCAATCCCAATGGCAACGACACGATGCTTGATCTCATTTTCTGCGATGAACCCAAGTGGACCAAGGACATCCGCAGTGCACCGGGCTTAGGTCTTCTCCCCTCTTCTCCCCTCTCTCCCCCCTCTCCCCTCTCCCCTCTCTTCCCTATCTCCCCTTTCTCACCCTCTCACCCTCTCCCCTCTCTCCCCCTCACTCCCCTCTTTCCCCTCTCCCCTCTCTCCTCTCTTCCCTATCTCCCCCTCTCCTCCTCCCTTCTCCCCTCTCTCCCCTCTTCTTCCCTCTCTCCCCCTTTCTCACCCCTCTCTCCCTCTCCCCTCTCTCCCCCTCACTCCCCTCTCCCCTCTCTCTCCCCCCTCTCCCCTCTCTCCCCTCTCCCCTCTCCCCTCTCTCCTCTCTTCCCTATCTCCCCTATCTCCCCCTCTCTCCCCCTCTCCTCCTCCCTTCTCCCCTCTTCTCCCCTCTTCTTCCCTCTCTCCCCCTTTCTCACCCCTCTCTCCCCCTCACTCCCCTCTCCCCTATCTCCTCTCTCTCTCCCCCCTCTCCCCTCTCCCCTCTCCCCTCTCTTCCCTATCTCCCCTATCTCCCCCTCTCTCCCCCTCTCCTCCTCCCTTCTCCCCTCTCTCCCCTCTTCTCCCCTCTTCTTCCCTCTCTCCCCCTTTCTCACCCCTCTCTCCCACTCACTCCCCTCTCCCCCTTCTCCCCCTCTCTCCCCTCTCCCCTCTCTCCCCTCTATACCCTCTCTCCCCCTTTCTCCCCTCTCCGTCGTCTACAGAGTTTGTTTCTATCAGCTTTTCTCCTTGCATTCTGATCAAGTACGTTCTAGCTACGCGAGCTCATGTACTTTTCCCACCTGGTCAGACTTGTGTAATCCTATCCCGGGTATCTGTACACATTTGTCAGAAAGGTTTGGATTTGTTTCCTCTCTCCCCTCTCTCCCCTCTCTCCCCTCTCTCCTGTCTCTCGCCTCTCTCCCCTCTCTCGCCCTCTCCCCTCTCTCCACCCATCCTCCTTCTCCCCTCTCTTCCCTATCTTCCTTATCTCCCCCTTCCTCCCCTCCCCCTCCCCTCTCTCCCATCTGAATACCTCTCCCCTCTCTCCCATTTCCCCCTACCCTCTCCTCTCTTCACTCTTCTCCCCTCTTCTCTCCTCTTCTCTCCTCTTCTCCCCTCTCTCCTCTCTCTCCTCCCTCTCTCCCCTCTCTCCCCTCTCCCCCTTCCCTCTCTCCCATCTCTACCCTCTCTCCCTCTCTCCCCTCTCCCCCTACCATCTCCCCTCTTCTCCCCTCTTCTCCCATCTCTCCCCTCTCTCCTCTCTTCCGTTTCTCCCCTCTCCCACTCCCCTCTCTCCCCTCTCCCCCTACCATCTCCCCTCTCCCCTCTTCTCCCCTCTTGTCCCATCTCTCCCCCTCTCCTCCTCCCTTCTCCCCTCTCTCCCATCTCTCCCCTCTTCTCCCCTCTCTCCCTCTCCCTCTCTCCCCCTCACTCCCCTCTCTCCTCTCTCTCTCCCCTCTCCCCTCTCCCCTCTCTCCTCTCTTCCTTATCTCCCCTATCTCCCCCTCTCCTCCTCCCTTCTCCCCTCTCTCCCATCTCTCCCCTCTCTCCCCTCTTCTTCCCTCTCTCCCCCTTTCTCACCCCTCTCTCCCTCTCCTCTCTCTTCCCCTCACTCCCCTCTCTCCCCTCTCTCCTCTCTCTCTCCCCCCTCTCCCCCTCTCTCCCCTCTCCCCTCTCTCCTCTCTCCCTCTCTCCCCCTTTCTCCCCTCTCCGTCGTCTACAGAGTTTGTTTCTACCAGCTTTTCTCCTTGCATTCTGATCAAGTACGTTCTTGCTACGAGAGCTAATGTACTTTTCCCACCTGGTCAGACTTGTGTAATCCTATCCCGGGTATCTGTACACATTTGTCAGAAAGGTTTGGATTTTGTGGTTCGTTTTTGATCTATACAATTATTGGTCAATAAATAATTAATATTGACAATTTTTTTTATTTTTTTTATCACCAATGGTAAATAGTAGTGGTTGAATTGGTTAGGTTTTGGTCATGGTTTTTTTTGTGCTAAAAAAGTACACCTTCCCCGGCTGACCCAAGATGCCGCCAATTCCATCAAATTAAGGACGATTTTATCCCTATGGTTTAGAGTAACGATGTGGACACAGGAATGATATATTTCATTTTTAAGCGATGAAATTACCTTTCCTTAAAAAAGAATACCGTTCCCCGTTGGCATCTGCAAACTGTTCGCTATAATGGGCCATTGGTGTGGGAACAATACCGTCATCACTCAAACCGCACATTAGATTGGTAGATGAACTGACGTTAATCGCTATCGCTGCAAAATGGTTTCGCAACTCGTATCCCTTGCTCAGGAAATTGTTCATGACTCGATGTTTGCTTCGCACGTAGTAGGCCTACTTATTTTCATGATCACAGTTTCCCCGATGCTCACCCCATTAGGCTTTCATCGTGTGGATCAAATACTTACCAAAGACTTCCCTTTTAGTAACGGCTAGACATTCTTTCCAAATCGGTTGCGCTCTCAGATGAAAGTGCAAGCTGACTCCTTATTTTCGGTTTTGAGGGGCTGCGCGATGAAAAAAACAAACCCAGCCTTCCTGAATGGTTGAATAGTTGAAAATGTAAAAACAAAGGCCACCAAACCGTCCGGTCGTCCGTCCATCCATCCATCGCTGTCCAACATGCACCATCCCTCACTCCCGTATCGTTCGGTCGGTATCACGTGACATTTGATGAGACGGTCACAGTCAGACGCGTCTTCAAAGTTGTCCGTTATAATGCGGGTGATAGAGTGGACAGAATGAGAGCAGCCTGAAACAAAGACCAGACAGCTCGGGCGGGATTCGAACCCATCACTCCAGGGACGAAACAAATAGGAAGGGAAGAGTAACAGGGACATGGATGACAGACAGAGGACATAGGGGAAGGCTGGTAGGGTGAGATCAAAGGGAAGGGCAGGGGTAGGGATTAGATAGTGGAAGGGGAAAATATCAAAGAGAAAAAGTCAAAGAGAGAAGTGGAGAGTAAAAACAAAAGATGAATGATTTATTTATTTATTGAATTTAATTTTTTAATTTTTTTAAAATTTACTTTATTTTATTTAATTATTTAATTATTGGTAAATATGCAAGGTGTTAATCACTCCCTCCTCGACGATGAGGCCATGTGGTTGAAATTTCCGGACAGCATGACTGTAATGACCAAGTGACTCTATGCCCAGCACACTCATATCTGACATGGAATGATAGGGGAGATTGAATTGACACCCAACTGTTGTGTCCAATTCACCAGTTTTGATGGTAGACCTATGGCCGTATACTCGCTTTTGGAGTATTTTTGATGAATATTACAAAACTTTACAGGAGATGAGGTATATAATGTTGGAGGTGGGACATGTGAAAGTGTCATAGGTCTTGTGGGTTGTGCCCGAAGATTTTCCTTCGAAGGAGTCTGTTTCCTGGACATGGGTCTTGCAAACCGTGCATTTCGAGGCACACTTAAATGTGCCATGTGCCATGTTTGATAGGATTGAAAGTGTCCACTAAGGGGAACCTCTGATCGGACAATTAGGTCTCGCAGGTTACGGGGCGCCTGAAAGCTAACACTGGCATGTCTGGACAAGGCTAATACTAGCCGTGGTGGGAAGCTGATCATTGACACTCTAATTTCCATAGATAGTCAGGAGTGTCATGGATGTCAGAAGGAATGAGGGAAACGGAAGGAGTCAATGAATAGAGATATGTGTTCCGTGGCTGAACCATTGCCATAGATGATGGGTCTGCATGGGTTGTCAGCCTTATCAATCTTAGGGAGGAGGTAGAATCTGACAGTTCTATAATTGATGAGAGATAGGAATTTGAGAGCTTACTTGCTCAGTTGATCTCGTGATCGCATATAGCATCCCAAACTTCCTATTATGTTCTGAGAATTTGCCAGTAGGGTTTGAGTCCAGACATTTTTACTTCTAGGAATTATTCAGTTGCCAATGGGCTTCATCAATTTTTGGCAGTCCATGATGACTACGGCTGGCCCTTTATCTGCTGGCTGGATAATGATATCACAGCGGGAACGTAGAGTGTTCAGAGCCGGACGTTCATCGCTAGGAAGGTTGTCATGAGGTTTACGGTCAAGATGAGAGGAGTTGTTGACTTGAGAACTGACAGCTTGCACATCGCTTTCAAGGACTGGAACACGGTTCCTATGGGGATCCAGGTGCTTTCATCAACTCGGAAAGGTTCTTCTTTGTATTATAAAAAAGAACTCGGTTAATTGCACTCTGTAGTACAATTCTCAGTAATTAGACTTTAACTGAGCATTACTATTTTTGGTCAACTCAATTCAATCGAATTACTTCTGACTGGCGCCCCCAGCCCGGCAAAGACTTTGTTGACTATTTGGGAGGCCTCCATCTAAGGGATGGATAGTTCAGTTCAGATGGAAGAGCACTGAGCACGGCCTTTCCAAATAGTTAACTAGTCTTTGCCGGTAGGGGCGCCAGTCTGAAGCCAGTGCTTGGTTATCCCTGAGCTGCTGTAGCCAGGTTTACAACCATTGGTTGTTTGTATCTGAATGAAAGCGGGAATGTGATATACTGAAGATATAGTGCAGTTCTTGGTTTCAAATCTCGGTTCAACTCAAGGTTTTCTTTGCTTTTTTTCAATTAGTTCATAAGTTCCCAGTCACGTTTTCATCGATATGTTTGACTCAAAAGCTGAGTGTTAAAATGATATTGCGTTTTTATAGGCTATGCCGTTGAGATAGAAGGGGCTGAAGACATAATGGCATGTCATGTAGCATACCCACCTCCATTTTCAACAGAAATTCATTGCCCGACAGACCGCGTCCCCGCCACAATCTTGTTGTCCCTTCCTCTCTCAAGGTCGCACCACTGCCGTTGTTCCCGCCAATTGATATATCAGCCCGCCCTCTTTCCTTTCCCATAGTCACTCTTCTGGAGTATAGTACAAGAACAATGACATGCACTCAGGCATAGCTCTATATCAATTAATTATACAGAGAGATCCAGCCTTCCACAAAGAACTCCAAAGAAAGCATCTATTAACAAGCCAGTCAGTGTGTTTATTCAACATCAATGCTAACCGATAATGCAGTGTGTACGAAGCTGTTTGAACATCACAAAATGAATATACATATACGAACATGGCGGCGCCCTTTACTTTCACCCTTACTTTTGCAAAGATGGCAGCCTCCATGTCATTTCAGTCTGGCGCCCGCTATTGTCCATTGATAGGGAAATGTCTATGACATAGAGCTTTAGCGAGCTCTATGGTCTATAGTTTTATTGCACTCTAATCACACCAATGGCATAGCGCCCCCAACGGTCAAATGTCATTAATGACCTACATCTGTTTTCAATATCTTGTCAATGGCTTATTATTTCCTCCATCGTCAATCTATTATCTGTTAAAATGATGTTGGACTTAGAACGTGATAACAATTTATGAATTGTTTTCTCCCCCACCCCACCATGCAAAATGAAGGATTTTATATTCAAATTTATTTAAAATGTTCAAGTTTTGAAGCAAAAAATTCCTAGTAAGTTTTTTCGCTTTGATTGACAATGAAAAAACAAAAGGAACTAGTGATAGCAGATGTCATGAAGCATGTGCACCCTCTCGCTTTTGAAAACTGCAATGCCCAGCCACGCCCCTCTTCAAAACAATATTGCCCCCTTCTCAAAGTCCCCGCCCACTGATATATCACCCCGCCTCTCTTTCCCTCCCATATTTGTCATGAATAAATAATACATGAACTTTGACATACAATCTATATTATTAGTATTGTTATAAAGAGATTGACCTTTGAACTCCAAAGAAAACGTCTATTAACAAGCCAATCATTGTGTGAACTTTAGTTTATTCAACATCAATGCTCACTTTTTGAACATCACAAATGAATGGAATCAATACATCACAGATGATTAGCTAATATTGATAATTATTCTCAATTGCCACTGCCTGTTGAATGAGTCTTCTCAAATAAAGTCACCGTTTCACATTTTCATGTCTGAACTGAAATAAAACTCCTTTCCTTTGTTTGTTTGATTGAAATAAAACAGGAACATATTTTTACCTCGCTGTCCAACAGGCTGTATAATGTAGCATTATCGGATTACTATTTTTTGTTTTTGTTTATTTTAGAAATTGCCGAAATACTTTATGTTTTGTCAGATCAATGAACATACTTCTCAGAGATATAGTCAAAGTTGAGAGTGCTGCAGCGCCCTCATTCCCCGCCCACCCTCGTTCCCGCGGGCTTGTTTACATTCCGATCATTTTAGTCAGTAAATTTTTGCGTATCACTCTAAAATTATTTCGACACAATTCTATAACATTAAATGGCAAAATTTCACTTATCCACATTCACGATACTTGGGATCATAATTTCGAAATTCCAGTGCAGTAACCATAGCTGATTAAAACCACACAAATAAATTCAAATTACACTGACTGAATAAGACAAAGAGTAACTGTAAAAATGCACTTAACAATAGAAGAGTTATTTTTAGTATTGTTTTACGAGAATTCCATCTATATCTATTCGAAGCAATATACAATAGGGCCTATAGCTTCTAGTGAAGTTTTTGTTTTGCAAATTGAAAGAATAATTCACTTTTTTTTAAATCAATGAACATACTTCTCAGAGATATTTCCAAGGTGAATCTTATGCTGTATATAATAAAGTAATTAAGTGTCTACGTTCAAAGTCTGTGGTTCTAATTGTTAGTAATCTAATTTAGTTTGCTACTAAACGTTAGAAATGAAATCATCTTCCAATTATACAAGGCGGAAGGTTATAACTAATTGCTTACATCACTCACAAAAAAGAATTTCGCTGATTGAATTGATGATATTATTACACATTAAAACACACACTTTATACATTTGGTACATTTAAGTGTACCTCGAAATGCACGGTTTGCAGGACATTATGTCCAGGAAACAGACTCTTCCAATTGAAATTCTTTGACCACAACCCACATGACCTATGACACTATTATGCCTACATGCACCACCTCAAACATTATATTCCTCATCTCCTGTACAGTTTGTAATGTTCAATAATTTTGACGAAACTAAACACTCACAAAAAGCGAGTCTACGGCCACTGGTCTAACAAGCCCGCGGGAACGGAGTGGGCTGAGGTGACGTCTAAGGATGATTCTCATGACATTGTGTGTTTGAATGTCTGTTACAAATAGGGGTTACTGTAGCATATTCCATGATCCAGCACCCCGTCATAAACGTTGGGAGTGCTGCAGCGCCCTCATTCCCCGCCAACCCTCGTTCCCGCGGGCTTGTTTACATTCCGGTCAAATTAGTCAGTAAGCAGTTTGCAACATTTTTGCGTATCACTCTAAAATTATATCGACACAATTCTATAATTGTAATACAATATTATTAATCTACTGCTGTGCACAACATTCAATGAAGGCAAATTTCACTTAAACATATTTACGATACTTGGTGATCATTATTTACAAATTCCAGTAACATCACGTAACCGTTTTCAACCACACTAATAATTTCAAATTACACTGAATTAAATCAAGAGTAAGGTAATCAACCATAACAATGCACTTAATAATAGATGAATTAAGTTACATGGTGTTATTGATATTTTTTAGCGAGAATTCAATCTATATCTTTAAAGCAAAAAATGTTACGAGGACCTACATTTAATTTCATTTTCGATTTCAGGTTTGTAATCCTAAATGGAAAGTAAGTCGTGATGAGGCAATTACCTAGGTTTGGTTGCTCTCAGTCACCGCAATAGAATAGTTGTCATTATGCATTCGACGTAACGATGCAAAGTCAATGTCAAACTTACATAGGAATATTTTTACATTTTTTTCGGATATGGGATTGATGGAATTGTACATTGAAGAATGATTCATAATTATGTCAATGACAACTCGCATCGAGTCAACTAACTACAATTATCTAAAAAATGAGTATGTAAGATTTTTACATGGCCTGATGTTACGATCCTAGCAGGATTTCTATTAAAGGCAGAGTAAAATGATTTATTCTAATGCTTTCATACACTGTATTACAAAAATCTTCCAAATAATTATGCTAAAATATCTAAAACGATGAAAGTGTCCTCTCTCTCTTCTCCGCTGTTATGAGAACATTCGTCCATACATTATTTCAAAATAAAACATTTTTCTTAAGCAGTACATTTTTTTTCCATTTCAGCATTATCCCGTGTTTTAATTTAGATAACAAAGCAAAATATTTAAAATGTTTCTTTCTAGAATTTCTATTGCCTACAATCCATTTGTCTTTACAATTGCAACGAGACTTGAAATATACAACTAACACCTCATTTACGCCAAGCTTCAAGATTGAGGAATATCTGACTGAATTCATGTTGCTGGAATTTCATTTTAAACGAGATGTGAGTATCAAGAAGATATCCGCTTTTAAACTGATTGGTTTAAATATCCGTGCGGCGAATTTTCATACTGCAGGATTTCAGAGAATACGGATATGCCTTGAAATGGTTCCAATGTATGCCTCGGTCATTGGCAGGATCGCTGTTATCGTGATGAGGGCCATTTAGATTAGAATTGGTGCAACCACCATACCACCACGCACCGACATAGAGTTGTGCACAGTGATATGATGCGTGGTGCTCATCATTGTTAGAGTCCTTGGTTGAAAAGCGTCGTTGGTTGTTAGCGGTAAGCGAGTCACCAGCATTGCTGCTCGTGTCATATGTACCAATATGCAGAGTATATTTCAGCCCAGTGATATTAAAAGCGCCGTATTTGGCCCACCTTGTATTACCTTCCCAGTCTTCTAAATCAATGCGTAGTTCCCATGTCCCTTGTGAGGTTAGCTTCAACAAATTGTCATTTCCCAGCCAGAACTCACCGGTAAGATTGCCGAAGCCGTCTTGGTACTCGGCCCAGTTACGGTAGAAGTCCACGCTGCCATCTTGTCTTTTCTGAAAGACAAGCCAGCCTACACTGTCTTCAGTCTCTTGATCACAGTAGACCTGCAGACCCGTGTCAATGAATCCTGCTGGGTAGATGGTGAAGACGCCGCTTGTAATGTAGCCTGCTTCGTACAACTTCTGACAACTTTCGTTACGAATCATTGGCACCGAATCAGGCAAAGAGAAGAGAGGTGTGTCCTCATCTCCGTCAAAGTACACACTTCCCTGATCTTCCAAGAAGAATCCGTCACGTCCGTGTCTTGTGTTATTGTTCATCTGGCAGGAATTGTAGTTTTTGTGATAATTGAGGGACTTGCAGTGTCCATCCATGCTGCATTCTCTTATACAGAGGACTGCTGATCGCACAGTTTTCTCTGCATACATGGAGTTGTTCAAGACTCTGTTTTTTGCAGCATAGAATGCTGAGGGTCGTCTGAGATTGCAGTAATTGTTATGTCCAATAACAACAACTGAGCACGAGAACACGATGAATAGAAAATGTTCAAGTTTGAAGACACCATGGTTAGCCATCGTGAATGAAAATAGAGACAAGGGGTTCAAATACTATTGTACAGAGCTGGCTCACACAAGACCGTGAATCAATAATATTCGGTTCACAGTGAGGTGCTAGTTGGTTGTCCAAAGTCACTCTTCTTTCTCTCTTTCAAACGATTCCTAACCAGGCCAGGGAGGGCAGATTGTCATTGATGTTAGCTTGTAGTCTATTGCAGTGTTACACAGCAAGTTCACAGTGAGGTGCTAGTTCGTTGTCCAAAGTCACTCTTCTTTCTCTCTTTCAAACGATTTCTAACCAGGCCAGGGAGGGCAGATTGTCATTGATGTTAGCTTGTAATCTAGTGCAGTGTTACACAGCAAGTTCACAGTGAGGTGCTAGTTCGTTGTCCAAAGTCACTCTACTTTCTCTCTTTCAAACGATTTCTAACCAGACCAGGGAGGGCAGATTGTCATCGATGTTAGCTTGTAGTCTAGTGCAGTGTTGCACAGAAGGTTCACAGTGAGGTGCTAGTTCGTTGTCCAAAGTCACTGTTCTTTCTCTCTTTCAAACGATTTCTAACCAGGCCAGGGAGGGCAGATTGTCATTGATGTTAGCTTGTAGTCTAGTACAGTGTTACACAGCAGGGGATCTGCAGTAGATTCTGAGCAGCAGCTGGGTTTGTGCTGCAAGGTATAGGCGCTTCAGGTAGACGCCTCTCGCGTTATGATTGGTAAACTCTCTCACGTGTTTAGGTGGACGATTGCTACTGGCTAACTAACTGCCTTCGACAGCTATCCGTCTACGAAAATCAACAATGCAAGCGGTTTCTGCCACCAGAGCCAAGAGGTCTGGCCTTAAAATGACGTGGCTCTTTGACTACGGAATTGAATGGGTGGAATTCAATGAAGTTGAAAAGAATATGGTTCAAGCTATGGCGTCCAATAGTGCCACCAAAACTTAAAGACTCCTGTATAAAAAGATTCAGCTTGAAGTCAGGTGTGTTTTTCATTCCGGTCACTGATGAAGAATGTTGCACTCTGATGGTGCTGCACATTGGATTACTCAGCTTACAATCTTACGACTATTATCCAAGTACCAATAGCACCGGCATAAGAGCCTTGATGGTTAGTTGTCTTGAAGCTGCGTGAAAGGGTCCGGATTCCATTCCTCCATTTTTTTACTCCTTTAATGAAGAAAATCTAAAATATCAGAGCTTCCCTGAACTCGCCCTGGATTGGAATTGTATTGCACGATCTTCCGTGGTGTTATTTTATCTTTTACTTTCAATTCTCATTCTTTATCGTTTTTGTTTGAGTTTCGTGCCATTTTTAGAAATGTTTTGCAACTCTTTTCTTTGGGAATACAGTTGCGCCGTTTATTTCAATCACCCAGCCAATCTGTTTCAGCTTTGTTTTTTCCTTAATGCGTAAAAACACGTACTATACAGCTCCGATTTCCATGGCAACGCCGACAAATAAAAGACCGAAACAGCACACTCGACTTTTTCCGAGGTTAATCAATAGAAAAATGATATATTACAGAACAATTGGTCTTTAACACTTTCTGGGGGTTCAATGATTTAGATTTTATGGAACTCAGAAGATTGGGCATTTAGTGTGGTACAAATATTTTGGCTAGAGAAGTGAGGGAGTGTGACCCGAAAACGGGCAGTAATCGGTCTAGCACAAAACACCTTTGTAGAGTTGGGTTTTTGTCTGGATGTACTTGGGGGAAAAATTATCAAACTTAAAAACCAAATGAAATGAATTGAAGTTGTTGAGGTTCAAGCTACAATTTCCATTGCCGTCACCCAAACTGAGAGACACTCGTATAATAGACACAGCAATTAAACATTTGTTGACAATAGCCTGTGGAAGCTGATTTAGTGTGCTTCACAATCTCACGACGACTGTACACAAATCAAGAGTACTGGTATTATAGCCTAGTGGGATGATCGTCTTGCTAATGAGTAAAAGGTTCCAGATTCATATCCACCTTAGAAAGTGCTTTTCATTTCTGCTCATCTCAATTTTTCGAAGAAAAAGGTTAGAGTTTCCCTGTAACACACCCAAAAGCACCACCATACATGTAGCTTAGCCCTATATCGGTTGGGTGGGTGATGCTGGTATACTGCTGTATAATTGCAGGTTAGCACCTTGCTACATGTTGGTGTCTAGTTTGGCTGGTTGGGCCACTAAAGATCTGAGGGCCACACGAGTCCTCCCCTTATGGTGCATGGGTCTTTATAGGCCTACATGGATGAACAGGGAAGGCTATGCGCTGTGCTATAGGCATGGGAACTGAATCGCACAATTCGTCTGTTTATATTTTTATTTCATTGGAATTTCATGTTTAATTTTTTAAACTCGTTATGTTCGAGCCTCTTGCCACTGTTACAATGTGTTGCGACTGTTTTCTTAAGGATTACAGTTGCGCCTTAATTCCGATCATCTAGCCAGCTAGCCTGTGCTAGAATTTTCCTGGAAGTTTGAATACCGGCGCAATACAGCTCTGATATCCATGGCAACGCATTAAAACCGGAGCTTCACTGAACACGCCCTAGGGATTGGAACTGTACTGCACGATCTTCTGTTGTTTTATTTTATCCTGTTCTTTCAATCCTCATTCTTAATCCTATAGTTTGAATGTCTTGCCATTTTTTGCAATCGGTTTTGCAACTATTTTCTTTGGGAATACAGTTGCGCTGTTTATTTCAATCACCCAGCCAGCCAGTGTCAGCTTGGTTTTTTTCCTTGATGAGTGAAAACACGCACTATACAGACATGATTTCCATGGCAACGCCGGCAAATAAAAGACCAAAACAGCTAGATGCTAATACTACCAGCTCTGGCATGAACACGGGACAAAGGAACAAATTGCCCGTTATTGATGGGCATAGACCTACTCGCAGAAATTAATTAAGTAAACCACCAGCCAAACGTTTGGTCAACGACAAAAGACAGGGGTCAACAAATGACAAGGGAAAACAGGTATCTGTGTGTTGCAGTCCAAAATAAATACAAGTACAAGAAACAGGCATCAGAAACACTCAAGGAAATATCATGCTAGGAACGAAACCTCAGGGCCACAAACTTGTTTTCAAATTGATGAATTCCGTCCTTCTTGGCACTCGTTATTGAAGTTGTTATGGATTTACTTATATCAAAAAAATCTCTTAGCGAAAACATTACCTGTCTAAAAAAATGTCAATTTTCCAGTGGTTTATCAAGTAGCCTAACTGTCGTATTTGGTGTCAAAACGAAGAAAATGTGTTTTTTAATCGTTTGTTGATAATTAAAACCATACACATGCACACTCAACATTTTCCATTCTTGTGTCATGAGGAGTCTTTTTTCGAGGCTAATAGATTGATGTAATTATTACAGAACAATTGGTCTATGCAACATTCTGGTGGTTCAATAATTTAGATTTTGTGAAAATCAGAAGATTGGGCATTGAGTGTGGTGCTATTATTTTGGCTAGAGAAATGCGGGAGTGTGACACGAACACGGGCAGTAATCAGTCTAGCACAAAACACCTTTATAGACTGGTTTTGTCTGGAGGCAATTTTGAAGAAAAATAAATGCTCAAACTTTTAAAACAAATGAAAGGAATTGAAGATGTAGAGGTTCAAGCTATGATTTCCATTGCCGTCACTTAAACTGAGAGACACTCGTATAATAGACACATCAATTAAACATTTGTTGACAATAGCCTGTGGAAGCTGATTTAGTGTGCTTCACAATCTCACGACGACTGTACACAAATCAAGAGTACTGGTGTTATAGCCTAGTGGGATGATCGTCTTGCTAATGAGTAAAAGGTTCCAGATTCATATCCACCTTAGAAAGTGCTTTTCATTTCTGCTCATCTCAATTTTTCGAAGAAAAAGGTTAGAGTTTCCCTGTAACACACCCAAAATCACCACCATAGCTTAGCCCTATATCGGTTGGGTGGGTGATGCTGGTATACTGCTGTATAATTGCAGGTTAGCACCTTGCTACATGTTGGTGTCTAGTTTGGCTGGTTGGGCCACTAAAGATCTGAGGGCCACACGAGTCCTCCCCTTATGGTGCATGGGTCTTCATAGGCCTACATGGATGAACAGGGAAGGCTATGCGCTGTGCTATAGGCATGGGAACTGAATCGCACAATTCGTCTGTTTATATTTTTATTTCATTGGAATTTCATGTTTAATTTTTTAAACTCGTTATGTTCGAGCCTCTTGCCACTGTTACAATGTGTTGCGACTGTTTTCTTAAGTATTACAATTGCGCCTTAATTCCGATCATCTAGCCAGCTAGCCTGTGCTAGAATTTTCCTGGAAGTTTGAATACCGGCGCAATACAGCTCTGATATCCATGGCAACGCATTAAAACCGGAGCTTCACTGAACACGCCCTAGGGATTGGAACTGTACTGCACGATCTTCTGTTGTTTTATTTTATCCTGTTCTTTCAATCCTCATTCTTAATCCTATAGTTTGAATGTCTTGCCATTTTTTGCAATCGGTTTTGCAACTATTTTCTTTGGGAATACAGTTGCGCCGTTTATTTCAATCACCCAGCCAGCCAGTGTCAGCTTGGTTTTTTTTCCTTGATGAGTGAAAACACGCACTATACAGACATGATTTCCATGGCAACACCGGCAAATAAAAGACCAAAACAGCCAGATGCTAATACTACCAGCTCTGGCATGAACACGGGACAAAGGAACAAATTGCCCGTTATTGATGGGCATACACCTACTCGCAGAAATTAATTAAGTAAACCACCAGCCAAACGTTTGGTCAACGACGAAAGACAGGGGTCAACAAATGACAAGGGAAAACAGGTATCTGTGTGTTGCAGTCCAAAATAAATACAAGTACAAGAAACAGGCATCAGAAACACTCAAAGAAATATCATGCTAGGAACGAAACCTCAGGGCCACAAACTTGTTTTCAAATTGATGAATTCCGTCCTTCTTGGCACTCGTTATGGAAGTTGTTATGGATTTACTTATATCAAAAAAATCTCTTAGCAAAAACATCACCTGTCTAAAAAAATGTCAATTTTCCAGTGGTTTATCAAGTAGCCTAACTGTCGTATTTGGTGTCAAAACGAAGAAAATGTGTTTTTTAAGCGTTTGTTGATAATTAAAACCATACACATGCACACTCGACATTTTCCATTCTTGTGTCATGAGGAGTCTTTTTTCGAGGCTAATAGATTGATGTAATTATTACAGAACAATTGGTCTATGCAACATTCTGGTGGTTCAATAATTTAGATTTTGTGAAAATCAGAAGATTGGGCATTGAGTGTGGTGCTATTATTTTGGCTAGAGAAATGCGGGAGTGTGACACGAACACGGGCAGTAATCAGTCTAGCACAAAACACCTTTATAGACTGGTTTTGTCTGGAGGCAATTTTGAAGAAAAATAAATGCTCAAACTTTTAAAACAAATGAAAGGAATTGAAGATGTAGAGGTTCAAGCTATGATTTCCATTGCCGTCACTTAAACTGAGAGACACTCGTATAATAGACACAGCAATTAAACATTTGTTGAC
This sequence comes from Luidia sarsii, assembly GCA_949987565.1. Lineage (NCBI taxonomy): Eukaryota > Metazoa > Echinodermata > Asteroidea > Paxillosida > Luidiidae > Luidia > Luidia sarsii. The sequence goes on from OX465101.1 coordinate 39,673,723, forward strand.
AATAGCCTGTGGAAGCTGATTTAGTGTGCTTCACAATCTCACGACGACTGTACACAAATCAAGAGTACTGGTGTTATAGCCTAGTGGGATGATCGTCTTGCTAATGAGTAAAAGGTTCCAGATTCATATCCACCTTAGAAAGTGCTTTTCATTTCTGCTCATCTCAATTTTTCGAAGAAAAAGGTTAGAGTTTCCCTGTAACACACCCAAAAGCACCACCATAGCTTAGCCCTATATCGGTTGGGTGGGTGATGCTGGTATACTGCTGTATAATTGCAGGTTAGCACCTTGCTACATGTTGGTGTCTAGTTTGGCTGGTTGGGCCACTAAAGATCTGAGGGCCACACGAGTCCTCCCCTTATGGTGCATGGGTCTTCATAGGCCTACATGGATGAACAGGGAAGGCTATGCGCTGTGCTATAGGCATGGGAACTGAATCGCACCATTCCTCTGTTTATATTTTTTATTTCATTGGAATTTCATTTTTAATATTTTAAACTTGTTATGTTCGAGCCTCTTGCCACTGTAACAATGTCTTGCGACTGTTTTCTTAAGGATTACAGTTGCGCCTTAATTCCAATCATCTAGCCAGCTAGCCGGAGCTAGAATTTTCCTGGAAGTTTGAATACCGGCGCAATACAGCTCTGATATCCATGGCAACGCATTAAAACCGGAGCATCACTGAAAACGCCCTAGGGATTGGAACTGTACGGCACGATCTTCCGTGGCTTCATTTCATCCTGCACTTACAATCCTCATTCTTAATCCTATAGTTTGATTTTCTTGCCATTTTTGAGCAATGTCTTGCAACTCTTTTCTTTGGGAATACAGTTGCGTCTTTTTTTCAATCACCCAGCCAGCCAGTGTCAGCTGTTTTTTTTCCTTTATGTGTGAAACACGCAATATACAGACACGATTTCCATGGCAACGCCGACAAATAAAAGACCGAAACAGCCAGACGCTAATACTACCAGCTCTGGCATGAACACGGGACAAAGGAAGAAATTGCCCGTTATCGAGGGACATACACACACGGTACCTACACGCAGAAATTAATTAAGTAAACCACTAACTAAACGGATGGGTATATATACACATTACATGGAGAGACATGTATACCATGTAGTGGAGTCCAAAATAATTATATGCAAGAAAAAGGCATCTGAAACACTGGAGGAAATATCTTGTAAGCAACGAAACCTCAGGTCAACAAACTGTTTAAAAACTACATCCCTGCCTTTCTTGTCTTTCCTTTAGGAGTCACGGCATTATTTATAACTGAAGAATCTGTTGAAAGAAACACATTATATTTATTAAGTTGCTAGGGCGTGTTCAGTGAAGCTCCCGTTTGAATGCGTTGCCATGGATATCAGAGCTGTATTACGCCGGTATTTAAACTTCCAGGAAAATTCTAGCTCAGGCTAGCTGGCTAGATGATTGGAAATAAGGCGCAACTGCATAATTATTAAGAAAACAATCGAAAAACATTGTTACAATGGCAAGAGGCTAGAACCTAACAAGTTTAAAATATTAAAAATGAAATTGCAATGAAATAAAACATATAAACAGACGAATGGTGCGATTCAGTTCCCATGCTTAAAGCACAGCGCATAGCCTTCCCTGTTCATCCATGTAGGCCTATGAAGACCCATGCACCATAAGGGGAGTACTCGTGTGGCCCTCAGATCTTTAGTGGCCCAGCCAGCCAAACCAGACACCAACCTGTACTAAGGTGCTACCCTGCAATTATACAGCAGTACCAGCATCACCCGCCCAACCGATATAGGGCTATGGTGGTGCTTTTGGGTATCACTTCAATCTCCCTGATCATTCGATATCAGATATGAGTGTACTGGGCATAGAATCCCTTGGTCACCGTAGTAATGCTGTCCGGCTTAGCCGTGAGAAGATGCATGTGGATGAAGCGTCTTCGGACTATCCAACCACAACATCCAGGGGGGTAATGACTAACACCATGCTTGCTTTCTGATAATCCCTCTTTTATGTTCACTCCTCCACACTTCTCTCTTTGATCTTTCCCCTCGTCTCACTAATCCCTGACCTACTCCTTGCCCTTCCCTTTGATCTCACCCTACCAGCTTTCCTCTTTGTCCTTTGTTTCTCATCCGTGTCCTATTCACTCTCTCCCCCTTCCTTCGTGTACATGTATCTGTTTTGTCCTTGTCACCCTGCCTTTGAGAAAGGTCCTACTACGATCGAAACGTCATTTTTAATTCATGTTTAAAAAAAAGTGATTAAACTTTCACGATTTAGGAAAAATCAAAACCGAAAACAGTCTCCAAGGCAAAACTGAAAAACACGGAAAAAACTCCGAAAACAGCCCAAACTACAGTCCGCCCCCACGAAACATGGCAGCACCCCCACCGCCCCACCTACCGCCCCCAAGACAGAAATTCTTACTTCGCTGCTGCCACCTCCTCTTTTTACAGAAATTCATTGCCCGACAGACCGCGTCCCCGTCACAATCTTGTTGTCCCTTCCTCTCTCAAGGTCGCACCACTGCCGTTATTCCCGCCCATTGATATATCAGCCCGCCCTCTTCCCTTTCCCATAGTCACTCCCACTTTCTTCTTGAGTATATTACACGAACAATGACATGCAATCAGGCATAGCTCTATATTAATTAATTATACAGAGAGATCCAGCCTTCCACAAAGAACTCCAAAGAAAGCATCTATTAACAAGCCAGTCAGTGTGTTTATTCAACATCAATGCTAACCGATAATGCAGTGTGTACGGAGCTGTTTGAACATCACAAAATGAATATACATATACGAACATGGCGGCGCCCTTTACTTTCACCCTTACTTTTGCAAAGATGGCAGCCTCCATGTCATTTCAGTCTGGCGCCCGCTATTGTCCGTTGATAGGGAAATGTCTATGGCATACAGCTTTAGAGAGCTCTATGGTCTATAGTTTTATTGCACTCTAATCACACCAATAACATAGCGCCCCCAACGGTCAAATGTCATTAATGACCTACATCTGTTTTCAATATCTTGTCAATGGCTTATTATTTCCTCCATCGTCAATCTATTATCTGTTAAAATGATGCTGGACTTAGAACGTGATAACAATTTATGAATTGTTTTCTCCCCCACCCCACCATGCAAAATGAAGGATTTTTATATTCAAATTTTATTTAAAATGTTCAAGTTTTGAAGCAAAAAAATCCTAGTAAGTTTTTTCGCTTTGATTGACAATGAAAAAACAAAAGGAACTAGTGATAGCAGATGTCATGAAGCATGTGCACCCTCTCGCTTTTGAAAACTGCAATGCCCAGCCACGCCCCTCTTCAAAACAATATTGCCCCCCTTCTCAAAGTCCCCGCCCACTGATATTTCACCCCGCCTCTCTTTCCCGCCCATATTTGTCATGAATAAATAATACATGAACTTTGACATACAATCTATATTATTAGTATTGTTATAAAGAGATTGACCTTTGAACTCCAAAGAAAACATCTATTAACAAGCCAATCATTGTGTGAACTTCAGTTTATTCAACTTCAATGCTCACTTTTTGAACATCACAAATGAATGGAATCAATACATCACAGATGATTAGCTAATATTGATAATTATTCTCAATTGCCACTGCCTGTTGAATGAGTCTTCTCAAATAAAGTCACCGTTTCACATTTGCATGTCTAAACTGAAATAAAATCCCTTTCTTTGTTTGTTTGATTGAAATAAAACAGGAAAATATTTTTACCTCGCTGTCCAACAGGCTGTATAATGTAGCATTATCGGATTACTATTTTTTGTTTTTGTTTATTTTAGAAATTGCCGAAATACTTCATTTTTTGTCAGATCAATGAACATACTTCTCAGAGATATAGTCAAAGTTGGGAGTGCTGCAGCGCCCTCATTCCCCGCCCACCCTCGTTCCCGCGGGCTTGTTTACATTCCGATCATTTTAGTCAGTAAGGAGTTTGCAACATTATTGCGTATCACTCTAAAATTATATCGACACAATTCTATAACATTAAATGGCAAAATTTCACTTATCCATATTCACGATACTTGGTGATCATAATTTCGAAATTCCAGTGCAGTAACAATAGCTGATTAAAACCACACAAATAAATTCAAATGACACTGACTGAATTAGACAAAGAGTAACTGTAAAAATGCACTTAACAATAGAAGAGTTATTTTTAGTATTGTTTTATGAGAATTCCATCTATATCTATTCCAAGCAATATACAATAGGGCCTGTAGCTTCTAGTGAAGTTTTTGTTTTGCAAATTGCCAAAATGGTTAACTTTTTTGAAATCAATGAACATACTTCTCAGAGATATTTCCAAGGTGAATCTTTTGCTGTAATAAAGTGTCTTCGTTCAAAGTCTGTGGTTCTCATTCTCAGTAATCTTATTAAGTTTCCTACTAAACGTTAGAAATGAAATCATCTTCCAATTATACAAGGCGGAAGGTTATAACTAATTGCTTACATCACTCACAAAAATGAATTTCGCTGATTGATTTGACGGTAGTATTACACATTAAAACACACACTTTATACAATTATCAATCAATTAACGTAAAGTGCTATTCCAGACATGCAAGTGTTGGCTTTCAAGCGCCCCCCTAATCGTCCGACTTAATTGTCCGAGCAGAGGTTCTCCCTTTGGTACATTTAGGTGTACCTCGAAATGCACGGTTTGCAGGACTTATGTCCAGGAAACAGAATCTTCCAATGGAAATTCATCGGGCACAACCCACAAGACCTATCACACTATTATGCCTACATGCACCACCTCAAACATTATTCCTCATCTCCTGTACAGTTTGTAATGTTCAATTATGTTGACGAAACTAAACACTCTTAAAAAGCGAGTCTACGGCCACAGGTCTAACAAGCCCGCGTGAACGGAGTGGGCTGAGGTGACGTCTAAGGATGATTCTCATGACATGGTGTGCTTGAATGTCTGTTACAAATAGGGGTTACTGTAGCATATTCCATGATCCAGCACCCCGTCATAAAAGTTGGGAGTGCTGCAGCGCCCTCATTCCCCGCCCAACCTCGTTCCCGCGGGCTTGTTTACATTTCGGTCATTTTAGTCAGTAAGCAGTTTGCAACATTTTTGCGTATCACTCTAAAATTATATCGACACAATTATATAACTGTGATACAATATTATTATTCATCTACTGCTCTGCACAACATTCAATGAAGGCAAATTTCACTTATACATATTCACGATACTTGGTGATCATTATTTACACATTCCAGTAACATCACGTAACCGTTTGCAACCACACCAATAATTTCAAATTACACTGAATCAAATCAAGAGTAAGGTAATCAACCATAACAATCCACCTAATAATAGATTAATTAAGTTACATGGTGTTATTGATATTTTTTTAGCGATAATTCAATCTGTATCTTTAAAGCAAAAAATGTTACGAGGAGCTAGATTTGATTTCATTTTCGATTTCAGGTTTGTACTCCTAAAGGGAAAGTAAGTCGTGATGAGGCAATTACCTAGGTTTGGTTGCTCTCAGTCACCGCCATAGAATAGTTAATTGTCATTATGCATTCAACGTAACGATGCAAAGTCAATGTCAAATTTACATGGGAATATTTTTACATTTGTTAGGATATGGGATTGATGAAATTGTAAATTGAAGAATGATTCATAATTATGTCAGGAACAACTCACATCGAGTCAACTAACTACAATTATCTAAAAAAAAAAAACTCTAGTAGAAATGTATTGAAGAATTTCTGAGTGACTGAATGTCCAAAATGAATATGTAAGATTTTCACATGGCCTGATGTTACGATCCTAGCAGGATTTCTATCAAAGGCAGAGTAAAATGATTTATTCTAATGCTTTCATACACTGTATTACAAAAATCTTCCAATTAATTATGCTAAAATATGTAAAACAATGAAAGTGTCCTCTCTCTCCTCTCCGCTTTTATGAGAACATTCGTGCATACATTATTTCAAAATAAAACATTTTTCTTAAGCAGTACATTTTTTTTTATTTCAGCATTATCCCGCGTTTTAATTTAGATAACAAAGCAAAACTTTCAAAATGTTTCTTTCTAGAATTTCTATTGCCTACAATCCATTGGTCTTTACAATTGCAACGAGACTTGAAATATACAACTAACACCTCATTTACGCCAAGCTTCAAGATTGCGGAATATCTGACTGAATTCATGTTGCTGGAATTTCGTTTTAAACGAGATGTGAGTATCAAGAAGATATCCGCTTTTAAACTGATTGGTTTAAATATCCGTGCGGCGAATTTTCATGCTGCAGGATTTCAGAGAATACGAAAACGATGCCTTGAAATGGCTCCAAACTATGCCTCGGGTATCGGCAGGATCGCTGTTATCGTGACGAGGGCCATTTAGATTAGAATGGGCGCAATTACTATACCACCACGCACCGACATAGCGTTGTGCACAGTGTACAAATGGGTGCCCATCATTGTCAGAGTCCTTGGTTGAAAAGCGTCGTTGGTTGTGATCGGCAAGCGAGTCACCAGCAGTGCTGCTCGTGTCATATGTACCAATATGCAGAGTATACTTCAGCCCAGTGATACTAAAAGCGCTGTATTTGGCCCACGCTGTATTACCTTCCCAGTCTTCTAAATCAACGCGTAGTTCCCATGTCCCTTGTGAGGTCAGATTCAACAAATTGTCATTTCCCAGCCAGAACTCACCGGATGGATTGCCGAAGCCGTCTTGGTAATCGGCCCAGTTGCGGTAGAAGTCCACGCTGCCATCTTGTCTTTTCTGAAAGACAAGCCAGCCTACACTGTCTTCAGTCTCTTGATCACAGTAGACCTGCAGACCCGTGTCATTGAATCCTGCTGGGTAGATGGTGAAGACGCCGCTTGTAATGTAGCCTGCTTCGTACAACTTCTGACAACTTTCGTTACGAATCATTGGCACCGAATCAGGCAAAGAGAAGAGAGGTGTGTCCTCATCTCCGTCAAAGTACACACTTCCCTGATCTTCCAAGAAGAATCCGTCATGTCCGTGTCTTGTGTTATTGTTCATCTTGCAGGAATGGTCGTTCTTGTGATAATTGAGGGACTTGCAGCGTCCATCCATGCTGCATTCTCTTACACAGAGGACTGCTGATCGCACAGTTTTCTCTGCATACATGGAGTTGTTCAAGACTCTGTTTTTTGCAGCATAGAATGCTGAGGGTCGTCTGCGAGGGCAGTAATTGTTACGTCCAATAACAACAACTGAGCACGAGAACACGATGAATAGAAAATGTTCAAGTTTGAAGACACCATGGTTAGCCATCGTGAATGAAAATAGAGACACGGCGTTCAAATACTATTGTACAGAGCTGGCTCACACAAGACCGTGAATCAATAATATTCGGTTCACAGTGAGGTGCTAGTTCGTTGTCCAAAGTCACTCTACTTTCTCTCTTTAAAACGATTCCTAACCAGGCCAGGGAGGGCAGATTGTCATCGATGTTAGCTTGTAGTCTATAGTGCAGTGTTACAAAGCAGGTTCACAGTGAGATGCTAGTTCGTTGTCCAAAGTCACTCTACTTTCTCTCTTTAAAATGATTCCTAACCAGGCCAGGGAGGGCAGATTGTCATCGATGTTAGCTTGTAGTCTAGTGCAGTGTTACAAAGCAGGTTCACAGTAAGATGCTAGTTCGTTGTCCAAAGTCACTCTACTTTCTCTCTTTCAAACGATTCCTAACCAGGCCAGGGAGGGCAGATTGTCATCGATGTTAGCTTGTAGTCGAGTGCAGTGTTACACAGCAGGTTCACAGTGAGGTGCTAGTTGGTTGACCAAAGTCACTCTACTTTCTCTCTTTCAAACGATTCCTAACCAGGCCAGGTAGGGCAATTTGTCATCGATGTTAGCTTGTAGTCTAGTGCAGTGTTACGCAGCAGGTTCACAGTGAGGTGCTAGTTCGTTGACCAAAGTCACTCTTCTTTCTCTCTTTCAAACGATTTCAAACCAGGCCAGGGAGGGCAGATTGTCATCGATGTTAGCTTGTACTAGTCTAATGCAGTGTTACACAGCAGGTTCACAGTGAGGTGCTAGTTGGTTGTCCAAAGTCACTCTACTTTCTCTCTTTCAAACGATTTCTAACCAGGCCAGGGAGGGCAGATTGTCATTGATGTTAGCTTGTAGTCTAGTGCAGTGTTACACAGCAGGTTCACAGTGAGGTGCTAGTTCGTTGTCCAAAGTCACTCTACTTTCTCTCTTTAAAACGATTCCTAACCAGGCCAGGGAGGGCAGATTGTCATCGATGTTAGCTTGTAGTCTATAGTGCAGTGTTACAAAGCAGGTTCACAGTGAGATGCTAGTTCGTTGTCCAAAGTCACTCTACTTTCTCTCTTTAAAATGATTCCTAACCAGGCCAGGGAGGGCAGATTGTCATCGATGTTAGCTTGTAGTCTAGTGCAGTGTTACAAAGCAGGTTCACAGTAAGATGCTAGTTCGTTGTCCAAAGTCACTCTACTTTCTCTCTTTCAAACGATTCCTAACCAGGCCAGGGAGGGCAGATTGTCATCGATGTTAGCTTGTAGTCGAGTGCAGTGTTACACAGCAGGTTCACAGTGAGGTGCTAGTTGGTTGACCAAAGTCACTCTACTTTCTCTCTTTAAAATGATTCCTAACCAGGCCAGGGAGGGCAGATTGTCATCGATGTTAGCTTGTAGTCTAGTGCAGTGTTACAAAGCAGGTTCACAGTAAGATGCTAGTTCGTTGTCCAAAGTCACTCTACTTTCTCTCTTTCAAACGATTCCTAACCAGGCCAGGGAGGGCAGATTGTCATCGATGTTAGCTTGTAGTCGAGTGCAGTGTTACACAGCAGGTTCACAGTAAGATGCTAGTTGGTTGACCAAAGTCACTCTACTTTCTCTCTTTCAAACGATTCCTAACCAGGCCAGGTAGGGCAATTTGTCATCGATGTTAGCTTGTAGTCTAGTGCAGTGTTACGCAGCAGGTTCACAGTGAGGTGCTAGTTCGTTGACCAAAGTCACTCTTCTTTCTCTCTTTCAAACGATTTCAAACCAGGCCAGGGAGGGCAGATTGTCATCGATGTTAGCTTGTACTAGTCTAATGCAGTGTTACACAGCAGGTTCACAGTGAGGTGCTAGTTGGTTGTCCAAAGTCACTCTACTTTCTCTCTTTCAAACGATTTCTAACCAGGCCAGGGAGGGCAGATTGTCATCGATGTTAGCTTGTAGTCTAGTGCAATGTTACACAGCAGGAGATCTGCAGTAGATTCTGAGCAGCAGCTGGGTTTGTGCTGCAAGGTATAGGCGCTTCAGGTAGACGCCCCTCACGTTTTGATTGGTTAACTCTCTCACGTGTTTAGGTGGGCAACTGCTATTGGCTAACTGCCTCCGACAGCCTGTCTACGCAAACAAGCAGTCCAAACGGTTTTTGCCGTCAAAGCCAAGATTTCGGGCATTAAAAGCTGCACTCTTTGGCTACGGAAGTCGAGGGATGGAATTTATTGAGACTGAAAAGAATATGGTTTGAGCTACGTACGAAAATGAAAAACCACGTGGTTCTTTTTTTATATTATGGAAGCTGATAAAGAATGTTGCGCACCCAGGGTGTAGCATTAGCAGTATTAATGAGCTTGGGCACTTACCACTAAACAAGTACCTATGTATAGGTCTATAAGCCTTGATGGTCAGTCGTCTTCAAGCTGAGTGAAAGGTTCCGGGCTCCATCTTCCAATGATCCTTAGAATTTGCTTTCCATTTTGACTTCTAATACAAAGATGACCATACCGCCCTGAAGCACCACCATAGCTTCGCCCTATAGGTTGTGGCGAACCGCACGAGAAAACAAAAAGAGTTTTATCCCACGAGATAAAATATATTTCTTGGTGCTTGAGATTGCAAACTAACGGAAGGAAATCTGTGGACATTGATGCTTTCCGATCTTCCCAATGTTGTATTGGGCCTTTTTAAGCCTGATGAAAACATGAACAATATTTAAGAGTTTCGCTGAAAAGGCCCTAGGGATTGGAACTGTTCTACACGATCTTCCTGGGTGTATTTTTTATCCCGCACTTACAATCCTCATTCATAATCATTTTTTTAATAATAGTTTCAGTTTCTTGCCATATTGTAGCGATGTTTTGCAACTCTTTACTTTGGGAATACAGTTGCGCCGTTTATTTCAATCACTCAGCCAGCCAGTGTCAGCTGGGTTTTTACATGATAGGTAAACACACGCACTATATACAGCTCTGATTTCCATGGCAACGCCGACTAATAAAAGACAGAAACAGCCAGATGCTGATACTACTGGCTCTGGCATGAAAACGGGACAAAGGAAGAAATTGCCCGTTATCCAGGGACATCGACCTACTCGCAGAAATTGATTTAGTAAACCACCAGCCAAACGGTTGGCAAGATTATTTACGTGGGAAAACATGTAGGCCTACCAGTGGAGTCCAAAATAATTATAATAAATCAAGCAATTGGCATCTGAAAACTCGAGGAAACGATATCACTAGCAACTATGATCAGGTTAACATACTTAAAGAAAAAATACATCCCTGCCTTTCTTGACTTTAGTTAGAAGTCATTGCATTATTTATACCTGGACAATCTGGTGAAAGAAACATATTACATTTGTTCAGTTACAATGTCCATAATTATGCCGCTGGTTTATAGTCGTTCTCGTTTTGATGTAAAAACAAAGAACGTTTGCAATTTAGGGGTAAAAGGTTTAGTCATACTTGATCAATAGACCATTTACATGCACAAACAACGTTTTAAAGAGGAGTCTTTCGTGGCTACGAATCTCTCAAAATTATTGTAGACCAATTTATGCTTAATGTAACCTCGGGGTCCAATTGTTCGGGTTTTGTAAAAATCGTAAGAATCGGGCCTTAAAAGTGCTACATTTTGACGAAGAGAAGTATGGAATGTTTTCTTGGAACGGACAGCAAATTGATATGGGCCTATATGAAATAATTGAAGATGCATTCCTATGGTCTTTTGTTTATTGTGACCTTTGCATGGAACTAATAGTATGCTGCACTCCGACAGGGTAGCGCTGAGCACATTAATATTATCATTCACTCTACTGGCTTATGGCGACTATACACAAACAATGGTAGGCCTACTAATATAATCACCTAGTGGGTTAGGATATAGTCGTCTATCTGTTGTGGGAAAGGTTCCGGGTTCCATCTTCCAATGATCCTTAGAATTTGCTTTCCATTTTGACTACTAATACAAAGATGACCATACCGCCCTGAAGCACCACCATAGCTTCGCCCTATAGGTTGTGGCGAACCGCACGAGAAAACAAAAAGAGTTTTATCCCACGAGATAAAATATATTTCTTGGTGCTTGAGATTGCAAACTAACAGAAGGAAATCTGTGGACATTGATGCTTTCCGATCTTCCCAATGTTGTATTGGGCCTTTTTAAGCCTGATGAAAACATGAACAATATTTAAGAGTTTCGCTGAAAGGGCCCTAGGGATTGGAACTGTTTTACATGATCTTCCTGGGTGTAATTTTTATCCCGCATTTACAATCCTGATTCATAATCATTTTTTTAATAATAGTTTGAGTTTCTTGCCATATTGTAGCGATGTTTTGCAACTCTTTACTTTGGGAATAAAGTTGCACCGTTTATTTCAATCACTCGGCCAGCCAGTGTCAGCTGGGTTTTTACATGATAGGTAAACACACGCACTATATACAGCTCTGATTTCCATGGCAACGCCGACTAATAAAAGACAGAAACAGCCAGATGCTGATACTACTGGCTCTGGCATGAAAACGGGACAAAGGAAGAAATTGCCCGTTATCCAGGGACATCGACCTACTCGCAGAAATTGATTTAGTAAACCACTAGCCAAACGGTTGGCAAGATTATTTACGTGGGAAAACATGTAGGCCTACCAGTGCATGGAGTCCAAAATAATTAGAATAAATCAAGCAATTGGCATCTGAAAACTCGAGGAAACAATATCACTAGCAACTATGATCAGGTTAACATACTTAAAGAAAAATACATCCCTGCCTTTCTTGACTTTAGTTAGAAGTCATAGCATTATTTATACCTGGACAATCTGGTGAAAGAAAGATATTACATTTTGTTCAGTTACAATGTCCATAATTATGCCGCTGGTTTATAGTCGTTCTCGTTTTGATGTAAAAACAAAGAACGTTTGCAATTTAGGGGTTAAAGGTTTAGTCATACTTGATCAATAGACCATTTATATGCACAAACAACGTTTTAAAGAGGAGTCTTTCGTGGCTAAGAATCTCTCACAATTATTGTAGACCAATTTATGCTTAATGTAACCTCTGGGTCCAATTGTTCGGGTTTTGTAAAAATCGTAAGAATCGGGCCTTAAAAGTGCTACTTTTTGACGAAGAGAAGAATGGAATGTTTTCTTGGAACGGACAGCAAATCGATATGGGCCTATATGAAATAATTGAAGATGCATTCCTATGGTCTTTTGTTTATTGTGACCTTTGCATGGAACTAATAGTATGCTGCACTCCGACAGGGTAGCGCTTAGCACATTAATATTATCATTCACTCTACTGGCTTATGGCGACTATACACAAACAATGGTAGGCCTACTATTAATTATAATCACCTAGTGGGTTAGGATATAGTCGTCTATCTGTTGTGGGAAAGGTTCCGGGTTCCATCTTCCAATGATCCTTAGAATTTGCTTTCCATTTTGACTACTAATACAAAGATGACCATACCGCCCTGAAGCACCACCATAGCTTCGCCCTATAGGTTGTGGCGAACCGCACGAGAAAACAAAAAGAGTTTTATCCCACGAGATAAAATATATTTCTTGGTGCTTGAGATTGCAAACTAACAGAAGGAAATCTGTGGACATTGATGCTTTCCGATCTTCCCAATGTTGTATTGGGCCTTTTTAAGCCTGATGAAAACATGAACAAAATTTAAGAGTTTCGCTGAAAGGGCCCTAGGGATTGGAACTGTTTTACATGATCTTCCTGGGTGTAATTTTTATCCCACATTTACAATCCTGATTCATAATCATTTTTTTAATAATAGTTTGAGTTTCTTGCCATATTGTAGCGATGTTTTGCAACTCTTTACTTTGGGAATAAAGTTGCGCCGTTTATTTCAATCACTCGGCCAACCAGTGTCAGCTGGGTTTTTACATGATAGGTAAACACACGCACTATATACAGCTCTGATTTCCATGGCAACGCCGACTAATAAAAGACAGAAACAGCCAGATGCTGATACTACTGGCTCTGGCATGAAAACGGGACAAAGGAAGAAATTGCCCGTTATCCAGGGACATCGACCTACTCGCAGAAATTGATTTAGTAAACCACTAGCCAAACGGTTGGCAAGATTATTTACGTGGGAAAACATGTAGGCCTACCAGTGCATGGAGTCCAAAATAATTAGAATAAATCAAGCAATTGGCATCTGAAAACTCGAGGAAACAATATCACTAGCAACTATGATCAGGTTAACATACTTAAAGAAAAATACATCCCTGCCTTTCTTGACTTTAGTTAGAAGTCATAGCATTATTTATACCTGGACAATCTGGTGAAAGAAAGATATTACATTTTGTTCAGTTACAATGTCCATAATTATGCCGCTGGTTTATAGTCGTTCTCGTTTTGATGTAAAAACAAAGAACGTTTGCAATTTAGGGGTAAAAGGTTAAGTCATACTTGATCAATAGACCATTTATATGCACAAACAACGTTTTAAAGAGGAGTCTTTCGAGGCTAAGAATCTCTCACAATTATTGTAGACCAATTTATGCTTAATGTAACCTCGAGGTCCAATTGTTCGGGTTTTGTAAGAGTTTCGCTGAAAGGGCCCTAGGGATTGGAACTGTTCTACACGATCTTCCTGGGTGTAATTTTTATCCCGCACTTACAGCCTCATTCATGATAATTGTTTTAATAATAGTTTCTTGCCATTATTGTAGCGATGTTTTGCAACTCTTTACTTTGGGAATACAGTTGCGCCGTTTATTTCAATCACTCAGCCAGCCAGTGTCAGCTGGGTTTTTACATGATAGGTAAACACACGCACTATATACAGCTCTGATTTCCATGGCAACGCCGACTAATAAAAGACAGAAACAGCCAGATGCTGATACTACTGGCTCTGGCATGAAAACGGGACAAAGGAAGAAATTGCCCGTTATCCAGGGACATCGACCTACTCGCAGAAATTGATTTAGTAAACCACCAGCCAAACGGTAGGCAAGATTATTTACGTGGGTAAACATGTAGGCCTACCAGTGTAGTAAAAAAATAGTTAGAATAATAAACTTATCGTTGCCATGGAATGCGCGTTCCTCATTGGTTGAGATCTATGAAACGTCACGAAAAAGATTTCGGTCAGAGTCGACGCAACGTCCACTTGGATCTGGATGAACGTTCCCCACTTGAGCAAAGACATTGACCACACCCTTCAGGAAACCGCGTCCCGACCTGAACCACCAATCTGTGCGTGGGTCGTATGCAGTCAAGGAGGAGACAAAAAACACGAATACAAAAGGCCTATGCATGGTCGGGATCAGTGGAGTGTCGTAAATAGAAGCTTAACCTTAGACATCCAACCACTAATCCGATAATCCCATTCAGAGATGGCCATCTTTAGTTTCAGCCTCAAACGAAATCCACAAGTAGTCAGTCACCCAATGTTTCTCTCTCCTTCCAAGCCGATACATATGAGTGGTGACGAGAAAAATGTGCAGTGTAGCAGACTAGTAACTTTCATTACCTTGCTGCAGGGTGCAACACATGAGATCGGTCCCCGTAGACTATGATACAAAATATTAACTTTCACATTCAAGGTGAAAACCCATGCCCAGAAGTCTCTCAATCTCTCATGAAAAGAGTAGTCTAGATGTTTATCTGTCAGATTCTTTCTATTCCCTTGCAGATTTTCTGTCAATTAGCCGGATTGCTGCCTGGATTTTGGAAAGCATCCCTACATTACTGTCAAACAGAGCCACATGAAATGCTTCAAATCGTTTCTTCTACAACATACCAGTTGATTAGGTAAGAAACACCGCTTATTAAAAAGATGTGGGTACACACAACTTTTGTTGATAATACTAAGACCAGAGCAGCCATCTTCACCCGAATGGGTGAGCTGCATCCTCCACGAATATTATGAAGGATTTCTAATCACACAGATAGCATACCGCCCTCAACGACCAAATAAATTAAAGTCTATCGTCTATTTCTATAATTTTCCTGATAACACAATGACCTTCCCCAATCTATTATCTGCTAAACACATGCTGGACTTTGAACGTGATAATCTATGTCTTGTTTTTAAGATTCTTTATTCAGATCTATTCAGATTAATTATTAATAAATTCCCAGTCGGTTTTTCTTTACTTTTTTTGATGGAACTGAAAGTATAGACAGCAAACGTCATGTAGCAGGTGCACCTTCTCGCTTTTGAAAACTGCGATGCCCAGCCACGCCCCTCTCCAAAACAATAATGCCCCCTTCTCAAAGTCCCCGCCCACTGATATATCACCCCGCCCCTCTTTCCAAAACCAAGCCCCGCCCATGTTTTTCATGAATAAATATAAGGCCTAGGCCTACATGAACTTTGAACTTTGAACTTATTGTTATAAGATTTTGAACATTCCAGAAAGAACTCCAAAGAAAACGTTTATTAACAAGCCAGTCATTGTGTGAGCTTCAGTTTATTCAACATCAATGCTCACCAATATATGAAGCTTTTGGAACATTACAAATGAATATACGAACATGGCGGCGCCCTTTACTTCCACCCATACTTTTGCAAAGATGGCAGCCTTCATGTCATTTCAGTCTGGCGCCCGCTATTGTCCGTCGATAGGGAAATGTCTATGACATAGAGCTTTAGAGAGCTCTATGGTCTATAGTTTTATTGCACTCTAATCACACCAATGGCATAGCGCCCCCAACGGTCAAATGTCATTAATGACCTACATCTGTTTTCAATATCTTGTCAATATAGACTTATTATTTCCTCCATCGTCAATCTATTATCTGTTAAAATGATGCTGGACTTAAAACGTGATAACAATTTATGAATTGTTTTCTCCCCCACCCCACCATGCAAATTGAAGGATTTTGTATTCAATTTTGTTTAACAATGTTTAACAATGTTTTGAAGAAAACAATCCCAGTCAGTTTTTTCGCTTTGATTGAAATTGAAAAAAGAAATATCTGGAACTAGAGATAGCAGACGTCATGTAGCAAGTCTACCTTCTCGCTTTTCCAAACTGCAATGTCCAGCCACGCCCCTCTCAAAAACATATTGCCCCCTTCTCAAAGTCGCGCCTCTGCCGAAGTCCCCGCCCACTGATATATCACCCCGCCCCTCTTTCCAAAACCTAGCCCCGCCCATTTTTGTCATGAATAAATATCATAATATCATAAATATCTATATTAGTATAATATTATTGCTATAAAAACACTTTTGAACTGCAAATAAAACGTCTATTAACAAGCCAGTCATTGTGTGAACTTCAGTTTATTCAACATCAATGCTCACCAATATATGAAGCTTTTTGAACATCACAAATGAATGGAATCAATACATCACAGATGATTAGCTATAACATTGATAATTATTCTCAACTGCCTCTTGAATGAGCCTTCTCAGTTAAAGTCAACGTTTCCATTTGGTTTTCATGTCTGAACTGAAATAAAACTCCTTTCCTTTGTTTGTTTGATTGAAATAAATCAGCAAAATATTTTACCTTGCTGTCCAACAGGCTGTATAATGTAGCATTATCGAATTATAATTCTTAATTTCTTATCTTTTTTTAAGGGAAATTGCCGAAATATTTAACTTTTTGTAAAATCAATGAACATACTTCTCAGAGATATAGTCAAAGTTGGGAGTGCTGCAGCACCCTCATTCCCCGCCCACCCTCTTTCCCGCGGGCTTGTTTACATTCCGGTCATTTCAGTCAGTAATTTTTGCGTATCACTCTAAAATTATTTCGACACAATTCTATAATATACTGCTCTGCATAACATTCAATGAAGGTAAATTTCACTTATCCATATTCACGATACTTGGTGATCATAATTTCGAAATTCCAGTGCAACATAGCTGATTAAAACCACACGAATAAATTCAAATTACACTGACTGAATTAGACAAAGAGTAACTGTAAAAATGCACTTAACAATAGAAGAGTTATTTTTAGTATTGTTTTACGAGAATTCCATCTATATCTATTCCAAGCAATATACAATAAGGCCTATAGCTTCTAATGAAGTTTTTGTTTTGCAAATTGCAAGAATAATTAATTTTTTTTAAATTAATAAACATACTTCTCAGAGATATTTCCAAGGTGAATCTTATGCTGTAATTAAGTGTCTTCGTTCAAAGTCTGTGGTTCTCATTCTTAGTAATCTAATTTAGTTTGCTACTAAACGTTAGAAATGAAATCATCTTCCAATTATACAAGGCGGAAGGTTATAACTAATTGCTTACATCGCTCATAAAAATTAATTTCGCTGATTGAATTGATGATATTATTACACATTAAAACACACACTGTATACATTTGGTACATTTAAGTGTACCTCGAAACAGACTCTTCCAATTGAAATTCTTTGGCCACAAACCACAAGACCTATCACACTATTATGCCTACATGCACCACCTCAAACATTATATTCCTCATCTCCTGTACAGTTTGTAATGTTCAATTATGTTGACGAAACTAAACACTCTCAAAAAGCGAGTCTACGGCCACAGGTCTAACAAGCCCGCGGGAACGGGTTGGGCTGAGGTGACGTCTAAGGATGATTCTCATGACATGGTGTGCTTGAATGTCTGTTACAAATAGGGGTTACTGTAGCATATTCCATGATCCAGCACCCCGTCATAAAAGTTGGGAGTGCTGCAGCGCCCTCCTTCCCCGCCAACCCTCGTTCCCGCGGGCTTGTTTACATTCCGGTCATTTTAGTCAGTAAGCAGTTTGCAACATTTTTGCGTATCACTCTAAAATTATATCGACACAATTCTATGATTGTGATACAATATTATTCATCTACTGCAGTGCACAACTTTCAATAAAGGCAAATTTCACTTATACATATTCACGATACTTGGTGATCATTATTTTGAAATTCCAGTAACATCACGTAACCGTTTGCAACCACACTAATAATTTCAAATTACACTGAATTAAATCAAGAGTAAGGTAATCAACCATAACAATGCACCTTATAATAGATGAATTAAGCTACATGGTGTTATTGATATTTTTTATCGAGAATTCAATCTATATCTTTAAAGCAAAAACTGTTACGAGGAGCTAGATTTGATTTCATTTTCGATTTCAGGTTTGTACTCCTAAATGGAAAGTAAGTCGTGATGAGGCAATTACCTAGGTTTGGTTGCTCTCAGTCACCGCCATAGAATATTTGTCATTTATGCATTCAACGTAACGATGCAAAGTCAATGTCAAATTTACATGGGAATATTTTCACATTTTTTTCGGATATGGGATTGATGGAAATGTAAATTGAAGAATGATTCATAATTGTGTCAATGACAACTCACATCGAGTCAACTAACTACAATTATCTAAAAAAAATAACTCAAGTAGAAATGTATTGAAGAATTTCTGAGTGACTGAATGTCCAAAATGAATATGTAAGATTTTCACATGGCCTGATGTTACGATCCTAGCAGGATTTCTATCAAAGGTAGAGTAAAATTATACATTTTAATGCTTTCATACACTGCATTACAAAAATCTTCCAATTAATTATGCTAAAATATGTGATACAATGAAAGTGTCCTCTCTCTCCTCTCCGCTTTTATGAGAACATTCGTGCATACATTATTTCAAAATAAAACATTTTTCTTAAGCAGTACATTTTTTTTAATTTCAGCATTATCCCGCGTTTTAATTTAGATAACAAAGCAAAACTTTCAAAATGTTTCTTTCTAGAATTTCTATTGCCTACAATCCATTTGTCTTTACAATTGCAACGAGACTTGAAATATACAACTAACACCTCATTTACGCCAAGCTTCAAGATTGCGGAATATCTGACTGAATTCATGTTGCTGGAATTTCATTTTAAACGAGATGTGAGTATCAAGAAGATATCCGCTTTTAAACTGATTGGTTTAAATATCCGTGCGGCGAATTTTCATACTGCAGGATTTCAGAGAATACGGATATGCCTTGAAATGGTGCCAATACATGCCTCGGATATCGGCAGGATCGCTGTTATCGTGACGAGGGCCATTTAGATCAGAATAGCCGCAATCAAGATACCACCACGCACCGACTTGGTCTTGTGCACAGTGATGTGATGCGTGCCCATCATTGTCAGAGTCCTTGGTTGAAAAGCGTCGTTGGTTGTGATAGGAAAGCGAGTCACCAGCAGTGCTGCTCGTGTCATATGTACCAATATGCAGAGTATACTTCAGCCCAGTGATACTAAAAGCGCTGTATTTGGCCCACGCTGTATTACCTTCCCAGTCTTCTATATCAACGCGTAGTTCCCATGTCCCTTGTGAGGTCAGATTCAACAAATTGTCATTTCCCAGCCAGAACTCACCGGATGGATTGCCGAAGCCGTCTTGGTACTCGGTCCAGTTACGGTAGAAGTCCACGCTGCCATCTTGTCTTTTCTGAAAGACAAGCCAGCCTACACTGTCTTCAGTCTCTTGATCACAGTAGACCTGCAGACCCGTGTCAATGAATCCTGCTGGGTAGATGGTGAAGACGCCGCTTGTATTGTAGCCTGCTTCGTACAACTTCTGACAACTTTCGTAACGAATCATTGGCACCGAATCAGGCAAAGAGAAGAGAGGTGTGTCCTCATCTCCGTCAAAGTACACACTTCCCTGATCTTCCAAGAAGAATCCGTCATGTCCGTGTCTTGTGTTATTGTTCATCTTGCAGGAATTGTCGTTTTTGTGATAATTGAGGGACTTGCAGCGTCCATCCATGCTGCATTCTCTTACACAGAGGACTGCTGATCGCACAGTTTTCTCTGCATACATGGAGTTGTTAAAGACTCTGTTTTTTGCAGCATAGAATGCTGAGGGTCGTCTGCGAGGGCAGTAATTGTTACATCCAATAACAACAACTGAGCACGAGAACACGATGAATAGAAAATGTTCAAGTTTGAAGACACCATGGTTAGCCATCGTGAATGAAAATAGAGACAAGGGGTTCAAATACTATTGTACAGAGCTGGCTCACACAAGACCGTGAATCAATAATATTTGGTTCACAGTGAGGTGCTAGTTCGTTGTCCAAAGTCACTCTACTTTCTCTCTTCCAAACGATTTCTAACCAGGTCAGGGAGAGCAGATTGTCTTCAATGTTAGCTTGTAGTCTAGTGCAGTGTTACAAAGCAGGTTCACAGTGAGGTGCTAGTTCGTTGTCCAAAGTCACTCTACTTTCTCTCTTTCAAACGATTTCTAACCAGGCCAGGGAGGGCAGATTGTCATTGATGTTAGCTTGTAGTCTAGTGCAGTGTTACACAGCAGGTTCACAGTGAGATGCTAGTTCGTTGTCCAAAGTCACTCTACTTTCTCTCTTTCAAACGATTTCTAACCAGGCCAGGGAGGGCAGATTGTCATTGATGTTAGCTTGTAGTATAGTGCAGTGTTACACAGTACAGCAGGTTCACAGTGAGGTGCTAGTTCGTTGTCCAAAGTCACTCTACTTTCTCTCTTTCAAACGATTTCTAACCAGGCCAGGGAGGGCAGATTGTCATTGATGTTAGCTTGTAGTCTAGTGCAGTGTTACACAGCAGGTTCACAGTGAGGTGCTAGTTCGTTGTCCAAAGTCACTCTACTTTCTCTCTTTCGAACGATTCCAAACCAGGCCAGGGAGGGCAGATTGTCATTGATGCTAGCTTGTAATCTAGTGCAGTGTTACACAGCAGGTTCACAGTGAGGTGCTAGTTGGTTGTCCAAAGTCACTCTGCTTTCTCTCTTTCAAACGATTTATAACTAGGCCAGGGAGAGCAGATTGTCATCGATGTTAGCTTGTAGTCTAGTGCAGTGTTACACAGCAGGTTCACAGTGAGGTGCTAGTTCGTTGTCCAAAGTCACTCTGCTTTCTCTCTTTCAAACGATTTCTAACCAGACCAGGGAGGGCAGATTGTCATTGATGTTAGCTTGTAGTCTAGTGCAGTGTTACACAGCAGGTTCACAGTGAGGTGCTAGTTTGTTGTCCAAAGTCACTCTACTTTCTCTCTTTCAAACGATTTCTAACCAGGCCAGGGAGGGCAGATTGTCATCGATGTTAGCTTGTAGTCTAGTGCAGTGTTACACAGCAGGTTCACAGTGAGGTGCTAGTTCGTTGACCAAAGTCACTCTTCTTTCTCTCTTTCAAACGATTTCTAACCAGGCCAGGGAGGGCAGATTGTCTTCGATGTTAGCTTGTAGTCTAGTGCAGTGTTACACAGCAGGAGATCTGCAGTAGATTCTGAGCAGCAGCTGGGTTTGTGCTGCAAGGTATAGGCGCTTCAGGTAGACGCCCCTCACGTTTTGATTGGTTAACTCTCTCACATGTTTAAGGTGGACGATTGCTATTGGCTAAATCATGTTTTGAATACAAAGACACACCAGCATGAGTAATTACGAATTCAACTTGAATTGCTGTTTTGATCTGTGCGTGTACATAGTCATTATACATAAATGGCCCACCTATACGTAATTGCAATTATCCTCAATATGCACAACAGTTAGCAGATACTTGGTGATGGATTACAAGAGCTACGACTTCTTGACTGGCGTCAATATTACACGCTATTCATTGGACTTGGTTATTGCTTTTAATGTCAATGACGGTCTTCGCATAATGAAGATTTCAATCATTCGTGGGCCATACGTTATCAACCAAACGTTATAATGTATTATTATAATCTATTATAACGATGACCCTAATGATATCTCCATGGTTCATCAGCGAAACGGACGCCTACTTAGTACTGCTGATGGGTGCGCGATGGTCTTTCTTTTTCTTTCCCTATATTTGTCTCGGTACTTCTGACTAGCTGTCACTAGCTGTCTGTCATTCTCTGTTATTATGACTTTTTGTCTTTCTCACTGTTCTCTATCTCTCTGTCTCTCTTCCCCTCTCCTTATCCCCCACCCTCCCCTCTCCCCTCTCTCACCCTCTCCCCTCTCCCTTTCTTCCCCTACCATCTCCCCTCTCTCCCATCTTTCCCCTCTCTCCCCTCTCTCCCCTCTCTCCCCTCTCTACCCTTTCTCCCTCTCCCCTCTCTCCTCTCTTCCCTATCTCCCCATCTCTCCCCTCCCCTACCATCTCCCCTCTCTCCCCTCTCTCCCCTCTCCCCCTCTCCCCTCTCTCCCCTCTCTTCCCTATCTCCCCCTCTCTCCCCTCTCTCCCCCTCTCCCACTCCCCTCTCCCCTCTCTCCCCTCCCCCTACCATCTCCCCTCTCTCCCCTCTCTCCCCTCTCTCCCCTCTCTCCCCTCTCTCCCCTATCTCCCCCTCTCTTCACTATCTCCCCCTCTCTCCCCCTCCCCTCTCCACTCTCTCCCCTCTCCCCACCTCTCCCCTCTCTCCCCTCTCTCCCCTCTCCCTCTCTCCCCTCTCTCCCCTCTCCCCACTTTCCTCTCCCCCTCTCTCCCATCTCTCCCCTCTCTCCCATCTCCCCCCTCTCCCCTCTCTCCCCTCTCTCCCTTCTCTCCCCTCTCTCCCCTCTCTCCCCTCTCTCCCCTATCTCCTCTCTTCACTATCTCCCCCTATCTCCCCCTCTCTCCCCTTCCCCTCTCTCCCCACCTCTCCCCTCTCTCCCCTCTCTCCCCTCTCTCCCCTCTCTCCCCTCTCTCCCCTCTCTAGTTCTCCCCTCTCCCCTCTCTCCCCTCTCCCCACTTTCCTCTCCCCCATCTCTCCCCTCTCTCCCATCTCTCCCCCTCTCCCCTCTCTCCCCTATCCCCCCTCTCTCCACTCTCTCCCCTCTCTCCCCTCTCTCTCCTCTCTCCCCCTCTTCCCTCTCTCCCCCTCTCTCCCCCTCTCTCCCCTCTCCCCTCTTTCCTCTCTTCCCTATCTCCCCCTCTCTCCCCTCCCCCTACCATCTCCCCTCTCTCCCCTCTCTCCCTTCTCCTCCCTCTCTCCCCTTTCTCCCCTCTCCCCTCTCTCCTCTCTTCCCTATCTCCCCCTCCCCTCTCCCCTCTCCCCTCTCTCCCCTCCCCCTACCATCTCCCCTCTCTCCCCTCTCTCCCCTCTCTCCCCTCTCTCCCCTCTCTCCTCTCTATCCCCCTCTCCCCCTCTCCTCTCTTCCCTATATCCCCCTCTCTCCCCCTCTCCCCTCTCCCCCTCCCCTCTCCCCTCTCTCCCATCTCCCCACCTCTCCCCTCTTTCCCCTCTCTCCCCTCTCTCCCCTCTCTCCCCTCTCTCCCCCTATCCCCTCTCTCCTCTCTTCCCTATCTCCCCCTCTCCCCCTCCCCTCTCCCCTCTCTCCCATCTCTCTACCTCTCCCCTCTCTCCCCTCTCCCCCTCTCTCCCCTCTCTACCCTCTCTCCCCTCACTCCCCTCTCCCCTCTTCTCCCCTCTTCTTCCTCTCTCCCCCTCTCCCCTCTCTCCCCTCTCTCCCCTATCCCCTCTTTCCTCTCTTCCCTATATCCCCTATCTCCCCCTCTCTCCCTCCCCTCTCCCCTCTCTCCCATCTCTCTACCTCTCCCCTCTCTCCCCTCTTTCCCCTCTCCCCTCTTCTCCCCTCTTCTCCCCTCTCTCCCCTCTCTCCCCTCTTTCCCCTCTCCCCTCTTCTCCCCTCTTCTCCCCTCTTCTCCCCTCTTCTCCCCCTCTCGAGTCTCCCCTCTTCTCCCCTCTCTCCCCCCTCCCTCTCTCCCCCTCTCTCCCCTCTCTCCTCTCTCTCTCTCCCCCTCTCTCCCCTCTCTCCGCTCTATCCCCCTCTTCCCCTCTTCTCTCTTCCCTATCTCCCCCTCTCTCCCTCCCCCTCCCCTCTCTCCCATCTCCCCTCTCTCCCCCTCTCCCCCCTCTCCCCCCTCTCCCCCTACCATCTCCCCTCTCTCCCCTCTCTCCCCTTTCTCCGCTCTATCCCCCTCTCCCCCTCTTCTCTCTTCCCTATCCCCCTCTCTTCCCTATCTCCCCCTCTCTCCCCTCCCCCTACCATCTCCCCTCTCTCCCCTCTCCTCCCTTTCTCCCCTCTCTCCCCTCTCTCCCCTCTCTGCCCCTCTCCCCTCTCTTCCCTATCTCCCCCTCTCTCCTCTCTCTCTCTCCCCCTCTCCCCCTCCCCTCTCTCCCCTCTCCGCTCTCTCCCCTCTCTCCCCTCTCTCCCCTCTCTCCCCTCTCTCTCTCCCCCTCTCTCCCCTCTCCGCCTCCCCTCTCCCCTCTCTCCTCTCTCTCTTTCCCCTCTCTCCCCCTCTCTCCCGTCTCCCGTCTCCCCCTCTCTCCCTTCTCCCCTCTCCCCTCTCTCCCCTCTACCCTCTCTCCCCCTTTCTCCCCTCTCCGTCGTCTACAGAGTTTGTTTCTTCCAGCTTTTCTCCTTGCATTCTGATCAAGTACGTTCTTACTACGAAAGCTCATCCACTCTTCCCACCTGGTCAGACTTGTGTAATCCTAACCCGGGTATCTGTACACATTTGTCAGAAAGGTTTGGATTTTGTGGTTCGTTTTGATGTACACAATTATTGGTCAATAAATAATTAATATTGACAAAAAAATTGTGGTGTTTTTTTTTATCACCAATGGTAAATAGTAGTGGTTGAATTGGTTAGATTTTGATCATGTTTTTTTTTGTGCTAAAAAAGTACACCTTCCCCGGCTGACCCAAGATGCCGCCAATTCCATCAAATTAAGGACGATTTTATCCCTATGGTTTAGAGTAATGATGTGGACACAGGAATGATATATTTCATTTTTAAGCGATGAAATTACCTTTCCTTAATAAAGAATACCGTTCCCCGTTGGCATCCGCAAACTGTTGGCTATAATGGGCCATTGGTGTGGGAACAATACCGTCATCACTCAAACCGCGCATTAGATTGGTAGATGAACTGACGTTAATCGCTATCGCTGCAAATTGGTTTCGCAACTCGTATCCCTTGCTCAGGACATTGTTCATGACTCGATGTTTGCTTCGCACGTAGTAGGCCTACTTATTTTCATGATCACAGTTTCCCCGATGCTCACTCCATTAGGCTTTCATCGTGTGGATCAAATACTTACCAAAGACTTCCCTTTTAGTAACGGCTAGACATTCTTTCCAAATCGGTTGCGCTCTCAGATGAAAGTGCAAGCTGACTCCTTATTTTCGGTTTTGAGGGGCTGCGCGATGAAAAAAACAAACCCAGCCTTCCTGAATGGTTGAATAGTTGAAAATGTAACTAGAAACATACGTCTGTTGTAACAGAACGTGTAGCTTTTCCTTTTTTTTTCAGAAGAAAGACCAAGTTGAAAATCTGAAAACCAGTAGCACATGCATGATTACTACAGTACTTCCGGTCTGGACCGGAGGAAAGGGTCACATGACATGAGGAAGGTCATGAAACCTTGGTCCCTGAAACTCCTCTCACATGCTATATGCGCTAGCAACAGCACAACAAGGGAGTTAACCATTGATTTAATATCGTTTTTTTTATTACCTCATTAATATTCATGAGATGACCTCATCATCATAATTATTGCAATATTTGGATACACTGTTGCCCAACTTAGATATATGCTAAATAATGATCCTGCGGGATCTAAGATCGTGGCGTGATTGCACATGCCAGGCTTGGCCCTTTAAAGGGCGGTCACGTGACAACTCCAGCACAAACAAACGAAAAAAACCACAGTTTTACTGTATATTGGTGTAAACCCCTTTTAGCATCGTTTTGATTGAGTTCATGAAGGTGGCAACTCTGTTTCGAACCCGTAACTTCCATTCCTAACCCAAAACGCACGTGCATATTCTGTGCACAAAGTGTATGGGACTTCATTATATTTTTCAAAAAATCATAATAATTCTGAACAATGGTCAATTGCTTCCAAACTCAGGATTTAAAATGTCTAGCCCAATAGCTAAATGCCCACCAAATTTTGAGACGATTGACCTTTGGCAAATATGTGCATTAAAAACACGCATTTTGATGACGTCACGATTGCGTCATGGCATTTTGGCCACGGAGGGTGTTTCTAAACTACAACCCCATTAGATATAAACGAAAAAATGAAAAAAATCTTGCTCCGTTGGCCAAATATGCTCAATTGAATGTGAAAAACTGAAAAGTTAATGACCTCATGTATATTCATGAGATGACGTCACGATCAAATGAGGGCAATTTTTGGATACACCTTTTCCCAACTAAGATATAGTGCAAAGTTGAAACCAAACGAACTTCAACTTTTGCTAATAATGCAGTTTGAAATTTGCCCCTTTAAAGCACTGTCACGTGACCCGTGATGACGTCATGAAGTTTTCAAGACAACTGTGCACAACTTCAGCAAGGGTTCTATGTATTTGCCAAGTTTGAAAAAAATCCAAGGATGTTCAATGGCAAAAGTGCCCTCCACAAAATCCCTGTGCTTTGTCTATGGGATTTTTCCGATAAGAAAAAGAAGAAGAAGAAGACGAAGAAGTAACAGAACAACAGCAATAGCTTTTCCGCTTCGCTGAAGCGTGCGGAAAAGCTAAAAACAAAGGCCACCAAACCGTCCGTTCGTCCGTCCATCCATCCATCGCTGTCCAACATGCACCATCCCTCACTCCCGTATCGTTCGGTCGGTATCACGTGACATTTGATGAGACGGTCAAAGTCAGACGCGGCTTCAAAGTTGTCCGTTATAATGCGGGTGATAGAGTGGACAGAAAGAGATCAGCCTGAAACAAAGACCAGACAGCTCGGGCGGGATTCGAACCCATCACTACAGGGACGAAACAAATAGGAAGGGAAGAGTAACAGGGACATGGATGACAGACAGAGGACATAGGTGAAGGCTGGTAGGGTGAGATCAAAGGGAAGGGCAGGGGTAGGGATTAGATAGTGGAAGGGGAAAATATCAAAGAGAAAAAGTCAAAGAGAGAAGTGGAGAGTAAAAACAAAAGATGAATGATTTATTTATTTATTATTTATTATATTTTTTTTTTTATTTACTTTATTTTCTTTAATTATTGGTAAATATGCAAGGTGTTAATCACTCCCTCCTCGACGATGAGGCCATGTGGTTGAAATTTCCGGATAGCATGACTGTAATGACCAAGTGACTCTATGCCCAGCACACTCATATCTGATATGGAATGATTGGGGAGATTGAATTGACACCCAACTGTTGTGTCCAATTCACCAGGTTTGATGGTAGACCTATGGCCGTATACTCGCTTTTGGAGTCTGTTTTTATTATATATTACAAACTCTACAGGAGATAAGGTATGTGATGATGTTTGAGGTGGAGCATGTAATAGAGTTATAGGTTTTGTGCACATGGGTTGTGCCCGAAGATTTTCCATCAAAAGAGTCTGTTTCCTGGACATGGGGGCTGCCATGCAGGACGACTGCGTACGCACTCGTACACGTGTGCGGACGCTGACTGCTGCGTGTGTTCAATAGGCAGCGGCACGGTCTGCGAGCCGTGTACAGCTTGGATCCGGGATGGTAGTGCCGTCGTGCCGTGGTTTGCGTGCGTTTGACACGGATCTCTGGCCGGTGCCGTACGGGAGAGACCGCCTTGCACAAGGCTAATACTAGCCGTGGTGGGAAGGTGATCATTGACACTCTAATTTCCATAGAAAGACAGGAGTGTCATGGATGTCAGAAGGAATGAGGGAAACGGAAGGAGTCAATGAATAGAGATATGTGTTCCGTGGCTGAACCATTGCCATAGATGATGGGTCTGCATGGGTTGTCAGCCTTATCAATCTTAGGGAGCAGGTAGAATCTGACAGTTCTATAATTGATGAGAGATAGGAATTTGAGAGCTTACTTGCTCAGTTGATCTCGTGATCGCATATACCATCCCAAACTTCCTATTACGTTCTGAGAATTTGCCAGTAGGGTTTGAGTCCAGACATTTGTACTTCTAGGAATTATTCAGTTGCCAATGGGCTTTATCAATTTTTGGCAGTCCATGATGACTACGGCTGGCCCTTTATCTGCTGGCTGGATAATGATATCACAGCGGGAACGTAGAGTGTTCAGAGCCAGACGTTCATCGCTAGGAAGGTTGTCATGAGGTTTACGAGGTTTAATGAACTCGGTCAATAATTGCACTCTGTAGTACAATTCTCAGTAATTAGATTTTGACTGAGCATTACTTTTCTTGGTCAACTCTGAATTCAATCGAATTACTTCTGACTGGCACCCCCACCCCGGAAAAGACTAGTTAACTACTTGGGAGGCCACCATCTAAGGGATGGATATTTCAGATGGAAGAACACTGGTACGTTAATCCAGAGGTCTCGGGTCCAAGTCCCGGTCCAGTCAAAGATTTATTTGCCAATAAAATTGTTCAATTTGGTTAAAAGTTCCCAGTCAGTTTTTTCTTTTGTTTGTTTAATTTGGAAATAGTTTGGTCCTACTTGATGGAGAAACTATACGTGGACATAGGACTTGTTTAATGATAAGTCTTTGAAGGCTAAGTATTTAATATACTGTAGCACAAGTTTTACGCTTAAGGCACCCTGTGTGTTCAATTGTTCTGGATTTGTGAAAATCGTAAGAATCGGGACCTTAAAAGTGTGACTATTTGGCGAGGGGAAGCGTGGGAGGTTGCCTGAGAACGGATAGTGTACTGATCATTGCATGCATATTGCAATTTCACTTCTTCAATGGAACACTTTTTGTATAGAGAAAGCTCCCTGGTTAGACTGAGTAGGCTACCCTATGTCACAACTAACCCTGCGACGGACAGACTTTTACAGACAGGATTGGTGTACACATACAAATCTTATGTTTAAACGGCTGTTTTAGATTTATTCAAAATATTTACACTATACACAAAGTACTATACTAACAGGTTCCCGGTTGTCAAATTTCAATATTCATATATACTGTACAAGGAAAGCACTTAAAAATGTATCAATTCAATAAACCGCAGAAATATTATCAACCAGGTATTTTATATTTATAAGTACAGTATTCCCCTTGTATTTAGTTATCCCTTGTGAATACCATTATCCATATACTTCCACTAATCAATTAATACTCTGCACTAAATCAATCCACACACCTTTACCACTAAACACTACTGTATATGATTTAGCAATGCACGTCTTGTGGCTTACTAACACACTACTTAATTAATCAATGTACCCTTTACTTATAATCAAAAAACTATTCTCTTTACTTATTATGTCGAAACTTCGGCCTTGGGACGGCTCTGCCTCTGCACTCTGGCTCTGGTTCTAGCTCTGTCTCTACCTCTGGCTCTGGCTCTAGCTCTGGCTCTGGCTCTGTCTCTAGCTCTGACTCTGGCTCTGACTCTACCTCTGGCTCTGGCTCTGTCTCTAGCTCTGGTTCTAGCTCTGTCTCTACCTCTGGCTCTGGTTCTGTCTCTAGCTCTGGCTCTGTCTCTAGCTCTGACTCTGGCTCTGACTCTACCTCTGGCTCTGGCTCTGGCTCTGTCTCTACCTCTGGCTCTGTCTCTAGCTCTGACCCTGGCTCTAACTCTACCTCTGGCTCTGGCTCTGTCTCTAGCTCTGACTCTGGCTCTGACTCTACCTCTGGCTCTGGCTCTGGCTCTGTCTCTACCTCTGGCTCTGTCTCTAGCTCTGACCCTGGCTCTGACTCTACCTCTGGCTCTGGCTCTGGCTCTGGCTCTGGCTCTACCTCTGGCTCTGTCTCTAGCTCTGACTCTGGCTCTGACTCTACCTCTGGCTCTACCTCTGGCTCTGGCTCTACCTCTGGCTCTGGCTCTGTCTCTACCTCTGGCTCTGTCTCTAGCTCTGGCTCTGGCTCTGTCTCTAGCTCTGACTCTGACTCTACCTCTGGCTCTGTCTCTCCCTCTGGCTCTGGCTCTGTCTCTAGCTCTGGTTCTAGCTCTGTCTCTACCTCTGGCTCTGGCTCTGTCTCTAGCTCTGGCTCTGTCTCTAGCTCTGACTCTGGCTCTGACTCTACCTCTGGCTCTGGCTCTACCTCTGGCTCTGGCTCTACCTCTGGCTCTGGCTCTGGCTCTGGCTCTACCTCTGGCTCTGGCTCTAGCTCTACCTCTGGCTCTGGCTCTTGAACGGGATTATTGACCGTGGTTCGATCGTCAGCCCACATTCAGACGGTTGAATTAAAAAACCATCTACATATATACAATAAATCACAAACATATCTCCCAACTAATCGTACAATGTACTCAAACTTTAACTCCATTCACAACTTGACTGATTCAGAGGAAGGATTGCAGAAATCTCGAAATGAGTATCAGTATATACATGTTTACAATAAACCATATGAATCATTTTCAAAGGCTGAAGTGGTCATGTACAAGGGGTCTCAACTTACGGTTTTTGTCACTGAACTTTACTTGCTTGATTTCCAGATCTCAGCAGCTGATCGGGTCCTCACTCTCCAACCAATTGCCTGTTAAAAGCAGCCTGCAATATCTGCTTGTATTTATGGCAAAAGTGGGAAAGACAACTACCAACAATTCAGGGGAAGTTTTCCCAGTCCTGGAAACCCGGTTCAAAACATTTCAGCCTTTTCCACACCGCACAACCCTCCGTCTACGTCTCCGCTTGACCAACCATAGGAATGAGTTACCCACACAGACTTTTTACATATCCATTCACATGCAAATTGAACTCTCAATAGTGGCTGTTTCACAACTGCCCCTATCGCCCCAGCACACCATAATCTACTTAAGAGCTTACCTACCTTACAGTTGAAGTAATTTGCATGTTCACAAAATAAAGCCAAGTGAAAGAACACCTACCATCTCACGAAAGAAAGAAAGACCAATTGTATAGGATAGAGTAAGGAATATCCATGTAATGGAAAGCGGAAGGGAAAATTAATATTCACGAGAATGGAGGGGTATTCTGACATTGCCTCCCCCCTTAAGAGAATAAAAATGAGAGAAAGAATAATATGTATACAAGTCAAGTAGTCATTTTTTTCTCATGTGAACTACTCTCCGTAAAGATAGATATCTAAAAATCTAAGTATAATAATAAACTTTGTACAACATTCGTCAAAGTATATACAATCATCATCGGTACGCTCTGACTCTGACCATCGTGGTGGACAGTCCCATGCAACTTCAGCTCTTCTCAATTATATTTTATAGGGTAGTATCTGTGCACAGTGTGTAATAAGGTACAGGGTGTCTAATTCAGGTAGTTAATTCTAGAATTTAATAGGAAGGTAAGTCAGGCCATATATTGAGTGGGTGTGTCACGTGGTGTTGGCACTATATACAACCACCTCAAAGGTGTACACGTCAACCTCAACGCTATTGCTATACGAGCCAGGCCCAGAAATGAATTGAAACAAATGGCAAAGAACAATTTGACTGGACCGGGATTTCAACCCAAGACCTCTGGTGCAAGTTGCATGCGTACCATGTACCAGTGCTCTTACCATCTGAGCCCTTACAGATGGCGGCCTTTCCAAATAGTTAACTAGTCTTTGCCGGGTGGGGGCGCCAGTCTGAAGCCAGTGCTTGGTTATCCCTGAGCTGCTGTAGCCAGGTTTACAACCATTAGTTGTTTGTATCTGAATGAAAGCGGGAATGTGATCCCTGGAGATATACTGCAGTTCTTGGTTTCAAATCTCGGTCCAGTCAAGGTTTTCTTTGTTTTTTTTCAATTAGTTCATAAGTTCCCAGTCACGTTTTCATCGATTTGTTTGACTCAAAAGCTGAGTGTTAAAATGATATTGCGTTTTTATAGGCTATGCCGTTGAGATAGAAGGGGCTGAAGACATAATAGCATGTCATGTAGCATACCCACCTCCATTTTCAACAGAAATTCATTGCCCGACAGACCGCGTCCCCGTCACAATCTTGTTGTCCCTTCCTCTCTCAAGGTCGCACCACTGCCGTTATTCCCGCCCAATGATATATCAGCCCGCCCTCTTCCCTTTCCCATAGTCATTCCCACTTTCTTGAGTATATTACACGAACAATGACATGCAATCAGGTATAGCTCTATATTAATTAATTATACAGAGAGATCCAGCCTTCTACAAAGAACTTACTCTAAAGAAAACGTCTATTAACAAGCCAGTCATTGCGTGAACCTCAGTTTATTCAACATCAATGCTAACACTAAAATTTAGTGGGCCTGACGTTTCGATCCTAGCAGGACCTTTCTCAAAGGCCGAATCTAATGCTTTCTCAAAGGCAGAATCTAATGCTAACAACTGAACAACTGAACAACTGAACAACTGCTCCTGTTCTACCACTTATTTTCGCTGTCTGAAGTGCAAAATAGAAGCATATTTTATCATCAGTCAACTGGAAAAGTGACAGGATGTCACTGGATGATTTTCTGCTCGTGATTCATCGGGATTGTGAAGATATTTAGTGAAATTCCGGCTGGATTTTTCACATTTCTACACTGAGAAGGGAAGCTATTTGTACACAGGAAGCTTGGTGTTCACTGGACCATACATGCGCCCAACCAGGACACAATGGGAGTTAATCTTCTTAAGCTCCTACTGCTGGCATCATTGCTATTCATCAGCTGTGACCACAAATCAGAGGCTTTTGTTCATCACTCTGGATCAACTGTGAGGTCAACACTTGGACATGCTAGATACAGCCATCGAAAGATATCATACTACTCCAACTCCCAAAGTACATTACAACTTCAGCTGCTCATATATGGTGACATTGAACTTAATCCAGGCCCTTCCTCTCAGGCTGATGGTGATAACAATCACAACAACAATACTGATCTGAAGTTCATCCTGCTCAATTCTCGCAGCATTGTCAAAAAGACTCTTGAACTCCAAGCTGAACTGGTCCTACATCACATTGATATTGCCTGTGTGACTGAGACATGGCTTTGCCCCGACATCGCCGACAGTGAAATCCTTGATGTTTCACAGTACCACATATTCAGGAGAGACAGAAACCGACATGGAGGTGGTGAACTATTCGCCTGCAAATCAAATCTCCTGGCAACCAGAAGAGCAGATTTTGAACCATCCCCAGACCAAGCTGACTTCAGACAGTGTGAGCTCATCTGGGTGCAAGTCAGTCTCCCACAGAATAAAGGCAAGCTACTTTTCGGCACCTGTTACCGCCCACCTTCTTCATCTACGGGATTTAATGAGGCTTTATCTTTCTCCATTGACCGGATTCTTCCTTGTACCAGCCAGTTTAAAGCTGTGTTTCTTCTCGGGGATTTCAACCTTACAATACCCTGCACAACATCCTTGGATGAAAACTGCCCTCTGACACTCAACAGCCATTCTTCAACTGTTCTGAACATAGCTGAATCTCTGAACATGTCACAGCTGGTATCATTTCCCACAAGACGCAATCCCAATGGCAACGACACGATGCTTGATCTCATTTTCTGCGATGAACCCAAGTGGACCAAGGACATCCGCAGTGCACCGGGCTTAGGTCTTCTCCCCTCTTCTCCCCTCTCTCCCCCTTTCTCACCCTCTCTCCCTCTCCCCTCTCTCCCCCTCACTCCCCTCTCCCCTCTCTCCCCTCTCCCCTCTCTCTTCTCTTCCCTATCTCCCCCTCTCTCCCCCTCTCCTCCTCCCTTCTCCCCTCTCTCCCCTCTTCTTCCCTCTCTCCCCTTTCTCACCCCTCTCTCCCTCTCCCCTCTCTCCCCCTCACTCCACTCTCCCCTCTCTCCTCTCTCTCTCCCTTCTCCCCTCTCTCCCCTCTCTCCCCTCTCCCCTCTCCCCTCTCTCCTCTCTTCCCTATCTACCCTATCTCCCCCTCTCTTCCCCTCTCCTCCTCCCTTCTCCCCTCTCTCCCCTCTTCTCCCCTCTTCTTCCCTCTCTCCCCCTTTCTCACCCCTCTCTCCCTCTCCCCTCTCTCCCCCTCACTCCCCTCTCCCCTCTCTCCTCTCTCTCTCCCCCCTCTCCCCCTCTCCCCTCTCCCCTCTCTTCCCTATCTCCCCCTCTCTCCCCTCTCCTCCTCCCTTCTCCCCTCTCTCCCCTCTTCTCCCCTCTCTCCCCCTTTCTCGCCCCTCTCTCCCCCTCACTCCCCTCTCCCCTCTCTCCTCTCTCTCCCCCCTCTCCCCCTCTCTCCCCCTCTCCTCCTCCCTTCTCCCCTCTCTCCCCTCTTCTCCCCTCTTCTTCCCTCTCTCCCCTTTTCTCACCCCTCTCTCCCCCTCACTCCCCTCTCCCCTCTCTCCTCTCTCTCCCCCTCTCTCCCCTCTCTCCCCTCTCTCCCTCTCTACCCTCTCTCCCCATTTCTCCCCTCTCCGTCGTCTACAGAGTTTGTTTCTACCAGCTTTTCTCCTTGCATTCTGATCAAGTACGTTCTAGCTACGCGAGCTCATGTACTTTTCCCACCTGGTCAGACTTGTGTAATCCTAACCCGGGTATCTGTACACATTTGTCAGAAAGGTTTGGATTTTTTTCCCTCTCTCCCCTCTCTCCCCTCTCTCCCCTCTCTCCCCTCTCTCCCCTCTCTCCCCTCTCTCCCCTCTCTCCTGTCTCTCGCCTCTCTCGCCTCTCTCGCCCTCTCCCCTCTCTCCACCCATCCTCTCTCTCCCCTCTCTTCCCTATCTTCCTTATCTCCCCCTTTCTCCCCTCCCCCTCCCCTCTCTCCCATCTCTATACCTCTCCCCTCTCTCCCCTCACCCCCTACCCCCTCCTCTCTTCACTCTTCTCCCCTCTTCTCCCCTCTTCTCCCCTCTTCTCTCCTCTTCTCCCCTCTCTCCTCTCTCCTCTCTCTCCCCTCTCTCTCCCCTCTCTCCCCTCTCCCCCTTCCCTCTCTCCCCTCTCCCCCTCCCCTCTCTCCCCTCTCCCCCTACCATCTCCCCTCTCCCCTCTTCTCCCCTCTTCTCCCCTCTTCTCCCCTCTTCTCCCCTCTTCTCCCCTCTTGTCCCATCTCTCCCCCTCTCCTCCTCCCTTCTCCCCTCTCTCCCATCTCTCCCCTCTCTCCCCTCTTCTCCCCTCTCTCCCCCTCACTCCCCTCCCCTCTCTCCTCTCTCTCTCCCCTCTCTCCACCTCTCTCCCCTCTCCCCTCTCTCCTTTCTTCCTTATCTCCCCTATCTCCCCCTCTCCTCCTCCCTTCTCCCCTCTCTCCCATCTCTCCCCTCTCTCCCCTCTTCTTCCCTCTCTCCCCCTTTCTCACCCCTCTCTCCCTCTCCTCTCTCTTCCCCTCACTCCCCTCTCTCCCCTCTCCCCCCTCTCTCTCCCCCCTCTCCCCCTCTCTCCCCTCTCCCCTCTCCCCTCTCTCCTCTCTCCCTCTCTACCCTCTCTCCCCCTTTCTCCCCTCTCCGTCGTCTACAGAGTTTGTTTCTACCAGCTTTTCTCCTTGCATTCTGATCAAGTACGTTCTTGCTACGAGAGCTAATGTACTTTTCCCACCTGGTCAGACTTGTGTAATCCTATCCCGGGTATCTGTACACATTTGTCAGAAAGGTTTGGATTTTGTGGTTCGTTTTTGATCTATACAATTATTAGTCAATAAATAATTAATATTGACAAAAAATTGGTGTTTTTTTTAACACCAATGGTAAATAGTAGTGGTTGAATTGGTTAGGTTTTGGTCATGGTTTTTTTTGCTAAAAAGTACACCTTCCCCGGCTGACCCAAGATGCCGCCAATTCCATCAAATTAAGGACGATTTTATCCCTATGGTTTAGAGTAATGATGTGGACAAAGGAATGATACATTTCATTTTTAAGCGATGAAATTACCTTTCCTTAAAAAAGAATACCGTTCCCCGTTGGCATCTGCAAACTGTTCGCTATAATGGGCCATTGTTGTTGGGAACAATACCGTCATCACTCAAACCGCGCATTAGATTGGTAGATGAACTGACGTTAATCGCTATCGCTGCAAAATGGTTTCGCAACTCGTATCCCTTGCTCAGGACATTGTTCATGACTCGATGTTTGCTTCGCACGTAGTAGGCCTACTTATTTTCATGATCACAGTTTCCCCGATGCTCATCCCATTAGGCTTTCATCGTGTGAATCAAATGCTTACCAAAGACTTCCCTTTTGGTAACGGCTAGACGTCCTTTCCAAATCGGTTGCGCTCTCAGATGAAAGTGCAAGCTGACTCCTTATTTTCGGTTTTGAGGGGCTGCGCGATGAAAAAAACAAACCCAGCCTTCCTGAATGGTTGAATAGTTAAAAAATGTAAAAACAAAGGCCACCAAACCGTCCGTTCGTCCGTCCATCCATCCATCGCTGTCCAACATGCACCATCCCTCACTCCCGTATCGTTCGGTCGGTATCACGTGACATTTGATGAGACGGTCACAGTCAGACGCGTCTTCAAAGTTGTCCGTTATAATGCGGGTGATAGAGTGGACAGAAAGAGATCAGCCTGAAACAAAGACCAGACAGCTCGGGCGGGATTCGAACCCATCACTCCAGGGACGAAACAAATAGGAAGGGAAGAGTAACAGGGACATGGATGACAGACAGAGGACATAGGTGAAGGCTGGTAGGGTGAGATCAAAGGGAAGGGCAGGGGTAGGGATTAGATAGGGCAGGGGTAGGGATTATTTATTGATTTTTTTTTTATTTTTTTATTTACTTTATTTTATTTAATTATTGGTAAATATGCAAGGTGTTAATCACTCCCTCCTCGACGATGAGGCCATGTGGTTGAAATTTCCGGATAGCATGACTGTAATGACCAAGTGACTCTATGCCCAGCACACTCATATCTGATATGGAATGATTGGGGAGATTGAATTGACACCCAACTGTTGTGTCCAATTCACCAGGTTTGATGGTAGACCTATGGCCGTATACTCGCTTTTGGAGTCTGTTTTTATTATATATTACAAACTCTACAGGAGATGAGGTATGTGATGATGTTTGAGGTGGGGCATGTAATAGAGTTATAGGTTTTGTGCACATGGGTTGTGCCCGAAGATTTTCCATCGAAAGAGTCTGTTTCCTGGACATGGGGGCTGCCATGCAGGACGACTGCGTACGCACTCGTACACGTGTGCGGACGCAGACTGCTGCGTGTGTTCAATAGGCAGCGGCACGGTCTGCGAGCCGTGTACAGCTTGGATCCGGGATGGTAGTGCCGTCGTGCCGTGGTTTGCGTGCGTTTGACACGGATCTCTGGCCGGTGCCGTACGGGAGAGACCGCCTTGGACAAGGCTAATACTAGCCGTGGTGGGAAGCTGATCATTGACACTCTAATTTCCATAGAAAGACAGGAGTGTCATGGATGTCAGAAGGAATGAGGGAAACGGAAGGAGTCAATGAATAGAGATATGTGTTCCGTAGCTGAACCATTGCCATAGATGATGGGTCTGCCTGGGTTGTCAGCCTTATCAATCTTAGGGAGCAGGTAGAATCTGACAGTTCTATAATTGATGAGAGATAGGAATTTGAGAGCTTACTTGCTCAGTTGATCTCGTGATCGCATATAGCATCCCAAACTTCCTATTACGTTCTGAGAATTTGCCAGTAGGGTTTGAGTCCAGACATTTGTACTTCTAGGAATTATTCAGTTGCCAATGGGCTTTATCAATTTTTGGCAGTCCATGATGACTACGGCTGGCCCTTTATCTGCTGGCTGGATAATGATATCACAGCGGGAACGTAGAGTGTTCAGAGCCAGACGTTCATCGCTAGGAAGGTTGTCATGAGGTTTACGAGGTTTAATGAACTCGGTCAATAATTGGACTCTGTAGTACAATTCTCAGTAATTAGATTTTGACTGAGCATTACTTTTCTTGGTCAACTCTGAATTCAATCGAATTACTTCTGACTGGCACCCCCACCCCGGAAAAAAATAGTTAACTACTTGGGAGGCCACCATCTAAGGGATGGATATTTCAGATGGAAGAACACTGGTACGTTAATCCAGAGGTCTCGGGTCCAAGTCCCGGTCCAGTCAAAGATTTATTTGCCAATAAAATTGTTCAATTTGGTTAAAAGTTCCCAGTCAGTTTTTTCTTTTGTT
The DNA here is from genome assembly GCA_949987565.1 of Luidia sarsii. Classification (NCBI taxonomy): domain Eukaryota; kingdom Metazoa; phylum Echinodermata; class Asteroidea; order Paxillosida; family Luidiidae; genus Luidia; species Luidia sarsii. The sequence goes on from OX465101.1 coordinate 39,711,744, forward strand.
TGTTTAATTTGGAAATAGTTTGGTCCTACTTGATGGAGAAACTATACGTGGACATAGGACTTGTTTAATGATAAGTCTTTGAAGGCTAAGTATTTAATATACTGTAGCACAAGATTTACGCTTAAGGCACCCTGTGTGTTCAATTGTTCTGGATTTGTGAAAATCGTAAGAATCGAGACCTTAAAAGTGTGACTATTTGGCGAGGGGAAGCGTGGGAGGTTGCCTGAGAACGGATAGTGTACTGATCATTGCATGCATATTGCAATTTCACTTCTTCAATGGAACACTTTTTGTATAGAGAAAGCTCCCTGGTTAGACTGAGTAGGCTACCCTATGTCACAACTAACCCTGCGACGGACAGACTTTTACAGACAGGATTGGTGTACACATACAAATCTTATGTTTAAACGGCTGTTTTAGATTTATTCAAAATATTTACACTATACACAAAGTACTATACTAACAGGTTCCCGGTTGTCAAATTTCAATATTCATATATACTGTACAAGGAAAGCACTTAAAAATGTATCAATTCAATAAACCGCAAAAATATTATCAACCAGGTATTTTATATTTATAAGTACAGTATTCCCCTTGTATTTAGTTATCCCTTGTGAATACCATTATCCATATACTTCCACTAATCAATTAATACTCTGCACTAAATCAATCCACACACCTTTACCACTAAACACTACTGTATATGATTTAGCAATGCACGTCTTGTGGCTTACTAACACACTACTTAATTAATCAATGTACCCTTTACTTATAATCAAAAAACTATTCTCTTTACTTATTATGTCGAAACTTCGGCCTTGGGACGGCTCTGCCTCTGCACTCTGGCTCTGGTTCTAGCTCTGTCTCTACCTCTGGCTCTGGCTCTGTCTCTAGCTCTGGCTCTGTCTCTAGCTCTGACTCTGGCTCTGACTCTACCTCTGGCTCTGGCTCTGTCTCTACCTCTGGCTCTGGCTCTGTCTCTAGCTCTGGCTCTGGCTCTGTCTCTAGCTCTAGCTCTGACTCTAGCTCTGGCTCTGGCTCTGTCTCTGTCTCTACCTCTGTCTCTAGCTCTGGTTCTAGCTCTGTCTCTACCTCTGGCTCTGTCTCTAGCTCTGGCTCTGTCTCTAGCTCTGACTCTGGCTCTGACTCTACCTCTGGCTCTGTCTCTACCTCTGGCTCTGTCTCTAGCTCTGACTCTGGCTCTGACTCTGTCTCTAGCTCTGACTCTGGCTCTGACTCTACCTCTGGCTCTGGCTCTGTCTCTACCTCTGGCTCTGGCTCTGTCTCTAGCTCTGGCTCTGGCTCTGTCTCTAGCTCTGACTCTGACTCTGACTCTACCTCTGGCTCTGTCTCTCCCTCTGGCTCTGGCTCTGTCTCTAGCTCAGGCTCTGTCTCTAGCTCTGACTCTGACTCTGACTCTACCTCTGGATCTGTCTCTCCCTCTGGCTCTGGCTCTGTCTCTAGCTCTGGCTCTGTCTCTAGCTCTGACTCTGACTCTGACTCTACCTCTGGCTCTGTCTCTCCCTCTGGCTCTGGCTCTGTCTCTAGCTCTGACTCTGACTCTGACTCTACCTCTGGCTCTGTCTCTCCCTCTGGCTCTGGCTCTGTCTCTAGCTCTGACTCTGGCTCTGACTCTACCTCTGGCTCTGGCTCTGTCTCTACCTCTGGCTCTGGCTCTGTCTCTAGCTCTGGCTCTGGCTCTGTCTCTAGCTCTGACTCTAGCTCTGACTCTGGCTCTGACTCTACCTCTGGCTCTGGCTCTGCCTCTACCTCTGGCTCTGTCTCTGTCTCTAGCTCTGGCTCTGTCTCTAGCTCTGACTCTGACTCTGACTCTACCTCTGGCTCTGTCTCTCCCTCTGGCTCTGGCTCTGTCTCTAGCTCTGGCTCTGTCTCTAGCTCTGACTCTGACTCTGACTCTACCTCTGGCTCTGTCTCTCCCTCTGGCTCTGGCTCTGCACTCTAGCTCTGGTTCTAGCTCTGTCTCTACCTCCGGCTCTGGCTCTGTCTCTAGCTCTGGCTCTGTCTCTAGCTCTGACTCTGGCTCTGACTCTACCTCTGGCTCTGGCTCTGTCTCTACCTCTGGCTCTGGCTCTGTCTCTGTCTCTAGCTCTGGCTCTGTCTCTACCTCTGTCTCTAGCTCTGGCTCTGGCTCTGTCTCTAGCTCTGACTCTACCTCTGACTCTGGCTCTGACTCTACCTCTGGCTCTGTCTCTACCTCTGTCTCTAGCTCTGGTTCTAGCTCTGTCTCTACCTCTGGCTCTGTCTCTAGCTCTGGCTCTGTCTCTAGCTCTGACTCTGGCTCTGACTCTACCTCTGGCTCTGTCTCTACCTCTGGCTCTGTCTCTAGCTCTGACTCTGGCTCTGACTCTGTCTCTAGCTCTGACTCTGGCTCTGACTCTACCTCTGGCTCTGGCTCTGTCTCTACCTCTGGCTCTGGCTCTGTCTCTAGCTCTGGCTCTGGCTCTGTCTCTAGCTCTGACTCTGACTCTGACTCTACCTCTGGCTCTGTCTCTCCCTCTGGCTCTGGCTCTGTCTCTAGCTCAGGCTCTGTCTCTAGCTCTGACTCTGACTCTGACTCTACCTCTGGCTCTGTCTCTCCCTCTGGCTCTGGCTCTGTCTCTAGCTCTGGCTCTGTCTCTAGCTCTGACTCTGACTCTGACTCTACCTCTGGCTCTGTCTCTCCCTCTGGCTCTGGCTCTGTCTCTAGCTCTGACTCTGACTCTGACTCTACCTCTGGCTCTGTCTCTCCCTCTGGCTCTGGCTCTGTCTCTAGCTCTGACTCTGGCTCTGACTCTACCTCTGGCTCTGGCTCTGTCTCTAGCTCTGGCTCTGGCTCTGTCTCTAGCTCTGACTCTAGCTCTGACTCTGGCTCTGACTCTACCTCTGGCTCTGGCTCTGTCTCTACCTCTGGCTCTGTCTCTGTCTCTAGCTCTGGCTCTGTCTCTAGCTCTGACTCTGACTCTGACTCTACCTCTGGCTCTGTCTCTCCCTCTGGCTCTGGCTCTGTCTCTAGCTCTGGCTCTGACTCTAGCTCTGACTCTGACTCTGACTCTACCTCTGGCTCTGTCTCTCCCTCTGGCTCTGGCTCTGCACTCTAGCTCTGGTTCTAGCTCTGTCTCTACCTCCGGCTCTGGCTCTGTCTCTAGCTCTGGCTCTGTCTCTAGCTCTGACTCTGGCTCTGACTCTACCTCTGGCTCTGGCTCTGTCTCTACCTCTGGCTCTGGCTCTGTCTCTAGCTCTGGCTCTGGCTCTGTCTCTAGCTCTGACTCTAGCTCTGACTCTGGCTCTGACTCTACCTCTGGCTCTGGCTCTGTCTCTACCTCTGGCTCTGTCTCTACCTCTGTCTCTAGCTCTGGCTCTGTCTCTACCTCTGTCTCTAGCTCTGGCTCTGGCTCTGTCTCTAGCTCTGACTCTACCTCTGACTCTGGCTCTGACTCTACCTCTGGCTCTGTCTCTACCTCTGTCTCTAGCTCTGGTTCTAGCTCTGTCTCTACCTCTGGCTCTGTCTCTAGCTCTGGCTCTGTCTCTAGCTCTGACTCTGGCTCTGACTCTACCTCTGGCTCTGGCTCTGTCTCTACCTCTGGCTCTGTCTCTAGCTCTGACTCTGGCTCTGACTCTACCTCTGGCTCTGGCCCTACCTCTGGCTCTGGCTCTACCTCTGGCTCTGGCTCTGGCTCTACCTCTGGCTCTGGCTCTAGCTCTACCTCTGGCTCTAGCTCTTGAACGGGATTATTGACCGTGGTTCGATCGTCAGCCCACATTAAGACGGTTGAATTAAAAAACCATCTACATACAAAAATAAATCACAAACATATCTCCCAACTAATCGTACAATGTACTCAAACTTTAACTCCATTCACAACTTGACTGATTCAGAGGAAGGATTGCAGAAATCTCGAAATGAGTATCAGTATATACATGTTTACAATAAACCATATGAATCATTTTCAAAGGCTGAAGTGGTCATGTACAAGGGGTCTCAACTTACGGTTTTTGTCACTGAACTTTACTTGCTTGATTTCCAGATCTCAGCAGCTGATCGGGTCCTCACTCTCCAACCAATTGCCTGTTAAAAGCAGCCTGCAATATCTGCTTGTATTTATGGCAAAAGTGGGAAGACAACTACCAACAATTCAGGGGAAGTTTTCCCAGTCCTGGAAACCCGGTTCAAAACATTTCAGCCTTTTCCACACCGCACAACCCTCCGTCTACGTCTCCGCTTGACCAACCATAGGAATGAGTTACCCACACAGACTTTTTACATATCCATTCACATGCAAATTGAACTCTCAATAGTGGCTGTTTCACAACTGCCCCTATCGCCCCAGCACACCATAATCTACTTAAGAGCTTACCTACCTTACAGTTGAAGTAATTTGCATGTTCACAAAATAAAGCCAAGTGAAAGAACACCTACCATCTCACGAAAGAAAGAGAGACCAATTGTATAGGATAGAGTAAAGAATATCCATGTAATGGAAAGCGGAAGGGAAAATTAATATTCACGAGAATGGAGGGGTATTCTGACATTGCCTCCCCCCTTAAGAGAATAAAAATGAGAGAAAGAATAATATGTATACAAGTCAAGTAGTCATTTTTTTCTCATGTGAACTACTCTCCGTAAAGATAGATATCTAAAAATCTAAGTATAATAATAAACTTTGTACAACATTCGTCAAAGTATATACAATCATCATCGGTACGCTCTGACTCTGACCATCGTGGTGGACAGTCCCATGCAACTTCAGCTCTTCTCAATTATATTTTATAGGGTAGTATCTGTGCACAGTGTGTAATAAGGTATAGGGTGTCTAATTCAGGTAGTTAATTCTAGAATTTAATAGGAAGGTAAGTCAGGCCTTATATTGAGTGGGTGTGTCACGTGGTGTTGGCACTATATACAGCCACCTCAAAGGTGTACACGTCAACCTCAACGCTATTGCTATACGAGCCAGGCCCAGAAATGAATTGAAACAAATGGCAAAGAACAATTTGACTGGACCGGGATTTCAACCCAAGACCTCTGGTGCAAGTTGCATGCGTACCATGTACCAGTGCTCTTACCATCTGAGCCCTTACAGATGGCGGCCTTTCCAAATAGTTAACTAGTCTTTGCCGGGTGGGGGCGCCAGTCTGAAGCCAGTGCTTGGTTATCCCTGAGCTGCTGTAGCCAGGTTTACAACCATTAGTTGTTTGTATCTGAATGAAAGCGGGAATGTGATATACTGAAGATATAGTGCAGTTCTTGGTTTCAAATCTCGGTCTAGTCAAGGTTTTCTTTGCTTTTTTTCAATTAGTTCATAAGTTCCCAGTCACGTTTTCATCGATTTGTTTGACTCAAAAGCTGAGTGTTAAAATGATATTGCGTTTTTATAGGCTATGCCGTTGAGATAGAAGGGGCTGAAGACATAATGGCATGTCATGTAGTATACCCACCTCCATTTTTAACAGAAATTCATTGCCCGACAGACCGCGTCCCCGTCACAATCTTGTTGTCCCTTCCTCTCTAAAGGTCGCACCACTGCCGTTATTCCCGCCCATTGATATATCAGCCCGCCCTCTTTCCTTTCCCATAGTCACTCTTCTGGAGTATAGTACAAGAACAATGACATGCACTCAGGCATAGCTCTATATCAATTAATTATACAGAGAGATCCAGCCTTCCGCAAAGAACTCCAAAGAAAGCATCTATTAACAAGCCAGTCAGTGTGTTTATTCAACATCAATGCTAACCGATAATGCAGTGTGTACGGAGCTGTTTGAACATCACAAAATGAATATACATATACGAACATGGCGGCGCCCTTTACTTTCACCCTTACTTTTGCAAAGATGGCAGCCTCCATGTCATTTCAGTCTGGCGCCCGCTATTGTCCGTTGATAGGGAAATGTCTATGGCATAGAGCTTTAGAGAGCTCTATGGTCTATAGTTTTATTACACTCTAATCACACCAATAACATAGCGCCCCCAACGGTCAAATGTCATTAATGACCTACATCTGTTTTCAATATCTTGTCAATGGCTTATTATTTCCTCCATCGTCAATCTATTATCTGTTAAAATGATGCTGGACTTAGAACGTGATAACAATTTATGAATTATTTTCTCCCCCACCCCACCATGCAAAATGAAGGATTTTTATATTCAAATTTTATTTAAAATGTTCAAGTTTTGAAGCAAAAAATTCCTAGTAAGTTTTTTCGCTTTGATTGACAATGAAAAAACAAAAGGAACTAGAAATAGCAGATGTCATGAAGCATGTGCACCCTCTCGCTTTTGAAAACTGCAATGCCCAGCCACGCCCCTCTTCAAAACAATATTGCCCCCCTTCTCAATGTCCCCGCCCACTGATATATCACCCCGCCTCTCTTTCCCGCCCATATTTGTCATGAATAAATAATACATGAACTTTGACATACAATCTATATTATTAGTATTGTTATAAAGAGATTGACCTTTGAACTCCAAAGAAAACATCTATTAACAAGCCAATCATTGTGTGAACTTCAGTTTATTCAACTTCAATGCTCACTTTTTGAACATCACAAATGAATGGAATCAATACATCACAGATGATTAGCTAATATTGATAATTATTCTCAATTGCCACTGCCTGTTGAATGAGTCTTCTCAAATAAAGTCACCGTTTCACATTTGCATGTCTAAACTGAAATAAAACTCCTTTCCTTTGTTTGTTTGATTGAAATAAAACAGGAAAATATTTTTACCTCGCTGTCCAACAGGCTGTATAATGTAGCATTATCGGATTACTATTTTTTGTTTTTGTTTATTTTAGAAATTGCCGAAATACTTAATTTTTTGTCAGATCAATGAACATACTTCTCAGAGATATAGTCAAAGTTGGGAGTGCTGCAGCGCCCTCATTCCCCGCCCACCCTCGTTCCCGCGGGCTTGTTTACATTCCGATCATTTTAGTCAGTAAGGAGTTTGCAACATTTTTGCGTATCACTCTAAAATTATATCGACACAATTCTATAACATTAAATGGCAAAATTTCACTTATCCATATTCACGATACTTGGTGATCATAATTTCGAAATTCCAGTGCAGTAACCATAGCTGATTAAAACCACACAAATAAATTCAAATGACACTGACTGAATTAGACAAAGAGTAACTGTAAAAATGCACTTAACAATAGAAGAGTTATTTTTAGTATTGTTTTATGAGAATTCCATCTATATCTATTCCAAGCAATATACAATAGGGCCTGTAGCTTCTAGTGAATTTTTTGTTTTGCAAATTGCAAGAATAATTAACTTTTTTAAAATCAATGAACATACTTCTCAGAGATATTTCCAAGCTGAATCTTATTCTGTAATTAAGTGTCTACGTTCAAAGTCTGTGGTTCTAATTGTTAGTAATCTAATTTAGTTTGCTACTAAACGTTAGAAATGAAATCATCTTCCAATTATACAAGGCGGAAGATTATAACTAATTGCTTACATCGCTCACAAAAATGAATTTCGCTGATTGAATTGATGATATTATTACACATTAAAACACACACTTTATACATTTGGTACATTTAAGTGTACCTCGAAATGCACGGTTTGCAGGACTTATGTCCAGGAAACAGACTCTTCCAATTGAAATTCTTTGACCACAACCCACATGACCTATGACACTATTATGCCTACATGCACCACCTCAAACATTATATTCCTCATCTCCTGTACAGTTTGTAATGTTCAACTAATTTTGACGAAACTAAACACTCACAAAAAGCGAGTCTACGGCCACAGGTCTAACAAGCCCGCGGGAACGGAGTGGGCTGAGGTGACGTCTGAGGATGATTCTCATGACATGGTGTGTTTGAATGTCTGTTACAAATAGGGGTTACTGTAGCATATTCCATGATCCAGCACCCCGTCATAAACGTTGGGAGTGCTGCAGCGCCCTCATTCCCCGCCAACCCTCGTTCCCGCGGGCTTGTTTACATTTCGGTCAAATTAGTCAGTAAGCATTTTGCAACATTTTTACGTATCACTCTAAAATTATATCGACACAATTCTATTGTAATACAATATTATTAATCTACTGCTGTGCACAACATTCAATGAAGGCAAATTTCACTTAAACATATTCACGATACTTGGTGATCATTATTTACAAATTCCAGTAACATCACGTAACCGTTTGCAACCACACTAATAATTTCAAAATACACTGAATTAAACCCAGAGTAAGGTAATCAACCATAACAATGCACTTAATAATAGATGAATTAAGTTACATGGTGTTATTGATATTTTCTAGCGAGAATTCAATCTATATCTTCAAAGCAAAAAACGTTACGAGGACCTACATTTAATTTCATTTTCGATTTCAGGTTTGTAATCCTAAATGGAAAGTAAGTCGTGATGAGGCAATTACCTAGGTTTGGTTGCTCTCAGTCACCGCAATAGAATAGTTGTCCTTATGCATTCGACGTAACGATGCAAAGTCAATGTCAAATTTACATGGGAATATTTTTAAAAATTTTTGGATATGGGATTGATGGAATTGTAAATTGAAGAATGATTCATAATTATGTCAATGACAACTCACATTGACTCAACTAACTACAGATATCTAAAAAAGTAGTCTAGTAGAAATGTATTGAAGAATTTCTGAGTGACTGAATGTCCAAAATGAATATGTAAGATTTTTACATGGCCTGATGTTACGATCCTAGCAGGATTTCTATCAAAGGCAGAGTAAAATGATTTATTCTAATGCTTTCATACACTGTATTACAAAAATCTTCCAATTAATTATGCTTAAATATGTAAAACGATGAAAGTGTCCTTTCTCTCCTCTCCGCTTTTATAAGAACATTCGTCCATACATTATTTCAAAATAAAACATTTTTCTTAAGCAGTAATTTTTTTTTTCATTTCAGCATTATCCCGTGTTATAAATTAGATAACAAAGCAAAATGTTCAAAATGTTTCTTTCTAGAATTTCTATTGCCTACAATCCATTGGTCTTTACAATTGCAACGAGACTTGAAATATACAACTAACACCTCATTTACGCCAAGCTTCAAGATTTCGGAATATCTGACTGAATTCATGTTGCTGGAATTTCGTTTTAAACGAGATGTGAGTATCAAGCAGATATCCGCTTTTAAACTGATTGGTTTAGATATCCGTGCGGCGAATTTTCATACTGCAGGATTTCAGAGAATACGGATATGCCTTGAAATGGTGCCAATATATGCCTCGGCCATCGGTAGGATTTCTGTTATTGGGACGACGGCCATTTAGATCACAATTGGCGCAATAACCATACCACCACGCACCGACAAAGTCTTGTGCACAGTGTATTGATGCGTACCCATCATTGTCAGAGTCCTTGGTTGAAAAGATTCGTTGGTTGCTATAGGAAAGCGAGTCACGAGCATTGCTGCTCGTGTCATATGTACCAATATGCAGAGTATACTTCAGCCCAGTGATACTAAAAGCGCTGTATTTGGCCCACGCTGTATTACCTTCCCAGTCTTCTAAATCAACGCGTAGTTCCCATGTCCCTTGTGAGGTCAGATTCAGCAAATTGTCATTTCCCAGCCAGAACTCACCGGATGGATTGCCGAAGCCGTCTTGGTACTCGGCCCAGTTACGGTAGAAGTCCATGCTGCCATCTTGTCTTTTCTGAAAGACAAGCCAGCCTACACTGTCTTCAGTCTCTTGATCACAGTAGACCTGCAGACCCGTGTCATTGAATCCTGCTGGGTAGATGGTGAAGACGCCGCTTGTAATGAAGCCTGCTTCGTACAACTTCTGACAACTTTCGTAACGACCCATTGGCACCGAATCAGCCAAAGAGAAGAGAGGTGTGTCCTCATCTCCGTCAAAGTACACACTTCCCTGATCTTCCAAGAAGAATCCGTCATGTCCGTGTCTTGTGTTATTGTTCATCTGGCAGGAATTGTCGTTCTTGTGATAATTGAGGGACTTGCAGCGTCCATCCATGCTGCATTCTCTTACACAGAGGACTGCTGATCGCACAGTTTTCTCTGCATACATGGAGTTGTTCAAGACTCTGTTTTTTGCAGCATAGAATGCTGAGGGTCGTCTGCGAGGGCAGTAATTGTTACGTCCAATAACAACAACTGAGCACGAGAACACGATGAATAGAAAATGTTCAAGTTTGAAGACACCATGGTTAGCCATCGTGAATGAAAATAGAGACACGGGGTTCAAATACTATTGTACAGAGCTGGCTCACACAAGACCGTGAATCAATAATATTTGGTTCACAGTGAGGTGCTAGTTGGTTGTCCAAAGTCACTCTTCTTTCTCTCTTTCAAACGATTTATAACTAGGCCAGGGAGAGCAGATTGTCATCGATGTTAGCTTGTAGTCTAGTGCAGTGTTACACAGCAGGTTCACAGTGAGGTGCTAGTTCGTTGTCCAAAGTCACTCTACTTTCTCTCTTTAAAACGATTCCTAACCAGGCCAGGGAGGGCAGATTGTCATCGATGTTAACTTGTAGTCTAGTGCAGTGTTACACAGAAAGAGATCTGCAGTAGATTCTGAGCAGCAGCTGGGTTTGTGCTGCAAGGTATAGGCGCTTCAGGTAGACACCCCTCACGTTTTGATTGGTTAACTCTCTCACATATTTAAGTGGACGATTGCTATTGGCTAACTAATTGCCTTCGACAGCTATCCGTCTACGAAAATCAACAATGCAAGCGGTTTCTGCCGTCAAAGCCAAGATTTCTGGCCTTAAAATGATGTGGCTCTTTGACTACGGAATTGGATGGGTGAAATTAAATGAAGTTGACAAAAATATGGTTCAAGCTATGGCGTCCAATAGTGCCACCAAAACTTAAAGACTCCTGTATAAAAAGATTCAGCTTGAAGTCAGGTGTGTTTTTCATTCCGGTCACTGATGAAGAATGTTGCACTCTGATGGTGCTGCACATTGGATTACTCAGCTTACAATCTTACGACTATTATCCAAGTACCAATAGCACCGGCATAAGAGCCTTGATGGTAAGTCGTCTTGAAGCTGCGTGAAAGGGTCCGGATTCCGTTCCTCCATTTTTACTCCTCTAATGAAGAAAATCTAGAATATCAGAGCTTCTCTGAACACGCCCTAGGGATTGGAACTGTACTGCACGATCTTCCGTGGTGTTATTTTATCATACACTTTCAATTCTCATTCTTTATCGTGATATACAAAAATGTTGCGAACTGCTTACTGACTAAAATTACCAAAAAGTAAATCTAAAATTTAGTGGGCCTGACGTTTCGATCCTAGCAGGACCTTTCTCAAAGGCACTCTGCCTTTGAGAAAGGTCCTGCTAGGATCGAAACGTCAGGCCCACTAAATTTTACACTCATTCTTTATCGTTTTTGTTTGAGTTTCTTGCCATTTTTAGGAATGTTTTGCAACTCTTTTCTTTGGGAATACAGTTGCGCAATGGAAATTGTAGCTTGAACCTCTACATCTTCAATTCCTTTCATTTGTTTTTTAAGTTTGAGCAGTTTCCCCAAATTACCTCCAGACAAAAATCCAACTCTATAAAGGTGTTTTGTGCTAAACCGATTACTGCCCGTTTTCGGGTCCCACTCCCGCACTTCTCTAGCCAAAATATTTGTACCACACTCAATGCCCAATCTTTTGATTTCCACAAAATCTAAAGCAATGAACCCCAGAATGTTTAAAAGAAAAATAGTTCTGTAATAAATCAATTGAGCAGCCTCGAAAAAAAGACTCTTCATGAAAAAAATCGAGTGTGCATGTGTATGGTTGTCAGAATCAACGAACTTTTGAATGTTCAACAATTATCATGAGAGATACTAGGCCTCCAAAGACTCCTTGTTAAAAAGTTGTGTGTGGTTTCTTGATCAAGTATGACTAAAACATTAATGACTCGATAATGACTCGATAAACCAGCTAAAAATCATTTTCTAAAAATCATTCTGGAGGTTCAATGCTTCATATTTTTTTTTTAATCAGAGGATTGGGCATTTAGTGTAGTGCTATTATTTTGGCTAGAGAAGTGAGGGAGTGTGACACGAAAACGGGCAGTAATCGGTTTAGCACAAAACACGTTCATAGGCTGGTTTTGTCTGGAGGCAATTTTGAAGAGAAAGACATGGTAAAACTTTAAAAACAAATGAAAGGAATTGAAGATGTTGAGGTTCAAGCTACAATTTCCATTGCCGTCAGCCAAACTGAGAGACACTCGTATAATAGACACAGCAATTAAACATTTGTTGACAATAGCCTGTGGAAGCTGATTTAGTGTGCTTCACAATCTCACGACGACTGTACACAAATCAAGAGAACTGGTGTTATAGCCTATAGTGGGATGATCGTCTTAAGGTTCCAGATTCATATCCACCTTAGAAAATGCTTTTCGTTTCTGCTCATCTCAATTCATCGATGAAAAAGATTAGAGTTTCCCTGTAACACACCCAAAGCACCACCATAACTTAGCCCTATATCGGTTGGGCGGGTGATGCTGGTACTGCTGTATAATTGCAGGGTAGCACCTTGCTACAGGTTGGTGTCTGGTTTGGCTGGCTGGGCCACTAAAGATCTGAGGGCCACACGAGTACTCCCCTTATGGTGCATGGGTCTTCATAGGCCTACATTGATGAACAGGAAAGGCTATGCACTGTGCTATAGGCATGGAAACCGAATCGCACCATTCGTCTGTTTATATCTTTTATTTCATTGGAATTTCATTTTTAATGATTTACAATTGTTATGTTCAAGACTTGCCATTGTAGCAATGGTTTTCCACGGTTTCCTTAATATGCAGTTCAGCCTTAATTCCAATCATCTAGCCAGCTCGCCTGTGCTAGAATTTTCCTGTAAGTATGAATACCGGCACAATACAATCCTGCACTTTCAATCTTCATTCTTAATCCTATAATTTGAGTTTCTTGCTATTTTGCAATATTTTTTTTTCTTTGGGAATACAGCTGCGACTTTTATTTCAATCACACAGCCAGCCAGTGTCAGCTTGGTTTTTTACTTGATGAGTGAAAAGACGCACTACACAGACATGATTTCCATGGCAACGCCGGCAAATAAAAGACCGAAACAGCCAGATGCTAATACTACCAGCTCTGGCATGAACACGGGACAATGGAACAAATCGCCCGTTATTGAGGGACATTGACCTACTCGCAGAAATTAATTAAGTAAACCACCAGCCAAACGGTCGGTCAACAACGAAAGACAGGGGTCAACAAATGACAAGGGAAAACAGGTATCTGTGTGTTGCAGAGTCTAAAATAAATACAAGTACAAGAAACAGGCATCAGAAACACTCAAAGAAATATCATGCTAGGAACGAAACCTCAGGGCCACAAACTTGTTTTCAAATTGCTGAATTCCGTCCTTCTTGGCACTCGTTATTGAAGTTGTTATGGATTTACTTATATCAGAAAAATCTCTTAGCGAAAACATTACCTGTCTAAAAAAATGTCAATTTTCCAGTGGTTTATCAAGTAGCCTAACTGTCGTATTTGGTGTCAAAACGAAGAAAATGTGTTTTTTAAGCGTTTGTTGATAATTGAAACCATACACATGCACACTCGACATTTTTCATTCTTGTGTCATGAGGAGTCTTTTTTCGAGGCTAATAGATTGATGTAATTATTACAGAACAATTGGTCTATGCAACATTCTGGTGGTTCAATAATTTAGATTTTGTGAAAATCAGAAGATTGGGCATTGAGTGTGGTGCTATTATTTTGGCTAGAGAAATGCGGGAGTGTGACACGAACACGGGCAGTAATCAGTCTAGCACAAAACACCTTTATAGACTGGTTTTGTCTGGAGGCAATTTTGAAGAAAAATAAATGCTCAAACTTTTAAAACAAATGAAAGGAATTGAAGATGTTGAGGTTCAAGCTATGATTTCCATTGCCGTCACTCAAACTGAGAGACACTCGTATAATAGACACAACAATTAAACATTTGTTGACAATAGCCTGTGGAAGCTGATTTAGTGTGCTTCACAATCTCACGACGACTGTACACAAATCAAGAGTACTGGTGTTATAGCCTAGTGGGATGATCGTCTTGCTAATGAGTAAAAGGTTCCAGATTCATATCCACCTTAGAAAGTGCTTTTCATTTCTGCTCATCTCAATTATTCGATGAAAAAGATTAGACGTTCCCTGAACACGCCCGAAAGCACCACCATAGCTTAGCCCTATATCAGTTGGGCGGTTGATGCTGGTACTGCTGTATAATTGCAGGGTAGCACCTTGCTACAGGTTGGTGTCTGGTTTGGCTGGCTGGGCCACTAAAGATCTGAGGGCCACACGAGTCCTCCCCTTATGGTGCATGGGTCTTCATAGGCCTACATGGATGAACAGGGAAGGCTATGCGCTGTGCTATAGGCATGCGAACTGAATCGCACCATTCGTCTGTTTATATTTTTTATTTCATTGGAATTTCATTTTTAATATTTTTAACTTGTTATGTTCGAGCCTCTTGCCACTGTAACAATGTCTTGCGACTGTTTTCTTAAGGATTACAGTTGCGCCTTAATTCCAATCATCTAGCCAGCTAGCCGGAGCTAGAATTTCCCTGGAAGTTTGAATACCGGCGCAATACAGCTCTGATATCCATGGCAACGCATTAAAACCGGAGCTTCACTGAACACGTCCTAGGGATTGGAACTGTACGGCACGATCTTCCGTGGCGTCATTTCATCCTGCACTTACAATCCTCATTCTTAATCCTATAGTTTGATTTTCTTGCCATTTTTGAGCAATGTCTTGCAACTCTTTTCTTTGGGAATACAGTTGCGTCTTTTTTTCAATCACCCAGCCAGCCAGTGTCAGCTGTTTTTTCCTTTATGTGTGAAACACGCAATATACAGACACGATTTCCATGGCAACGCCGACAAATAAAAGACCGAAACAGCCAGATGCTAATACTACCAGCTCTGGCATGAACACGGGACAAAGGAAGAAATTGCCCGTTATCGAGGGACATACACACACGGTACCTACACGCAGAAATTAATTAAGTAAACCACCAACTAAATGGATGGGTATATATGCACATTACATGGAAAGACATGTATACCATGTAGTGGAGTCCAAAATAATTATATACAAGAAATAGGCATCTGAAACAGAGGAGGAAATATCTTGTAAGCAACTAAACCTCAGGTCCACAAACTGTTTGAAAATGGACATACTTGCCTTTCTTCTCTGTCGTCAGGAGTAACGGCATAATGTATAACTGAAGAATCTCTTGAAAGAAACACATTACATTTCTTCAGATACAATGTCCATATTCCCCTGGTTTGTCGAGTCATTATCGTGTTGATTTAAAAACAACTAAAATATGCAATTTAGGGGTAAATGTTTTAGTTATACATGATCAAGAAACCATCTACATGCACACAACTTTTTAACAAGGAGTTTTTGGAGTCCAAGTATCTGTCATATTATTGTTGAACATTTAAAAGTTCGTTGATTCTGACAACCATACACATGCACACTCGATTTTTTTCATGAAGAGTCTTTTTTTCGAGGCTGCTCAATTGATTTATGACAGATCTATTTTTCTTTTAAACATTCTTGGGTTCATTGCTTTAGATTTTGTGGAAATCAGAAGATTGGGCATTGAGTGTTGTACACATATTTTGGCTAGAGAAGTGCGGGAGTGGGACCCGAAAACGGGCAGTAATCGGTCTAGCACAAAACACCTTTATAGAGTTGGGTTTTTGTTTAGAGGAAATTTGGGGGAAAACCTGATCAAACTTAAAAAACAAATGAAAGGAATTGAAGATGTTGAGGTTCAAGCTACAATTTCCATTGCCGTCACCCAAACTGAGAGACACTCGTATAATAGACACAGCAATTAAACATTTGTTGACAATAGCCTGTGGAAGCTAATTAAGTGTGCTTCACAATCTCACGACGACTGTACACAAATCAAGAGTACTGGTATTATAGCCTAGTGGGATGATCGTCTTGCTAATGAGTAAAAGGTTCCAGATTCATATTCACCTTAGAAAATGCTTTTCATTTCTGCTCATCTCAATTCATCGATGAAAAAAAATAGAGTTTCCCTGTAACACACCCAAAGCACCACCATAACTTAGCCCTATATCGGTTGGGCGGGTGATGCTGGTATACTGCTGTATAATTGCAGGGTAGCACCTTGCTACAGGTTGGTGTCTGGTTTGGCTGGCTGGGCCACTAAAGATCTGAGGGCCACACGAGTCCTCCCCTTATGGTGCATGGGTCTTCATAGGCCTACATGGATGAACAGGGAAGGCTATGCGCTGTGCTATAGGCATGGGAACTGAATCGCACCATTCGTCTGTTTATATTTTTTATTTCATTGGAATTTCATTTTTAATATTTTAAACTTGTTATGTTCGAGCCTCTTGCCACTGTAACAATGTCTTGCGACTGTTTTCTTAAGGATTACAGTTGCGCCTTAATTCCAATCATCTAGCCAGCTAGCCGGAGCTAGAATTTTCCTGGAAGTTTGAATACCGGCGTAATACAGCTCTGATATCCATGGCAACGCATTAAAACCGGAGCTTCACTGAACACGCCCTAGGGATTGGAACTGTACGGCACGATCTTCCGTGGCGTCATTTCATCCTGCACTTACAATCCTCATTCTTAATCCTATAGTTTGATTTTCTTGCCATTTTTGAGCAATGTCTTGCAACTCTTTTCTTTGGGAATACAGTTGCGTCTTTTTTTCAATCACCCAGCCAGCCTGTGTCAGCTGTTTTTTCCTTTATGTGTGAAACACGCAATATACAGACACGATTTCCATGGCAACGCCGACAAAAAAAAGACCGAAACAGCCAGATGCTAATACTACCAGCTCTGGCATGAACACGGGACAAAGGCAGAAATTGCCCGTTATCGAGGGACATACACACACGGTACCTACACGCAGAAATTAATTAAGTAAACCACTAACTAAACGGATGGGTATATATACACATTACATGGAAAGACATGTATACCATGTAGTGGAGTCCAAAATAATTATGTGCAAGAAAAAGGCATCTGAAACACTGGAGGAAATATCTTGTAAGCAACGAAACCTCAGGTCAACAAACGGTTTAAAAACTACATCCCTGCCTTTCTTGTCTTTCCTTTAGGAGTCACGGCATTATTTATAACTGAAGAATCTGTTGAGAGAAACACATTACATTTATTAAGTTGCTAGGGCGTGTTCAGTGAAGCTCCCGTTTTAATGCGTTGCCATGGATATCAGAGCTGTATTACGCCGGTATATAAACATCCAGGAAAATTCTAGCTCAGGCTAGCTGGCTAGATGATTGGAAATAAGGCGCAACTGCATAATTATTAAGAAAACAATCGAAAAACCTTGTTACAATGGCAAGAGGCTAGAACCTAACAAGTTTAAAATATTAAAAATGAAATTCCAATGAAATAAAAAATATAAACAGACGAATGGTGCGATTCAGTTCCCATGCCTATAGCACAGCGCATAGCCTTCCCTGTTCATCAATGTAGGCCTATGAAGACCCATGCACCATAAGGGGAGGACTCGTGTGGCCCTCAGATCTTTAGTGGCCCAGCCAGCCAAACCAGACACCAACCTGTAGCAAGGTGCTACCCTGCAATTATACAGCAGTACCAGCATCACCCGCCCAACCGATATAGGGCTATGGTGGTGCTTTTGAGTATCACTTCAATCTCCCTGATCATTCGATATCAGATATGAGTGTACTGGGCATAGAATCCCTTGGTCACCGTAGTAATGCTGTCCGGCTTAGCCGTGAGAAAATGTGGATGAAGCGTCTTCGGACTATTCAACCACAACATCCAGGGGGGTAATGACTAACACCATGCATGCTTTCTGATAATCCCTCTTTTATGTTCACTCCTCCACACTCCTCTCTTTGATCTTTCCCCTCTTCTCACTAATCCCTGACCTACTCCTTGCCCTTCCCTTTGATCTCACCCTACCAGCTTTACTCTTTGTCCTTTGTTTCTCATCCGAGTCCTATTCACTCTCTCCCCCTTCCTTCGTGTACATGTATCTGTTTTGTCCTTGTCACTCTGCCTTTGAGAAAGGTCCTGCTAGGATCGAAACGTCATTTTTAACTCGTGTTAAAAATGACTTAAGGTGATATACAAAAATGTTGCAAACTGCTTTCTGACTAAAATTACCAAAATGCAAGGGATCGAAACGTCAGGCCCACTAAATTTTAAGATCATGTTTAAAATGTGATTAAACTCTCACGGTTTCTGAAAAATCAAAACCGAAAACTGTTTCCAAGGCAAAACTGAAAAACTCTTGTTGTCCCTTCCTCTCTCAAGGTCGCACCACTGCCGTTGTTCCCGCCCATTGATATATCAGCCCGCCCTCTTCCCTTTCCCATAGTCACTCCCACTTTCTTCTGGAGTATAGTACATGAACAATGACATGCAATCAAGCATAGCTCTATATTAATTAATTATACAGAGGTGATATACAAAAATGTTGCAAACTGCTTACTGACTAAAATTACCAAAATGTAAATCTAAAATTTAGTGGGCCTGACGTTTCGATCCTAGCAGGACCTTTCTCAGAGAAAGGTCCTGCTAGGATCGAAACGTCAGGCCCACTAAATTTTAGAATTAATTATACAGAGAGATCCAGCCTTCCACAAAGAACTCCAAAGAAAGCATCTATTAACAAGCCAGTCAGTATGTGTTAACTCCAATTTATTCAACATCAATGCTTACCGATATACAGTGTGTATGAAGCTGTTTGAACATCACAAATGAATATACGAACATGGCGGCGCCCTTTACTTTCGCCCTTACGGGTGCAGAACACTAAATAGAGCTCCCATTGAACACTGTACAAAAACACTCACTTTCAAAGCCAATTATCCCATGCCCAAAAGTCTCTCAGTTCTTGTAGCTATACTTAAAATTGTAGTTTGGACCTTCATCTCTCAGATTCTTTTCAATTTTAGTGCCCTTAGCCGATTAGATTTTTTGCTAATTACCCCCAGAAAAAAACACCCCCAAAATGTCTAGTCGTCCAAGCCGAATTTCTGCAAGGATTTTGAGATGGACCCCTCCACTTCCGCAGCCAAATAGGGCCACATTTAAAGCCAGATATGGTCCAAATTTCATACCAAATTGAAGAGTGAACCCCAGGTTGTCTTAAGCTTCACTTGTTCTACAATGTATCAGTTAATTAGCCTCCAAAGACCCCTTATTAAAAAAAAGTTGTGGGTACACACTTTATGATAATCAGCTCGGCGGAGCCATCTTGGATGGATTTTGTGTGCTGCACCCTATAAGGGGGCTAAACTTTAGAGTTGGATCACAAAATTGGGCTTAAAATGTGGCAAAGATGGTACTGATGCAACATGTGAAAAAAAAATTGAAAAAAAGTATTGCGTTTGTCCGCAATGATTGAAAATGTGATGGGTGGGTGCCCATGCCTTTGTGCATAGTCTGGCATGAGAAACCACTGCATAACAATGTGTACACTATAGGGACAAGTCATAAGTTTCATCTAAATTCCCCCTTAATTAGTTGTTCTTGTGTCATAATTTTGATGTTACAGTAATCGCGACATTACAAACTGTGTAATTAATCAACAGGAGGGGGCACAGAGTGTCAAAGAGGTGTCAAAGAGGTGTCAAAATACAGGGGGCCGAGAGGGGGGGGAGGTTTTACTTTCCTCACATTATCAATTACCACACATTAATATTGAGTCTTATTTTGCAATTGACTTGGGTAAGGGAAATGCATGGGTCATCCTCACAACACTTTCTGACTCAAACTGACCACCCTGCCCCTTAAAGTGGTAAAAGGGGGTCGGGGGTGGGCGGAGCTTGTTGGCTGCCATCACTGTAAGTTGACTTCTGGTTGATGTGGCATGACCTCTGGGCTCTTTCAACAGGTGGATGGTATTGCTGAGTCCCCTTGGGTTGCTAGGGAGATGTTGGGGAGGGGGTTGATGTTGGGTATTTTTGAAACTACATCCCACAGCCCTTAAAATACCTTCTAATTGCCCAAATTAGGGCAGGGATGCTTCCTGGCTGTGCGAGTGGGCCCGTTACTTGAAAACAAGCATTTCCAACTTGTTATTATTATAATTAAATTTGCACATAACGGCAAAAATACTACAAAAGGGGACAGTGTTCTTGCTACATGATCAGAATTACTTTATGAACCTGAATATACCACTCATTGCATCAATTGCCTAATTATGGACAGAGGTTGACGAGCATTTACAAGATGCGAAAGTCTTAGCTCAAAACGACACAACCATTTGGCACCCGATGAAGGAGGCACGCCCTGTTCAAATCAACACCGAGACATGCCAGCTAGGCTGATACACTGGCAATTACATCCAATGAATCTTACAAATGAATGAGGTGAATTATGTTATGATGCAGTACAAACTGCATAGGAGGACTGCAGGAATGTGACGCTGCTTCGCTTCGCTCGAAAGATGAAGTGATGACTCTGGTTGACGAGATCCACCGTATGACTGTGAATTCTGTAGCCGAAACATCTGGACATGCAGACACAGCCAGTTAGTGGACCAGATTAACACAGAGCAAGTTATTGACTTGTTGACACAGAGCTCAGTGGAACTGTGTTCTAAAAAGCTGCACTTGAACATCAGCAGACACACCCTCGACGTGGTGGCACACTCCGAGTCCAAGAACCAGCTGAGGAGTGTAGACTTGGCTGTCTCAGACACACTGTCATGTGACGAGTACATTGTGAGAGCAAGATATGAGACTAATTAGGCATATCAGTGATAACGCTGTTCACGATAAATGTCTGTGCAGGTTGGTCTTTAATTAAATGGTTCTACCCCCACCTTGTCAACAAATGGGGGCAACAAATTTGCAGATATATCACCACGAGTAACACTTGCAAAGACATGGCAGAAAAAAAGTAAGACAATCTAGGTTTAGGGATGGGTATATGATTTTAGAGGTTGGGTCTGGATTAGGGTTAGGGTGAGGATTGGGGTAAGGGTTAGAGTCAGGGCAAGGGATAGGGCCAGTTAGGGTTAGGCCTAGGTTAGGGTCAGGGTTAGGGGTAGGGGAAGGGGTAGGGTTAGGGTTAGGGTTAGGGTTAGGGTTAGGGTTAGGGTTAGGGTTAGGGTTAGGGTTAGGGTTAAGGTTAGGGTTAGGGTTAGGGTTAGGGTTAGAGTTAGGGTTAGGGTTAGAGTTAGGGTTAGGGTTGGGGTTGGGGTTAGGGCTAGGATTAGGGTTTGCTTAAACTGCAGGTTGCAGGATTAAAAACACTCTCACATACCACTGGATATACATGTAGCTCTGATATTCACTATGCCCCTGACTGCATTTCTTCCCGGAATTGCTTGCATTTTTGTGACACGAGAGAAATGGTCCATATTCACAGAAGTTGTGGCATAGGAGACTCACAATATTCCAGGGGTAGTACGATCCTCTTCGTGTGATGTGAACCTTTTTATAAATACGCGATGTTTGGCCGGTATTGCTGCTTCACGAGCAAACATTCTTCAGTCCGTATCCATCACCGTCGTACGTACACGTATCCATGCCAAACACTGCCAGTCAATTCCTTTTTTAATTCTCGGTTTTTTTTTTTTTCGGGGGGGGGAGGGTCTGGCAGCAGCTCATTATGGGATCCATGCTGTCACTGCTCCTGACATAATCCTCGTTATGACATTAGTCTCCCCCAGCAACTTAAAAACACCCCTCAAAAACCCCCAACTCCGAAAAACAACAAACATGTTTCGTTTTACTATATAGTTGTATTGTATTATGCACTGTTAACATTATAAATGCCAATATTTTCTTAAGAACAGTGTTTTAATTACTAAAAACTAACTTAACCTCATGTAAATGTCTCAAAACACTCCTCTAAGTGAGGCTCTGTCCTTACTTTGACTCCACGGATCGTTTGTAAACAATCCTGCCATTTTTAAATCACCCTCCAAAATGGCCGCCGGGGCACCACCATCCTTACTATAGGGTGCAGAACACTAAATAGAGCTCCCATTGAACACTGTACAAAAACACTCACTTTCAAAGCCAATTATCCCATGCCCAAAAGTCTCTCAGTTCTTGTAGCTATACTTAAAATTGTAGTTTGGACCTTCATCTCTCAGATTCTTTTCAATTTTAGTGCCCTTAGCCGATTACATTTTTTGCTAATTACCCCCAGAAAAAAACACCCCCAAAATGTCTAGTCGTCCAAGCCGAATTTCTGCAAGGATTTTGAGATGGACCCCTCCACTTCCGCAGCCAAATAGGGCCACATTTAAAGCCAGATATGGTCCAAATTTCATACCAAATTGAAGAGTGAACCCCAGGTTGTCTTAAGCTTCACTTGTTCTACAATGTATCAGTTAATTAGCCTCCAAAGACCCCTTATTAAAAAAAAGTTGTGGGTACACACTTTATGATAATCAGCTCGGCGGAGCCATCTTGGATGGATTTTGTGTGCTGCACCCTTACTTTTGCAAAGATGGCAGCCTCCATGTCATTTCAGTCTGGCGCCCGCTATTGTCCGTCGATAGGGAATAATGTCTATGGCATAGAGCTTTAGAGAGCTCTATGGTCTATAGTTTTATTACACTCTAATCACACCAATGGCATAGCGCCCCCAACGGTCAAATGTCAATAATAACCTACATCTGTTTTCAATATCTTGTCAATGGCTTATTATTTCCTCCATCGTCAATCTATTATCTGTTAAAATGATGCTGGACTTAAAACGTGATAACAATTTATGAATTGTTTTCTCCCCCACCCCACCATGCAAAATGAAGGATTTTATATTCAAATTTTATTTAAAATTTTCAAGTTTTGAAGCAAAAAATCCTAGTAAGTTTTTTCGCTTTGATTGACAATGAAAAAACAAAAGGAACTAGTGATAGCAGATGTCATGAAGCATGTGCACCCTCTCGCTTTTGAAAACTGCGATGCCCAGCCACGCCCCTCTTCAAAACAATATTGCCCCCCTTCTCAAAGTCCCCGCCC
Source organism: Luidia sarsii (assembly GCA_949987565.1). Lineage (NCBI taxonomy): Eukaryota > Metazoa > Echinodermata > Asteroidea > Paxillosida > Luidiidae > Luidia > Luidia sarsii. Next base: position 39,734,732 of record OX465101.1, read on the forward strand.
ACTGATATATCACCCCGCCCCTCTTTCCAAAACCAAACCCCGCCCATATTTGTCATGAATAAATAATACATGAACTTTGACATACAATCTATTACAGATATTAGTATTGTTATAAAGTGATTGACCTTTGAACTCCAAAGAAAATGATGCTGGACTAAGAACGTGATAACAATTCACGAATCGTTTTCTGCCCACTTGCAAAATGAAGGATTTTGTATTCAAATATTCCAATATTGAAGAAAAAATCCCAGTCAGTTTTTCGCTTTGATAGAAAATGAAGAAAAAAATCCTGGAACTAGAGATAGCAGACGTCATGTACCATGTGCACCTTCTCGCTTTTCCAAACTGCAATGTCCAGCCACGCCCCTCTCAAAAACATATTGCCCCCTTCTCAAAGTCAAGCCTCTGCCGATGTCCCCGCCCACTGATATATCACCCCGCCCCTCTTTCCAAAACCTAGCCCCGCCCATTTTTGTCATGAATAAATATCATATGAACTTACATACAATCTATATAAGTATAATATTATTGCTATAAAAATGACCTTTGAACTCCAAAGAAATCGTATATTAACAAGCCAGTCATTGCGTGAACTTCAGTTTATTCAATATCAATGCTCAGCAATATATGAAGGTTTTTGAACATCACAAATGAAGGGAATCAATACATCACAGATGATTCTCTAATATTGATCATTATTCTCAATTGCCACTGCCTGTTGAATGAGTCTTCTCAAATAGTCACCGTTTCCATTATTTTGATTTTCATGTCTGAACTGAAATAAACCTCCTTTCCTTTGTTTGTTTAATTGAAATAAAACAGGAAAATATTTTACCTCGCTGTCCAACAGGCTGTATAATAAAGCATTATCGTATTATTATTTTGATCTTTTTTTTGGAAATTACCGAAATATTTTACTTTTTGTCAAATCAATTAACATACTTCTCAGAGATATAGTCAAAGTTGGGAGTGCTGCAGCGCCCTCATTCCCCGCCCACCCTCGTTCCCGCGGGCTTGTTTACATTCCGGTCAAATTAGTCAGTAAACAGTTTGCAACATTTTTGCGTATCACTCTAAAATGATATCGACACAATTCTATAATATACTGCTCTCCATACATTAAATGGCAAATTTCACTTATCCATATTCACGATACTTGGTGATCATAATTTCGAAATTCCAGTGCAGTAACATAGCTGATTTAAACCACACAAATAAATTCAAATTACACTGACTGAATTAGACAAAGAGTAACTGTAAAAATGCACTTAACAATAGAAGAGTTATTTTTAGTATTGTTTTACGAGAATTCCATCTATATCTATTCCAAGCAATATACAATAGGGCCTTTAGCTTCTAGTAAAGTTTCCGTTTTGCAAATTGCCAAAATAGTTAACTTTTTGTCAAATCAATGAACATACTTCTCAGAGATATTTCCAAGGTAAATCTTATGCTGTAATAAAGTGTCTTCGTTCAAAGTCTGTGGTTCTCATTCTCAGTAATCTTATTTAGTTTGCTACTAAACGTTAGAAATGAAATCATCTTCCAATTATACAAGGCGGAAGGTTATAACTAATTGCTTACATGAATTTTGAATGAATTTCGCTGATTGATTTGATGGTAGTATTACACATTAAAACACACACTTTATACAATTATCAATCAATTAACGTAAAGTGCTATTCCAGACATGCAAGTGTTGGCTTTCAAGCGCCCCCCTAACCGTCCGACTTAAATGTCCGAGCAGAGGTTCTCCCTTTGGTACATTTAAGTGTACCTCGAAATGCACGGTTTGCAGGACATATGTCCAGGAAACAGAATCTTCCAATGGAAATTCATCGGGCACAACCCACAAGACCTATGACACTATTATGCCTACATGCACAACCTCAAACATTATATTCCTCATCTCCTGTACAGTTTGTAATGTTCAATTATGTTGACGAAACTAAACACTCTCAAAAAGCGAGTCTACGGCCACAGGTCTAACAAGCCCGCGGGAACGGAGTGGGCTGAGGTGACGTCTAAGGATGATTCTCATGACATGGTGTGCTTGAATGTCTATTACAAATAGGGGTTACTGTAGCATATTCCATGATCCAGCACCCCGTCATAAAAGTTGGGAGTGCTGCAGCGCCCTCATTCCCCGCCAACCCTCGTTCCCGCGGGCTTGTTTACATTCCGGTCATTTTAGTCAGTAAGCAGTTTGCAACATTTTTGCGTATCACTCTAAAATTATATCGACACAATTCTATAACTGTGATACAATATTATTATTCATCTACTGCTCTGCACAACATTCAATGAAGTCAAATTTCAATTATACATATTCACGATACTTGGTGATCATTATTTAGAAATTCCAGTAAACATGACGTAATCGTTCGCAACCACACTAATAATTTCAAATTACACTGAATTAAATCAAAATTTAGTGGGCCTGACGTTTCGATCCTAGCAGGACCTTTCTCAAAGGCAGAGTGACAAGGACAAAACAGATACATGTACACGAAGGAAGGGGGGGAGAGTGAATAGGACACGGATGAGAAACAAAGGACAAAGAGTGAAGCTGGTAGGGAGAGATCAAAGGGAAGGGCAGGGGGTAGGGTAGGGATTAATGAGAGGAGGGGGAAAGATCAAAGAGAAGGGCAAGGAGTGGGGTAGGGATTAGTGACAATAGGGGGAAAGATCAAAGAGAGAAGTGTGAAGGACTGAACACAAAAGAAGGATTATCAGAAAGCTGCATGGTGTTAGTCATTACCCTTCTGGATGTTGAGACCATGTGGTTGAATAGTCCGAAGACGCTTCATCCACATTTTCTCACGGCTAAGACGGACAGCATTATTACGGTGACCAAGTGATTCTATGCCCAGTACACTCATATCTGATATCGAATGATCAGGGAGATTGAAGTGATACCCAACAGGGGTGTCCATTTTACCAGTTTTGATAGTAGACCTATGGCCATAGATTCGTTTTTTGAGGGTGTTTTTGGTCTCGCCAACATACTGAATATTACAAACTCTACAAGAGATGAGGTATATGATGTTTGAGGTAGTGCACGTGATAGAGCCATAGGTCGTGTGGGTAGTTCCAGAAGAATGTCCATTGAAAGAGTCTATTTCCTTGACATGTGTCTTGCAAACAATGCATTTCGAGGTACACTTAAATGTACCAAATTTGGTTGGAGGTGAAGAGTCCAAAGGGGGAACCTCTGCTCGGACAATTAAGTCACGCAGGTTACGGGGGCGCCTGAAAGCCAAAACAGGCGAATTAGGCAAGAAAAGGCTCTTCGGTACACTTTCCATCAAGACAACTACAACTTTTTCTCAGTCTCTCGCCTGATCCCTACTGGCTTACAGATATCTCACACCCCCCAAATTGGAAAACTCTCCCCCAACCTACAGAAAAAATGGAATCAAATTCTTTATAGTGCTTCCATTCAGCTCATCAAGGTCCTCTCTGAGCAATGTGAAATCACCCTTCAGGCTGTCCACTAGGACATTGCTAATCTGGACTCAAAACTACGCTCCAGCTGTTCTGAAAGCCAGTACAAGGATCTCAGTGATGAGATTGAGAAAGGTCTCTCTAACCTCAATTCTGTTCTCACCGACAGGATAAACAAGAAGATTGGTGGCCTTGTTCCCAAACAACGCAAACACAACCGCTTCAGACGCAGTCCCCAGTCTACACCTTTACCCCCCACTAACACTGTTGTCAACCTTTCCTCTTCTTCTCTAACTGACGCAGAGCATACGTTACTTTCCAAGGGCTTGAACTTTTGTCCTACTCCCCCCAAAGTTGACCAAGTAATGCTCAGTCAAGATCTCACTGAGTATTACCGCAGACTTCGTCTGACTGAGTTCTTCTTCGATTCTGGCTCCCGTAAAGAAGAACCTTTCCGTGTAAAAATCACCTGGGTCCCCCCCAAGAACCGTGTTCCAGCCCTTGAAACGTATGTGCAAGCAGTCAGTTCTCAAGTTTCCAACTCCTCTCATCTTACCCGTAAGCCCCACGACAATCTCCCTAGGGAAGAACGTCTTGCTCTCAACACTCTACGTTCCCGCGGTGACATCATTATCAAGCCAGCAGATAAAGGGTCAGCCGTAGTAATCATGGATCGCCAAAAATATATTGATGAAGCCAATCGCCAACTCAACAATCCCCAGCACTACAAATGTCTGGACTCTAACCCCACTGGCAAATTTTCAGAGCAAATTCAGGAAGTTTTGGATGACATGCGATCACGTGATCATTTGAGTAAAAAAGCTCACAGATTTCTATCACCGATCAATTGTAGAACTGCCAGATTCTACCTTCTCCCGAAAATTCACAAGGCCAACAACCCAGGCAGACCCATCATCTCTGGCAATGGTTCACCTACGGAACACATATCTCTTTTCATTGACTCTTTTCTCAAACCCTTGGTTCCCCAAATCCCCTCATACGTCCATGACACTCCCGATTTTCTGCGAAAGTTGGAAAGTGTCAAGGATCAAATTCCTGCCACTGCCATAATTGGTACTATTGACGTTTCCTCTCTGTACACTAACATCCCCCAGGAAGAAGGCATTCAGGCTTGCTCCTCGGCCCTGGCCAAAGGAAAACAGTCTTCTCCACCCATCTCCGACATAACCACCCTCATGAGGTTAGTGCTGGCCAAGAATAATTTCTCCTTTCTTGGCAAGCACTATCTTCAAGTGCATGGCACTGCCATGGGCACGCGCATGGCTCCTTCCTTTGCATGCCTCTTCATGGGTGACCTTGAGGAACGCATGCTCAGTTAGGCTCCATGCCGTCCCTGGATTTGGTGGAGATAGGCCTACATAGATGACGTGTTCTTCATTTGGACTAGGGACGGTAGCAGCCTGAATGCTTTCTTTGACCACATCAATTCCTTCCATAGGACCATCAAATTCACATGGGAGCAGTCTCTTCAACAGACCCACTTTCTGGACGTCACCTTCCGGAAAGACCTCAATACACTCACTACTGACTTGTATTCTAAGCCCACCGACACTCATCAATATCTCCATTCCTCCAGTTGTCACCCTAGACACTGTAAGACTGGTATAGCTTACAGCCAGACCCTCAGATTGAGGCGTATATGTTCCAATGAGTCTGACTTTCGCCGCCATACACGTGTATTGGCCAGTAACTTGGTTGCTAGAGGCTATAGTTCTCGCCAAGTGAAGAACTCCATTGCTAAAGTCTATTCCATTCCCAGAAGTTCGGCACTAAAACAAAAGCCACCAGGTCCCAAGGACAAGCCCAAGGTTCCCTTAGTTACTTCCTACCACCCCTCTCTTCCTCCTCTCAGGAAGATAACTAAGGAAAACCACCATATTCTCCACACTTCGGATCGTCTGGCTGAAGCCATTCCTAATTCGCCTGTTTTGGCTTTCAGGCGCCCCCGTAACCTGCGTGACTTAATTGTCCGAGCAGAGGTTCCCCCTTTGGACTCTTCACCTCCAACCAAATTTGGTACATTTAAGTGTACCTCGAAATGCATTGTTTGCAAGACACATGTCAAGGAAATAGACTCTTTCAATGGACATTCTTCGGGAACTACCCACACGACCTATGGCTCTATCACGTGCACTACCTCAAACATCATATACCTCATCTCTTGTAGAGTTTGTAATATTCAGTATGTTGGCGAGACCAAAAACACCCTCAAAAAACGAATCTATGGCCATAGGTCTACTATCAAAACTGGTAAAATGGACACCCCTGTTGGGTATCACTTCAATCTCCCTGATCATTCGATATCAGATATGAGTGTACTGGGCATAGAATCACTTGGTCACCGTAATAATGCTGTCCGTCTTAGCCGTGAGAAAATGTGGATGAAGCGTCTTCGGACTATTCAACCACATGGTCTCAACATCCAGGAGGGTAATGACTAACACCATGCAGCTTTCTGATAATCCTTCTTTTGTGTTCAGTCCTTCACACTTCTCTCTTTGATCTTTCCCCCTATTGTCACTAATCCCTACCCCACTCCTTGCCCTTCTCTTTGATCTTTCCCCCTCCTCTCATTAATCCCTACCCTACCCCATGCCCTTCCCTTTGATCTCTCCCTACCAGCTTCACTCTTTGTCCTTTGTTTCTCATCCGTGTCCTATTCACTCTCCCCCCTTCCTTCGTGTACATGTATCTGTTTTGTCCTTGTCACTCTGCCTTTGAGAAAGGTCCTGCTAGGATCGAAACGTCAGGCCCACTAAATTTCAGATTTACATTTTGGTAATTTTAGTCAGTAAGCAGTTTGCAACATTTTTGTATATCACCTTGAATTAAATCAAGAGTAAGGTAATCAACCATAACAATCCACCTAATAATAGATGAATTAAGTTACATGGTGTGATTGCTATTTTTTAGCGAGAATTCAATCTAGGCCTATATCTTTAAAGCAAAAAAATGTTACGAGGAGCTTGATTTGATTTCATTTTCGATTTCAGGTTTGTACTCCTAAAGGGAAAGTAAGTCGTGATGAGGCAATTACCTAGGTTTGGTTGCTCTCAGTCACCGCCATAGAATAGTTGTCATTTATGCATTCAACGTAACGATGCAAAGTCAATGTCAAATTTAAATGGGAATATTTTTACATTTTTTTCGGATATGGGATTGATGGAATTGTAAGTTGAAGAATTATTCATAATTATGTCAATGACAACTCACATCGAGTCAACTAACTACAATTATCTAAAAAAAAAAACTCTAGTAGAAATGTATTGAAGAATTTCTGAGTGTCTGAATGTCCAAAATGAATATGTAAGATTTTCACATGGCCTGATGTTACGATCCTAGCAGGATTTCTATCAAAGGCAGAGTAAAATGATTTATTCTAATGCTTTCATACACTGTATTACAAAAATCTTCCAATTAATTATGCTAAAATATGTAAAACAATGAAAGTGTCCTCTCTCTCCTCTCCGCTTTTATGAGAACATTCGTGCATACATTATTTCAAAATAAAACATTTTTCTTAAGCAGTACATTTTTTTTCATTTCAGCATGATCCCGTGTTAGAATTTAGATAACAAAGCAAAATGTTCAAAATGTTTCTTTCTAGAATTTCTATTGCCTACAATCCATTGTCTTTACAATTGCAACAAGACTTGAAATATACAACTAACACCTCATTTACGCCAAGATTGCGGAATATTTGACTGAATTCATGTTGCTGGAATTTCGTTTTAAACGAGATGTGAGTATCAAGCAGATATCCGCTTTTAAACTGATTGGTTTAGATATCCGTGCGGCGAATTTTCATAGTGCAGGATTTCAGAGAATACGGATGTGCCTTGAAATGGTACCAAGACATGCCTCGGATATCGGCAGGAGCGCTGTTATCGTAACGACGGCCATTTAGATCAGAATAGGCGCAACTACGATACCACCACGCACCGACATAGTATTGTGCACAGTGTATTGATGCGTACCCATCATTGTCAGAGTCCTTGGTTGAAAAGCGTTGTTGGTTGCTATAGGTAAGCGAGTCACCAGCATTGCTGCTCGTGTCATATATACCAATATGCAGAGTATATTTCAGCCCAGTGATACTAAATGCGCTGTATTTGGCCCACACTGTATTACCTTCCCAGTCTTCTAAATCAACGCGTAGTTCCCATGTCCCTTGTGAGGTCAGATTCAACAAATTGTCATTTCCCAGCCAGAACTCACCGGATGGATTGCCGAAGCCGTCTTGGTACTCGGTCCAGTTACGGTAGAAGTCCACGCTGCCATCTTGTCTTTTCTGAAAGACAAGCCAGCCTACACTGTCTTCAGTCTCTTGATCACAGTAGACCTGCAGACCCGTGTCAATGAATCCTGCTGGGTAGATGGTGAAGACGCCACTTGTATTGTAGCCTGCTTCGTACAACTTCTGACAACTTTCGTGACGAATCATTGGCACCGAATCAGGCAAAGTGAAGAGAGGTGTGTCCTCATCTCCGTCAAAGTAAAGCAGTTCCCTGATCTTCCAAGAAGAATCCGTCATGTCCTTGTCTTGTGTTATTGTTCATCTTGCAGGAATTGTCGTTTTTGTGATAATTGAGGGACTTGCAGCGTCCATCCATGCTGCATTCTCTTACACAGAGGACTGCTGATCGCACAGTTTTCTCTGCATACATGGAGTTGTTCAAGACTCTGTTTTTTGCAGCATAGAATGCTGAGGGTCGTCTGCGAGGGCAGTAATTGTTACGTCCAATAACAACGACCGAGCATGAGAACACGATGAATAGAAAATGTTCAAGTTTGAAGACACCATGGTTAGCCATCGTGAATGAAAATACAGACACGGGGTTCAAATACTATTGTACAGAGCTGGCTCACACAAGACCGTGAATCAATAATATTTGGTTCACAGTGAGGTGCTAGTTCGTTGTCCAAAGTCACTCTTCTTTCTCTCTTTCACACGATTTCTAACCAGACCATCAGGGAGGGCAGATTGTCATCGATGTTAGCTTGTAGTCTAGTGCAGTGTTACACAGCAGGTTCACAGTGAGGTGCTAGTTCGTTGTCCAAAGTCAGTCTACTTTCTTTCTTTCAAACGATTTCTAACCAGGCCAGGGAGGGCAGATTGTCAACGATGTTAGCTTGTAGTCTAGTGCAGTGTTACACAGCAGGTTCACAGTGAGGTGCTAGTTCGTTGTCCAAAGTCAGTCTACTTTCTTTCTTTCAAACGATTTCTAACCAGGCCAGGGAGGGCAGATTGTCATCGATGTTAGCTTGTAGTCTAGTGCAGTGTTACACAGCAGGTTCACTGTGAGGTGCTAGTTGGTTGACCAAAGTGACTCTACTTTCTCTCTTTCAAACGATTTCTAACCAGGCCAGGGAGGGCAGATTGTCAACGATGTTAGCTTGTAGTCTAGTGCAGTGTTACACAGCAGGTTCACTGTGAGGTGCTAGTTGGTTGACCAAAGTGACTCTACTTTCTCTCTTTCAAACGATTTCTAACCAGGCCAGGGAGGGCAGATTGTCAACGATGTTAGCTTGTAGTCTAGTGCAATGTTACACAGCAGGTTCACAGTGAGGTGCTAGTTGGTTGACCAAAGTGACTCTACTTTCTCTCTTTCAAACGATTTCTAACCAGGCCAGAGAGAGCAGATTGTCATTGATGTTAGCTTGTAGTCTAGTGCAGTGTTACACAGCAGGTTCACTGTGAGGTGCTAGTTGGTTGACCAAAGTGACTCTACTTTCTTTCTTTCAAACGATTTCTAACCAGGCCAGGGAGGGCAGATTGTCATCGATGTTAGCTTGTTGTCTAGTGCAGTGTTACACAGCAGGTTCACAGTGAGGTGCTAGTTGGTTGACCAAAGTGACTCTACTTTCTCTCTTTCAAACGATTTCTAACCAGGCCAGGGAGGGCAGATTGTCATCGATGTTAGCTTGTAGTCTAGTGCAGTGTTACACAGCAGGTTCACAGTGAGGTGCTAGTTGGTTGTACAAAGTCACTCTACTTTCTCTCTTTCAAACGATTTCTAACCAGGCCAGGGAGTGCAGATTGTCATCGATGTTAGCTTGTAGTCTAGTGCAGTGTTACACAGCAGGTTCACAGTGAGGTGCTAGTTCGTTGTCCAAAGTCACTCTGCTTTCTCTCTTTCACACGATTTCTAACCAGACCATCAGGGAGGGCAGATTGTCATCGATGTTAGCTTGTAGTCTAGTGCAGTGTTACACAGCAGGTTCACAGTGAGGTGCTAGTTCGTTGTCCAAAGTCAGTCTACTTTCTTTCTTTCAAACGATTTCTAACCAGGCCAGGGAGGGCAGATTGTCATCGATGTTAGCTTGTAGTCTAGTGCAGTGTTACACAGCAGGTTCACTGTGAGGTGCTAGTTGGTTGACCAAAGTGACTCTACTTTCTCTCTTTCAAACGATTTCTAACCAGGCCAGGGAGGGCAGATTGTCAACGATGTTAGCTTGTAGTCTAGTGCAGTGTTACACAGCAGGTTCACTGTGAGGTGCTAGTTGGTTGACCAAAGTGACTCTACTTTCTCTCTTTCAAACGATTTCTAACCAGGCCAGGGAGGGCAGATTGTCAACGATGTTAGCTTGTAGTCTAGTGCAATGTTACACAGCAGGTTCACAGTGAGGTGCTAGTTGGTTGACCAAAGTGACTCTACTTTCTCTCTTTCAAACGATTTCTAACCAGGCCAGAGAGAGCAGATTGTCATTGATGTTAGCTTGTAGTCTAGTGCAGTGTTACACAGCAGGTTCACTGTGAGGTGCTAGTTGGTTGACCAAAGTGACTCTACTTTCTTTCTTTCAAACGATTTCTAACCAGGCCAGGGAGGGCAGATTGTCATCGATGTTAGCTTGTTGTCTAGTGCAGTGTTACACAGCAGGTTCACAGTGAGGTGCTAGTTGGTTGACCAAAGTGACTCTACTTTCTCTCTTTCAAACGATTTCTAACCAGGCCAGGGAGGGCAGATTGTCATCGATGTTAGCTTGTAGTCTAGTGCAGTGTTACACAGCAGGTTCACAGTGAGGTGCTAGTTGGTTGTACAAAGTCACTCTACTTTCTCTCTTTCAAACGATTTCTAACCAGGCCAGGGAGTGCAGATTGTCATCGATGTTAGCTTGTAGTCTAGTGCAGTGTTACACAGCAGGTTCACAGTGAGGTGCTAGTTCGTTGTCCAAAGTGACTCTACTTTCTCTCTTTCAAACGATTTCTAACCAGGCCAGGGAGGGCAGATTGTCATCGATGTTAGCTTGTAGTCTAGTGCAGTGTTACACAGCAGGTTCACAGTGAGGTGCTAGTTGGTTGTACAAAGTCACTCTACTTTCTCTCTTTCAAACGATTTCAAACCAGGCCAGGGAGGGCAGATTGTCATCGATGTTAGCTTGTAGTCTAGTGCAATGTTACACAGCAGGTTCACAGTGAGGTGCTAGTTGGTTGACCAAAGTCACTCTACTTTCTCTCTTTCAAACGATTTCTAACCAGGCCAGAGAGAGCAGATTGTCATTGATGTTAGCTTGTAGTCTAGTGCAGTGTTACACAGCAGGTTCACTGTGAGGTGCTAGTTGGTTGACCAAAGTGACTCTACTTTCTCTCTTTCAAACAATTTCTAACCAGGCCAGGGAGGGCAGATTGTCATCGATGTTAGCTTGTAGTCTAGTGCAGTGTTACACAGCAGGAGATCTGCAGAAGATTCTCAGCAGCAGCTGGGTTTGTGCTGCAAAGTATAGGCGCTTCAGGTAGACTCCCCTCGCGTTATGATTGGTTAACTCTCTCACGTGTTGAGGTGGACGATTGCTATTGGCTTACTAACTGCCTTCGACAGCTATCCGTCTACGAAAATCAACAATGCAAGCGGTTTCTGCCGTCAAAGCCAAGATTTCTGGCCTTAAAATGATGTGGCCCTTTGACTACGGAATTGGATGGGTGAAATTAAATGAAGTTGAAAATAATATGGTTCAAGCTCTGGCGTCCAATAGTGCCACCAAAACTTAAAGACCCCTGTATAAAAAGATTCAGCTTGAAGTCAGGTGTGTTTTTCATTCCGGTCACTGATGAAGAATGTTGCACTCTGATGGTGCTGCACATTGGATTACTCAGCTTACAATCTTACGACTATTATTATCGTGTTGATTTAAAAACAACCAAAATGTGCAATTTAGGGGTAAATGTTTTAGTTATACTTGATCAAGAAACCATTTACATGCACACACAACTTTTTAACAAGGAGTCTTTGAAGGCTAAGTATCTCTCATTATTGTAGAACAATAAATGGTTGATATGGCAACATGGGGGTTGATTATTTTGTAAGTTTGTTGGTACACATGCACACTCGACTTTTTTCATGAGGAATCCTTTTCCGAGGCTAATCAATTGATAAATTACCGAACATTTGGTCTTTAAAACATTCTGGGGGTTCAATGATTCGTATTTAGTGGAAATCAGAAGATTGGGCGTTTAGTGTGGAGCTATTATTTTCGCGAGAGACAATCAGGAGTGTGACGCGAAAATAGGTAGAAAATCTGGTTTGGCACAAATCACCTTTATAGAGTTGGATTTTTGTCTAGAAGTAATTGGGGAAAAAACTGCTCAAATAAAAAATAAAAAATCACGTTCATAGGCTGTTTTTTCTGGAGGCAATTTTGAAGAGAAGGACATGGTAAAACTTTAAAAACAAATGAAAGGAATTGAAGATGTTGAGGTTCAAGCTACAATTTCCATTGCCGTCACTCAAACTGAGAGACACTCTATAATAGACACAACAATTAAACATTTGTTCACAATAACCCGTAGAAGCTGATTGAGTGTGCTTTACAACCTCATGACGTCTGTACACAAATCAAGAGTACTGGTATTATAGCATATATTGTGATTTTTTCCTCTGACTTTTGTTAAATTGTATAGGTTTGAGCCTCCGATTGTAGCAATGTTTTGCGACTGTTTTTTAAGGCATACAGTTGCGCCTGAAATCCAATCATCTAGCCAGCTAGCCTGAGCTGGAATTTTCCTGTAAGGTTGAATACCGGCACAACACAGCTCCGATATTCATGGCAACGCATTAAAACGGGACAAAGGAACAAATTGCCCGTTATCGAGGGGCATAGACCGACTAGCAGAAACTAATTAAGTACACCACCAGCCAAACGGTCGGCCAACGACAAAAGCCAGGAATCAATAAAATAAAATAATGACAAGGTAAAACCGGTATCTGTGTATTGCAGAGACCAAAATAATCGAGGACAAGAAACAGGCATCAGAAACACTCAAGGAAATATCTTACTAGGAACGAAACCTCAGGGCCACAAACTTGTTTTCAAATTGTTGAATTCCGTCCTTCTTGGCACTCGTTATTGAAGTTGTTATGGATTTATTTATATCAGAAAAAATCTTTTAGAGAAAATATTACCTGTCGTCTGAAAAAGAACTGTGAAGTGTAATTGTCGTGTTTGATGTCAAAACAAAGATATGTGTTTTTTTTAAATCGTTTGTTGTTACTTCAAATAATTATACACATGCACACTCGACTTTCATGAGGAGTCTTTTTTTTCATCTTTTTTCGAGGCTAATCAATTGATTATTACAGAACAATATTGGTCTATAAAAACATTCTGGGGTTCCATGCTTTAGATTTTGTAGAAATCAGAAGATTGTGCAAATTTCATATTGTAGTGCTGTTATTTTGGCTAAAGAAGTGAGGCAGTGTGACCCGAAAACGGGCAGTAATGGGTTTAGCACAAATCACGTTCATATAGGCTGTTTTTTCTGGAGGCAATTTTGAAGATAAGGACATGGTAAAACTTTTAAAACAAATGAAAGGAATTGAAGATGTTGAGGTTCAAGCTACAATTTCCATTGCCGTCACTCAAAGTGAGAGACACTCGTATAATAGACACAACAATTAAACATTTGTTGACAATAGCCTGTGGAAGCTGATTTAGTGTGCTTCACAATCTCACGACGACTGTACACAAATCAAGAGTACTGGTATTATAGCCTAGTGGGATAATCGTCTTGCTAATGAGTAAAAGGTTCCAGATTCATATCCATCTTAGAAAGTGCTTTTCATTTCTGCTCATCTCAATTCTTCGATGAAAAAGATTAGACCGTCCCTGGATGAAAACCCCCAAAAGCACCATAGCTTTGCGGGAGTGTGACACGAACACGGGCAGTAATCAGTCTAGCACAAAACACCTTTATAGACTGGTTTTGTCTGGAGGCAATTTTGAAGAAAAATAAATGCTCAAACTTTTAAAACAAATGAAAGGAATTGAAGATGTTGAGGTTCAAGCTATGATTTCCATTGCCGTCACCCAAACTGAGAGACACTCGTATAATAGACACAACAATTGAACATTTGTTGACAATAGCCTGTGGAAGCTGATTTAGTGTGCTTCACAATCTCACGACGACTGTACAAATCAAGAGTACTGGTATTATATAGTGTCACTCCTAACTATCTTGACCCCCCTTGCCTAGTAACCTTCATCCCAATGACATGACCGACAACAAAGATCGCGACCACGACTGATTTGTGACTACTGTCGTATTCCAGGCCATGTCTGGAGGGAATGACGTAAGCGAAAAAGAGACGTGACTGGACCACCATTTCCCCATCCACATCCTTATTACGTAAATAGACACACTTATCCACAGCAATCGCAGCAATCATACAATAATCCACGGACCATGCCCAATCACTTCTACCAGCAACAACATCCATTGCCACAACAGCACCAGCCAAACCAGGGTTTTTAAGAAGGGAGGGAATCAATAGCGCTCATTGTCTTTCCTCCCGGACAAAATTCCAATCTAGGCCCAATGGTGACATGACATCATCTTTTTTAGGGACTGGCGTAGCAGAACTTAAACTGACAGAAAGAAACTTCACCAAAGGACGACTTCCTAATGGCAAAAACTTACAGATGCTTTTTGATAATGGAGCATCAAAGTCAATTATTTCGCAACAGTATGTTAAGTCTTCCCCTTATCTTTCTAACATAAAACCAACAAAGGTGACTCCTGTTCAATTTAGACTGGGTAATGGACAGTTTTTGGTTTCAGAAACTGCAGTAAAAATTCCATTAATATTCAGGGTCACAAATTTGAAATTGCTGCACTAATTGTCAGCAACCTTGTGGGTGTAGATTTGATTTTAGGGACCAATACTCTGTCTGACTAAGATGGAGCATTAATGTTAGAAGTAACAGATTTAAGATTAATTGTAAGACGATTTCCTTTGCCCCACCCACAAAAGTGATGATTGCCCCAGGTGATTCGAAATTTGTGACTATAATAAACAAAAATAGAAATGACTTTTTCCTCTGATTGACTTGTTTAGGTTTGAGCCTCCAACTGTAGCAATGTTTTGCGACTGTTTTCTTAAGGAATACAGTTGCGCCTGAAATCCAATCATCTAGCCAGCTAGCCTGAGCTGGAATTTTCCTGTAAGGTTGAATACCGGCACAACACAGCTCTGATATTCATGGCAACGCATTAAAACGGGACAAAACAACAAATTGCCCGTTATCGAGGGGCATAGACCGACTAGCAGAAACTAATTAAGTACACCACCAGCCAAACGGTCGGCCAACGACAAAAGCCAGGAATCAATAAAATAAAATAATGACAAGGTAAAACCGGTATCTGTGTATTGCAGAGACCAAAATAATCGAGGACAAGAAACAGGCATCAGAAACACTCAAGGAAATATCTTACTAGGAACGAAACCTCAGGGCCACAAACTTGTTTTCAAATTGTTGAATTCCGTCCTTCTTGGCACTCGTTATTGAAGTTGTTACGGGATTATTTATATCAGAAAAAATCTCTTAGCGAAAACATTACCTGTCTAAAAAAATGTCAATTTTCCAGTGGTTTATGAAGTAGTTGTCGTATTTCATGTCAAAACGAAGAAAATGTGTTTCTTTAATCGTTTGTTGATACTTAGAACCATATACCCATGCACACTCGACTTTTGTTCTTTCCTTTTTTCATGAGGAGTCTTTTTTCGAGGCTAATCAATTCTTAGATTACAGAACAATATTGGTCTTAAAAACATTCTGGGGTTCCATACTTTAGATTTTGTGGAAATCAGAAGATTGTGCAAATTTTCATAGTGTAGTGCTATTATTTTGACTAGAGAAGTGAGGCAGTGTGATCCGAAAACGGGCAGTAATCGGTCTAGTACAAATCACGTTCATAGGCTGGTTTTGTTTGGAGACACAACAATCTTAAACATTTGTTGACAATAGCCTGTGGAAGCTGATTTAGTGTGCTTCACAATCTCACGACGACTGTACACAAATCAAGAGAACTGGTATTATATCAAAGTGTGAGTTTTTCCTCTGATTGACTTGTTTAGGTTTGAGCCTCTTAATGTAGCAATGTTTTGCGACTGTTTTTTAAGGCATACAGTTGCGCCTGAAATCCAATCATCTAGCCAGCTAGCCTGAGCTGGAATTTTCCTGTAAGGTTGAATACCGGCACAACACAGCTCCGATATTCATGGCAACGCATTAAAAAGGGACAAAGGAACAAATTGCCCGTTATCGAGGGGCATAGACCGACTAGCAGAAACTAATTAAGTACACCACCAGCCAAACGGTCGGCCAACGACAAAAGCCAGGAATCAATAAAAAATAAATGACAAGGTAAAACCGGTATCTGTGTATTGCAGAGACCAAAATAATCAAACAAGTACAAGAAACCGGCATCAGAAGGAAATATCATGCTAGGAACGAATTCAGAAATGTTTTTATTTTAATCGTTTGATGAAACTTCAAACTTACACATGCACACTCGACTTTCACGAGGAGTCTTTTTTCGAGGCTAATCAATTGATATTATTACAGAACAAATGTCTATAACATTCTGGAGGTTCAATGCTTTAGATTTTGTGGACATCAGAAGATTGGGCGTTTAGTGTGGTGTTATTATTTTGGCTAGAGAAATGCGGGAGTGTGACTCAAAAATGATTGCTAAGGCACGGGCTTAGGCTTCGGTCATTATTTATCTTACTCGTTATAATATCATAGGCATCTAAAAACAAGCGTTTTCAGGTTTTGTCAGATGGAGACGAAGCCTGAGCCCAAGCCTAAGCCATCATTTCGAAAGCGGCTATAGAGGTCAGTGGCCCGGGTCTATTTTTTGGTGAACGCTAATCGAACGCTCCACAGTCGATTGAGGGCGCTTTGCAGTAAACACATAGAGGTCATTGAACTGTGCAACCGAGCCATACACCCATGATACACATCCATATATCCGTGTTGCCGTACTTTTGATTAGTAATATTTGCTGAAATCGTCCTTGAATTCGTTTCTGCTAGCGTGGAAAAACAACTCCACCTGGGGACAGGTGAGAGATTAAGAGCACGAGCATCAAAGTTGAGGCGAGCAGTTCACTTGGTTCGCATTTTACACTAAATAAAATGTAGTGTGATGTTACCACTTATTTAGACTTTTTAGTTCGAGCATGGAGGAATGGTCAGAGTAACTTGGACCAGACAAGTTGCCCTTTTTTATCGAATTTTGAAATTTGGAGGGTCGCCTACACAGTCACCCGACTCTCCAAATTCCAAATTTCGATAAAAAAGGATGACTTGTCTGGTCCAAGTTACTAGGACTTCACTATACTACTACTACAGTACTAGTAATTAGTAATAGTATCCTCCAATAACCGGTTTTCGACGATATAAGGACTTTTCTTCAAACTGAACAATGTGGACGAAAGTATCACACTAAAAGAGGTCTCAGTCACTTTGTCCACACCACAGACTATTAGAATAATCATAGAGAAGGTTGATCAAGCCTGTCACTTCCGTAAGATTACCCGGTTTTGTTGACGTCCGCGGCGCACCGCGCAGTAAGCATCGTCACCTATTTTCGTCAGTGGTGTTTAGTAAGGTGTCCCAGTGTAGCCAAACGCAAAATAAATTCTTAAATTAACTCAAAATGCTGTGTGGCACTATTAAATTCTTCCCTGTATGTTTTTTTGTGTTCATCGTTGTTTTTGTTTTTCCACACTGCTTCTAACACTTTCCTCAAATCATTCATAATTTATGCTTAAAACGTATTGGTCTTGTTGATGTCTTCTTTTGTGACGTTTAAAAAAAAATCCACAATCCTCTTTCTCACTGCTTCTTCAGTTATAACCTTTCCAAATTTCACTCAAGAGACACATTTCCTCCTTCTTGGTACTTTCTCTAGCTGCTCTTTTATTTTTTTCATTTAAAAAAAAAGCCTATTGGGCCATGATACTTTTTGTCTTTAAATAATAATAAAAAATAAATTTATAAAAATATATAAGCGAGACGCCCTATAGGAGGCTCCATAGTTTTTACCCTGAACGGACTGCCTCAAGTTGCGTGATATATTTGTTTTCTACGGATGTTGGGGTTTGTTATGGTACACTCAGATTTTTTTTAGGACCAACAATAAAGAAAACTGGAGCTTCGAAGCAACTGCTAATTTTGTACCTAGGAAAATAGACCCCTAAAGAACAACTTTTTGAATAACACGAGTTTGGCCTACTGGAAAAGCCTTAAATTTCCACATTTTCGGTGACGGACAAGAGCAGGAAACCAACTTTAAGATATGAAGTCTGAGATCGTTATACGGAGTTGTTTTCATAGTGCGATGTGAGTTAGAATGCTAAGCGTCGAAAACGTGTAGCGTCGAAAACGGGGGTTCCCACGATATAGTTATGTAGGCCTTCGTAGTTTGACCAGTATCCTCCAATAACCGGTTTTCGACGATATAAGGACTTTTCTTCAAACTGAACAATGTGGACGAAAGTTTCACACTAAAAGAGGTCCCAGTCACTTTCTCCACACCACAGACTATTAGAATAATCATAGAGAAGGTTGATCAATCCTGTCACTTCCGTAAGATTACCCGGTTTTGTTGACGTCCGCGGCGCACCGCGCAGTAAGCACCGTCACCTATTTTCGTCAGTGGTGTTTAGTAAGGTGTCCTAGTACAGCCAAACGCAAAATAAATTCTTAAAATAACTCAAAATGCTGTGTGGCACTGTAAAATTCTTCCCTGTTTGTTTTTTTGTGTTCATCTTTGGGTTTTTTTTTCGACACTGCTTCTAACACTTTCCTCAAATCATTCATAATTTATGCTTAAAACGTATTGGTCTGGTTGATGTCTTCTTTTGTGACGTTTAAAAAAAACTCCACAATCCTCTTTCTCGCTGCTTCTTCAGTTATGACCTTTCCCAATGTCACTCCAGAGACACATTTCCTCCTTCTTGGTACTTTCTCTAGCTGCCCTTTTATTTTTTTTATTTTTTTTAAAAGCCTAGTGGGCCATGTTACTTTTTGTCTTTAAGTAATAATTAAAAAAAATATATAAAAAAATATATAAGCGAGACGCCCTATAGGTGGCTCCATAATTTTTACCCTGAACGGACTGCCTCAAGTTGCGTGATATATTTTTTTTCTACGGATGTTGGGGTTTGTTATGGTACAATCAGATTTTTTTTAGGACAAACAATAAAGAAAACTGAAGCTTCGAAGCAACTGCCAATTTTGTACCTAGGAAAATAGACCCCAAAAGAGCAACTTTTTGAATAACACGAGTTTGGCCTACTGGAAAAGCCTTAAATTTCCACATTTTCGGTGACGGACAAGAGCAGGAAACCAACTGTAAGATACGAAGTCTGAGATCGTTATACGGAGTTGTTTTCATAGTGCGATGTGAGTTAGAAGGCTAAGCGTCGAAAACGTGTAGCGTCGAAAACGGGGGTTCCCACGATATAACTTAAGATTATTTATTTGTCCGAGTTTTCGGGTCCAAGTTACTCGGACTAGTAAAAATGAAGTGTTTGTCAATCATGGTTGGTTGGGCGACTGTAGGCCTAGGGTCCTAGTCAATCTGGATGTTACTTACTGGGCCGCTAGGAGCTCCTCTTAAACTAGTCCCACTTACTGGGCCGCTAGGAGCTCCCCTTAAACTAGTTGCGGTAACCGGCGTAACCCTCATCCTCCCGAAGGTCGGAGACCTGAGGTTACCGCAACTACCCTTAAACGAGTTTAGAGATTATCGGTCGCAGTGCGACCGATAATCTCCAAACTCGTTTAAGGGGAGCTCCTAGCGGCCCAGTAAGTGGGACTACTCTTAAACGATTGTTGTGTGAGGTGTTAGGCAAGATAAACACAACAATCATTTAAAGCCGCGTTTCCACTGGACTAAAATTTAACCGAGACTATGGTTAAATTTCTAAGTAATACCGGTAGTCAAATTTGACCGTCGTTCCCATTTGAACTTTTGAGTCAGTAAAATTTAACCGAGACGATGGTTAAAGTAACCGAGCTGGCAATATAACGGCTCATGAAGGTCAAGTGTCAGCCGGATACACAATGTACGTGTGTACATTTAGGCGCACAACATGAAGCAGATGCTGTGCGCAGTGCATGTACGTGTTACGTCTTAGGCCGGATGCAGTTTTTTACCGAGTCGCATTTAACAGAGTGCCGTGTTTCCACTGGACTTATCGGCTCGGTTAAACTTACCTGGTCACTTTTACTGGGCAGAGGTTGGCCGGTAAAAGTAACCATTCGGCTCGGTTAAATTAACCGAGAGGAAATTTAACTGGGCCGTTTCCACTGGACTTAAAATGGGAAAAGTAACCATAGTCTCGGTTACTTTGACCAAAATAAGTCCAAAATTGGCTAATGGCAATAAGGTCAATGAGGTTGCATGTATCTAACAAATGCTTTGGTTACATATTTGATAAGGAGGTTTTTGTACAAAACAAATCCAATGCTTTGTATAAACTGGCCAAAGTGGCCACCCCTTCCCCTTTTGAGCAATGGTACAGTCCACTTACCTCACCCAGGGACCACTGTGATACTCACACAAAGCATACAGTGCCCCCTAAACAATGCCTCTGCCTTTGAGTACACCGATTACACCCACAGCCATACAACCTACAATATGTACGCATTCATCTTAGCCCTTGAACGATGATGAAAATAGAAAAATATTGAAAAAGGAGTAAAACAGAATGAAGGACTACAGTTACCATAACTACATGTGTAGCGGCTAACAGGGTTCTAGCGAGGCCAATTATTAGTTTGAGCCATAGAGCTCTAAATATAAACTAGAGCGCCCACTCCCCTATCAACGCGCAGTACGTGTGCCGACATGGACGCCAATCCGCCATTACCAAAGAGGGCAACTTCAGCTCGAAGTGCCCAGATGTCAGTAGCAATCGCACGTAATATGAATGGGGAAAGGTATAGCCAAAAGGTTGTGAATGCGGAAACTAAAATGTTATAGAAAGGGTTTTTAGTAATGAAAGGAAAGGCCATCAATACCTCAAGGGATTGGCAAATTTCTAATGTCCTACTTTCTTTTGTAAAAATTGGGATTAGTTTGCACCATAGAGATCCATGCATTTGCCCTCTTTGGTAATGGCGTCGCAGTCCCCTTGTCGGCACGCATCACGCGATGAGTGCGCACTCTAGTTTATTTATAGAGCTCTATGGTTTGAGCCAATTTTCTAAAGGCAAATCAGAGGGTTTGTATCATGGCAAGGATTGACCTAGGGGCAGCATTTTGCATATTTTACATCTTTCTAAAATCTCAAATTGCCAAACCATAGTGGACACTTCTAAGACTATGAATTGTAAAAGCTTATATTTCTCAAATATTTCAACTGCCAGATGTTTTGACCCTGGTCAAAACACCTGGCACTCTATATACATGTGTTGATTGGCATTGTGTTCAATGAAACCAACTGGTAACAAGTTTGCTACATTTTATGACCAATAAGTTTGCAGTAACACCATGGATGCAAAATTTTGTTTGTGAGAATATGTGGTTTTACTGGAAAGAACCGGAGGAACTTGACGCTTTGAACAGTATGCTCTGTTGGTCTTCAGGAGATTGCTGGATGCTAACTAGGAGTGGGGCTCATGTAGTGTATCAGGATCCCTCTCTCCACACTACATAAGCCCCACTCCCAGTTAGAATCCAGCAGTCTCCTGAATACCAACAGAGCGTACTGCTTGAAACATCGAGTTCCACCGGTTCTTTTCAGAACCACACAATTTTGCATGGTCTTACTGCAAACTGATGTACTTCGTCTGCTATTCTCACCATGAAAACCTTCCAATCTCATACAGTATGACCATTTGCTTTTGAAAATTTGAATCTGTTTTATTTTATCCTTTCCTTAGACTGTCTGGAAGACTTGTTTCAAAATGGAGTCTGCTGGTAAACGTACTCAAGCATACGGCAAGAAACCAGCACCAAGAAGTGGTCACGTGGCCGTTAGCCATGGCAATTTGATGCTTGTCTGGGGGGGATATAATGTAAGCACTTTAGCCACGGCAATTTGATGCTTGTCTGGGGGATATAATGTAAGCACTTTAGCCACGGCAATTTGATGCTTGTCTGGGGGGGATATAATGTAAGCACTTTAGCCATGGCAATTTGATGCTTGTCTGGGGGGGATATAATGTAAGCACTTTAGCCACGGCAATTTGATGCTTGTCTGGGGGGGATATAATGTAAGCACTTTAGCCACGGCAATTTGATGCTTGTCTGGGGGGATATAATGTAAGCACTTTAGCCACGGCAATTTGATGCTTGTCTGGGGGATATAATGTAAGCACTTTAGCCACGGCAATTTGATGCTTGTCTGGGGGGGATATAATGTAAGCACTTTAGCCACGGCAATTTGATGCTTGTCTGGGGGGATATAATGTAAGCACTTTAGCCACTGCAATTTGATGCTTGTCTGGGGGGATATAATGTAAGCACTTTAGCCACGGCAATTTGATGCTTGTCTGGGGGGGATATAATGTAAGCACTTTAGCCACGGCAATTTGATGCTTGTCTGGGGGGGATATAATGTAATCACTTTAGCCACGGCAATTTGATGCTTGTCTGGGGGGATATAATGTAAGCACTTTAGCCATGGCAATTTGATGCTTGTCTGGGGGGATATAATGTAAGCACTTTAGCCATGGCAATTTGATGCTTGTCTGGGGGGATATAATGTAAGCACTTTAGCCACGGCAATTTGATGCTTGTCTGGGGGGATATAATGTAAGCACTTTAGCCACGGCAATTTGATGCTTGTCTGGGGGGATATAATGTAAGCACTTTAGCCATGGCAATTTGATGCTTGTCTGGGGGGATATAATGTAAGCACTTTAGCCACGGCAATTTGATGCTTGTCTGGGGGGATATAATGTAAGCACTTTAGCCACGGCAATTTGATGCTTGTCTGGGGGGATATAATGTAAGCACTTTAGCCACGGCAATTTGATGCTTGTCTGGGGGGATATAATGTAAGCCTTTTAGCCACGGCAATTTGATGCTTGTCTGGGGGGATATAATGTAAGCACTTTAGCCACGGCAATTTGATGCTTGTCTGGGGGGATATAATGTAAGCACTTTAGCCATGGCAACTTGATGCTTGTCTGGGGGGATATAATGTAAGCACTTTAGCCACTGCAATTTGATGCTTGTCTGGGGGGATATAATGTAAGCACTTTAGCCACGGCAATTTGATGCTTGTCTGGGGGATATAATGTAAGCACTTTAGCCATGGCAATTTGATGCTTGTCTGGGGGGATATAATGTAAGCACTTTAGCCACAGCAATTTGATGCTTGTCTGGGGGGATATAATGTAAGCACTTTAGCCACGGCAATTTGATGCTTGTCTGGGGGGATATAATGTAAGCACTTTAGCCACTGCAATTTGATGCTTGTCTGGGGGGATATAATGTAAGCACTTTAGCCACGGCAATTTGATGCTTGTCTGGGGGGGATATAATGTAAGCACTTTAGCCACGGCAATTTGATGCTTGTCTGGGGGGGATATAATGTAATCACTTTAGCCACGGCAATTTGATGCTTGTCTGGGGGGATATAATGTAAGCACTTTAGCCATGGCAATTTGATGCTTGTCTGGGGGGATATAATGTAAGCACTTTAGCCATGGCAATTTGATGCTTGTCTGGGGGGATATAATGTAAGCACTTTAGCCACGGCAATTTGATGCTTGTCTGGGGGGATATAATGTAAGCACTTTAGCCACGGCAATTTGATGCTTGTCTGGGGGGATATAATGTAAGCACTTTAGCCATGGCAATTTGATGCTTGTCTGGGGGGATATAATGTAAGCACTTTAGCCACGGCAATTTGATGCTTGTCTGGGGGGATATAATGTAAGCACTTTAGCCACGGCAATTTGATGCTTGTCTGGGGGGATATAATGTAAGCACTTTAGCCACGGCAATTTGATGCTTGTCTGGGGGGATATAATGTAAGCCTTTTAGCCACGGCAATTTGATGCTTGTCTGGGGGGATATAATGTAAGCACTTTAGCCACGGCAATTTGATGCTTGTCTGGGGGGATATAATGTAAGCACTTTAGCCATGGCAACTTGATGCTTGTCTGGGGGGATATAATGTAAGCACTTTAGCCACTGCAATTTGATGCTTGTCTGGGGGGATATAATGTAAGCACTTTAGCCACGGCAATTTGATGCTTGTCTGGGGGATATAATGTAAGCACTTTAGCCATGGCAATTTGATGCTTGTCTGGGGGGATATAATGTAAGCACTTTAGCCACAGCAATTTGATGCTTGTCTGGGGGGATATAATGTAAGCACTTTAGCCACGGCAATTTGATGCTTGTCTGGGGGGGATATAATGTAATCACTTTAGCCACGGCAATTTGATGCTTGTCTGGGGGGGATATAATGTAAGCACTTTAGCCACGGCAATTTGATGCTTGTCTGGGGGGATATAATGTAAGCACTTTAGCCACGGCAATTTGATGCTTGTCTGGGGGATATAATGTAAGCACTTTAGCCACGGCAATTTGATGCTTGTCTGGGGGGGATATAATGTAAGCACTT
This sequence comes from Luidia sarsii, assembly GCA_949987565.1. Lineage (NCBI taxonomy): Eukaryota > Metazoa > Echinodermata > Asteroidea > Paxillosida > Luidiidae > Luidia > Luidia sarsii. The sequence goes on from OX465101.1 coordinate 39,759,078, forward strand.
TAGCCACGGCAATTTGATGCTTGTCTGGGGGGATATAATGTAAGCACTTTAGCCACTGCAATTTGATGCTTGTCTGGGGGGATATAATGTAAGCACTTTAGCCACGGCAATTTGATGCTTGTCTGGGGGGGATATAATGTAAGCACTTTAGCCACGGCAATTTGATGCTTGTCTGGGGGGGATATAATGTAATCACTTTAGCCACGGCAATTTGATGCTTGTCTGGGGGGATATAATGTAAGCACTTTAGCCATGGCAATTTGATGCTTGTCTGGGGGGATATAATGTAAGCACTTTAGCCATGGCAATTTGATGCTTGTCTGGGGGGATATAATGTAAGCACTTTAGCCACGGCAATTTGATGCTTGTCTGGGGGGATATAATGTAAGCACTTTAGCCACGGCAATTTGATGCTTGTCTGGGGGGATATAATGTAAGCACTTTAGCCATGGCAATTTGATGCTTGTCTGGGGGGATATAATGTAAGCACTTTAGCCACGGCAATTTGATGCTTGTCTGGGGGGATATAATGTAAGCACTTTAGCCACGGCAATTTGATGCTTGTCTGGGGGGATATAATGTAAGCACTTTAGCCACGGCAATTTGATGCTTGTCTGGGGGGATATAATGTAAGCCTTTTAGCCACGGCAATTTGATGCTTGTCTGGGGGGATATAATGTAAGCACTTTAGCCACGGCAATTTGATGCTTGTCTGGGGGGATATAATGTAAGCACTTTAGCCATGGCAACTTGATGCTTGTCTGGGGGATATAATGTAAGCACTTTAGCCACTGCAATTTGATGCTTGTCTGGGGGGATATAATGTAAGCACTTTAGCCACGGCAATTTGATGCTTGTCTGGGGGATATAATGTAAGCACTTTAGCCATGGCAATTTGATGCTTGTCTGGGGGGATATAATGTAAGCACTTTAGCCACAGCAATTTGATGCTTGTCTGGGGGGATATAATGTAAGCACTTTAGCCACGGCAATTTGATGCTTGTCTGGGGGGGATATAATGTAATCACTTTAGCCACGGCAATTTGATGCTTGTCTGGGGGGGATATAATGTAAGCACTTTAGCCATGGCAATTTGATGCTTGTCTGGGGGGATATAATGTAAGCACTTTAGCCACGGCAATTTGATGCTTGTCTGGGGGGATATAATGTAAGCACTTTAGCCACGGCAATTTGATGCTTGTCTGGGGGGATATAATGTAAGCACTTTAGCCACGGCAATTTGATGCTTGTCTGGGGGGATATAATGTAAGCACTTTAGCCACGGCAATTTGATGCTTGTCTGGGGGGGATATAATGTAAGCACTTTAGCCACTGCAATTTGATGCTTGTCTGGGGGGGATATAATGTAAGCACTTTAGCCACGGCAATTTGATGCTTGTCTGGGGGGGATATAATGTAAGCACTTTAGCCACTGCAATTTGATGCTTGTCTGGGGGGGATATAATGTAAGCACTTTAGCCACGGCAATTTGATGCTTGTCTGGGGGGGATATAATGTAATCACTTTAGCCATGGCAATTTGATGCTTGTCTGGGGGGATATAATGTAAGCACTTTAGCCACGGCAATTTGATGCTTGTCTGGGGGATATAATGTAAGCACTTTAGCCATGGCAATTTGATGCTTGTCTGGGGGGATATAATGTAAGCACTTTAGCCACGGCAATTTGATGCTTGTCTGGGGGGGATATAATGTAAGCACTTTAGCCATGGCAATTTGATGCTTGTCTGGGGGGATATAATGTAAGCACTTTAGCCATGGCAATTTGATGCTTGCCTGGGGGGATATAATGTAAGCACTTTAGCCATGGCAATTTGATGCTTGTCTGGGGGGGATATAATGTAATCACTTTAGCCACGGCAATTTGATGCTTGTCTGGGGGGGATATAATGTAAGCACTTTAGCCACTGCAATTTGATGCTTGTCTGGGGGGGATATAATGTAATCACTTTAGCCACGGCAATTTGATGCTTGCCTGGGGGGATATAATGTAAGCACTTTAGCCATGGCAATTTGATGCTTGCCTGGGGGGATATAATGTAAGCACTTTAGCCATGGCAATTTGATGCTTGTCTGGGGGGATATAATGTAAGCACTTTAGCCACGGCAATTTGATGCTTGTCTGGGGGGGATATAATGTAATCACTTTAGCCACGGCAATTTGATGCTTGCCTGGGGGGATATAATGTAAGCACTTTAGCCACGGCAATTTGATGCTTGTCTGGGGGGATATAATGTAAGCACTTTAGCCACGGCAATTTGATGCTTGTCTGGGGGGATATAATGTAAGCACTTTAGCCACGGCAATTTGATGCTTGTCTGGGGGGATATAATGTAAGCACTTTAGCCACAGCAATTTGATGCTTGTCTGGGGGGATATAATGTAAGCACTTTAGCCACGGCAATTTGATGCTTGTCTGGGGGGGATATAATGTAATCACTTTAGCCATGGCAATTTGATGCTTGTCTGGGGGGATATAATGTAAGCACTTTAGCCACGGCAATTTGATGCTTGTCTGGGGGGATATAATGTAAGCACTTTAGCCACGGCTATTTGATGCTTGTCTGGGGGGATATTATAATGTAAGCACTTTAGCCACGGCAATTTGATGCTTGTCTGGGGGGATATAATGTAAGCATTGTTTATAAAGTATTGACAATTCCATCAGCATAGTACTGCCTAGGTTACTGGGTTACTGCGTAGGTTACTGGGTTACTGCCTAGGTTACTGGGTTACTGCCTAGGTTACTGGGTTACTGCGTAGGTTACTGGGTTACTGCCTAGGTTACTGGGTTACTGCCTAGGTTACTGGGTTACTGCCTAGGTTACTGGGTTACTGCCTAGGTTACTGGGTTACTGCCTAGGTTACTGGGTTACTGCCTAGGTTACTGGGTTACTGCCTAGGTTACTGGGTTACTGCCTAGGTTACTGGGTTACTGCCTAGGTTACTGGGTTACTGCCTAGGTTACTGGGTTACTGCCTAGGTTACTGGGTTACTGCCTAGGTTACTGGGTTACTGCCTAGGTTACTGGGTTACTGCCTAGGTTACTGGGTTACTGCCTAGGTTACTGGGTTACTGCCTAGGTTACTGGGTTACTGCCTAGGTTACTGGGTTACTGCCTAGGTTACTGGGTTACTGCCTAGGTTACTGGGTTACTGCCTAGGTTACTGGGTTACTGCCTAGGTTACTGGGTTACTGCCTAGGTTACTGGGTTACTGCCTAGGTTACTGGGTTACTGCCTAGGTTACTGGGTTACTGCGTAGGTTACTGGGTTACTGCCTAGGTTACTGGGTTACTGCCTAGGTTACTGGGTTACTGCCTAGGTTACTGGGTTACTGCCTAGGTTACTGGGTTACTGCCTAGGTTACTGGGTTACTGCCTAGGTTACTGTACAGTGTGATGGGTTTACACAGCCTGTGTAGAGTACTCACAGCCCACTTTCCGTGCAAATGCTGAAGGAGGCTGGATGGTTTCTGTACGGATTCACAAGCTCTGTAGTCTCTACGACTTGGTTTAGCGAGCAAATTGAAAGTGGAATCCCTGCCCTGGCATTACATGGGTGTTTCACAGATTCAGAAGCTTGAACTTGAAGAATAGTCGTATGGTCTGTTCTCCATATCTGCACAGTCCATGCATGAATTTTGTAGGCTGTGTGTGATGTATGTGACTGCATGGCAATTGTCATCAGTCATTGCTTGATTTCCTTACAATCTCCGCTCATCTGCTGTGTGGTTTGACCTCAGCCTCCTCCTAGGGCTCGTACAGAAACACCCATAGAATGACGTGATGCGAGACAATGTGAACACACACCATAGCCTGATGTAGAGTCATTGGAGGATTTTATATCTGGTATTGGAATCACCCTCGTTCAAATCTTCCCTAACCCCTACGTCACTATGATGCACATGATTATTTAGATGAAACTTATAAAAGCAAGTTGGACACTGTTTCTATTGCTTTCTGTTTCTTTGGGTTCTTATTTCCTAGGAGTTGCCATGGCAAGAGGCGTCCGAATACCGGGATTCCGTAGACCAGTACCTACATGGCAAAGAACTGTGGTCTTATAACATAGAGGCTCAGATTTGGTAAGATTGGCTCAACACCTCTCCCAAGATAATATGAGAAGGTTGTGGTGACACTGTATAAGCCATCTCTCTGGAGAATGAGTTTGTCTTTGCTATGACAGGAGTCGATAACTTGACGTTTCCGATAGTGTTTGCGCTGCCTCTTTTACCCTTTTTTTATCTAGAAATCTTACAAATTTAAAAAACGGCAAAAATGTTTTTGACTGGATCAGGACTTGAATGAACCCGAGACCTTTGGTTTTGCGTACCTGCGCTCTTACAATCTGGGCCACCCAGCCCTTAGATCAGTGTTATAGCTACGCTGGTCGGCGGTGGACGGGGCCGACCACCACGGGTAATTTCCGTCCACCACTCCTGGTGAAAAACAATGCTTCCGACCGGCACTATGTTCACCCCATTATTACCCCAATCTATGTTTGGTTTCGGTAGTAAAATAAATTGTACTTTTTTGTAGCGTAACCGTCTCGCTAATACTTGTTCTGGAAGTTCCGATCAGGCTTGAGTAGCGCAGCGTGATCGTAGTCGTAACTCGTATGAAGCCATGCGGTCGCGTGCACGTGCGCTGTGCAGTATGTACACCATGTACAGTGTGTGCAAAGACATGTTGTGTCATGTCACATGTGCCGCGCGTAGGCTGGTTTCGGCCCTACTGCTCCTGTAGTGTCGCTATGGCTTTACCTAGAGGCGGAAACCACACCTGGACTTGCCAACCTCGGTAACGTTGCGAATGGAAATCGGTCATAACTAAAATACGCTACTTTCATCGTTTGTCTCCGAATGTTGTTTCCGCGTAGTTTAATATTATTCCCTTCGTTATTAATTTTGATATTGGTACAAAATGTATGAATAAAAAGCAAAGAATACAGGCTTCAAGTTGAGGGTAAAATTGACAAATTTGGACGGCGGTCGAAAAACGCTAGTTTGACTCTCTTTTTTTCTCCGTCATTTTGGCTCGATCTACCGCGGCCGCACGGAGCGATTTTTAAGATTTCAACTTCCGATATCTCAAGAATGAATGAAAAATTAAAATCCTTTTCAAATTTTCTAGATTTCTAGAAAATACACTCTGGTTGACCGCGAAACATCGCTAGTATAACTGTAATAAACATTAGTTTATTTGTTAGAAAACAACTGTAAGGGCTGACGGAAGTCTACTAATCATTGCACATGTACCGAGTGCACACACAGTCAATTCAAACATGTACATTATTCTTCAAGTTTTGTTGTTCAGTTTACTTGTTTATTAATGATCTATACACTGTACATGACTAACAATGTGATTCATTAATTTAATTTAACAGTACATGTAATACAAGTTTTGTTGCTATCATTTTGACCGCAGTCGCTAATCGTGAGGCTTTGTTCACGAGAGCGACTTCTTGTTGGTGAAATTTGAACCACCACTGAAAATACCCTAGCTATAACACTGCCTTAGATGATGGCCTTCCCTTAAATAGTCAACTAGTCTTTGCCAGGATGTTGGCGCCAACCAGAATCATTCAACCATTAGCTGCGGTATATCTCCAGGGATCACGCCCCTGCTTTCATTCAGACCAAGGGTGTAGCTTCTCAGAGATCACACAAAGTAGACGGAGTCAGTGTGTATGCGCACTTTTACAATAAGCTTCATGGATTCAATGAGATTTTGCCCTTTGCTGGACGTGATAAACACTTGAGTGCTCAGTGCTTTGCACGGTGCCTGATAAAAATATTTCAGGCAGCTCGGGCGGGATTCAAACCCGGGACTCCCAATTTCTAGTACGGACGTCTTAACCACTTGACCACCGAGCTGGTCGAGGTCATGCGGTGGATTTGAATAATGTATAGCAGCGGATACCGCATTGCATCACAGATATAACATGATGTTTGCATTGAGGAGAATGTAATTCAATGAGGTTTTGCCCTGGTTTGGTTTTTGTATTCAGGGATGTATGGCACACCCACAGTAGCCCACCTGGTATGTCAGGTAGCTGTGCAGCATGTGTTGGCCAATACATGTATCTATTTGGTGGCTTCAATGCCGAAGGTAATTCCAACCAGGTAAGATGGACCAGAGAAGATGATGTTGCCTTAACCACTACCCACCAGGAATTCTGAATGGCTCTTTCCCATGAAATATGCAAATAAGACCTGGCACATGCGCTTTACTCAATTGGTGGGCAAGTGGGATGCCAACCAATCGTAGTTTCCCACGGGCTGTTTGGCATGCGGTGATTGGTTATTCAGTGTCTCCTGCTTATTTCTAATTTGCATATTTCATGGGAAAGGCCCGTTCAGAGCGCTGGTGTTGTTGCTAAGCAACGGGGCCTCTGAACAATAAGTAGCGTGGAAAAAGCCACACAGGTGTCTGATTGTGCCAGGTTGGACTCATTTGTATGCATCGCTGTCCCTATGGTGGTCACGACATGATGATGATGATGTATTCATAGTTTACTCTTATTGATCCATTTCATGTCATGGTGATAAGTGATTAACCCTACCCCCCCCCCCAACCATTCTAAATACCCCACAAGCATAATTGATTTTTGAAATGTTATCCCTATACCTAAATAGACCGATTCATTAACCCATATCCAGTTATCCACTCATATCTGTAGTGTTATCCCTATACCTAAATAGACCGATTCATTAACCCATATCCACTCATATCTGTAGTGTAATCCCTATACCTAAATAGACTGATTCATTAACCCATATCCACTCATATCTGTAGTGTTATCCCTATACCTAAATAGACCGATTCATTAACCCATATCCACTCATATCTGTAGTGTTATCCCTATACCTAAATAGACCGATTCATTAACCCATATCCACTCATATCTGTAGTGTTATCCCTATACCTAAATAGACCGATTCATTAACCCATATCCACTCATATCTGTAGTGTTATCCCTATACCTAAATAGACCGATTCATTAACCCATATCCACTCATATCTGTAGTGTTATCCCTATACCTAAATAGACCGATTCATTAACCCATATCCACTCATATCTGTAGTGTTATCCCTATACCTAAATAGACCGATTCATTAACCCATATCCACTCATATCTGTAGTGTTATCCCTATACCTAAATAGACCGATTCATTAACCCATATCCACTCATATCTGTAGTGTTATCCCTATACCTAAATAGACCGATTCATTAACCCATATCCACTCATATCTGTAGTGTTATCCCTATACCTAAATAGACCGATTCATTAACCCATATCCACTCATATCTGTAGTGTTATCCCTATACCTAAATAGACCGATTCATTAACCCATATCCACTCATATCTGTAGTGTTATCCCTATACCTAAATAGACCGATTCATTAACCCATATCCACTCATATCTGTAGTGTTATCCCTATACCTAAATAGACCGATTCATTAACCCATATCCACTCATATCTGTAGTGTTATCCCTATACCTAAATAGACCGATTCATTAACCCATATCCACTCATATCTGTAGTGTTATCCCTATACCTAAATAGACCGATTCATTAACCCATATCCACTCATATCTGTAGTGTTATCCCTATACCTAAATAGACCGATTCATTAACCCATATCCACTCATATCTGTAGTGTTATCCCTATACCTAAATAGACCGATTCATTAACCCATATCCACTCATATCTGTAGTGTTATCCCTATACCTAAATAGACCGATTCATTAACCCATATCCACTCATATCTGTAACCCAGTGTCAGGAACTCTGTTATGTTTATGTCTTGCTTACAACATCATCGTCTGCTTACAGCACATATGCCAAGAAACTCGGCATTTACCGTACCTCATTAGCATAAGTTGCAGCATCTGCGCAATAAATATCTGGCTTAGCAGTGAAATAGGATTACTGAAAGTCAATATTTTCAGCTATTGTAAGCAGCAGTTTTTCCCTAGCCACACTGGATTCTATAAATGAGACCATGACCAATCACAGAATGTGATGGTCACATTTATAAAAAAAGTGTCATACACTGATCCCTGAACTGCTGCAGCCAGGTTTACAAGAGTTAGTTGTTTGCGTCTTAATTAAATTGAAGCCGTGTTCCGTGGATGTATGACTAGCGCCCTCACCCCAGCAAAGATACACTGTAGTTGACTATTTGGGAAGCGTGCCATCTAAGGGCTGGATAGCTCAGATGGTAAGAGCGCTGGTGTGCCAAAGACTACATGTAGTTGACTATTAGGGAAGCGTGCCATCTAAGGGCTGGATAGCTCAGATGGGAAGAGCGCTGGTGTGCCAAAGACTAGTTGACTATTAGGGAAGGCCACCATCTAAGGGCTGGATAGCTCAGATGGGAAGAGCGCTGGTGTGCCAAAGACTAGTTGACTATTAGGGAAGGCCACCATCTAAGGGCTGGATAGCTCAGATGGTAAGAGCACTGGTGTGCCAAAGACTAGTTGACTATTTGGGAAGCGTGCCATCTAAGGGCTGGATAGCTCAGATGGGAAGAGCGCTGGTGTGCCAAAGACTAGTTGACTATTTGGGAAGCGTGCCATCTAAGGGCTGGATAGCTCAGATGGGAAGAGCACTGGTGTGCCAAAGACTAGTTGACTATGTGGGAAGGCCACCATCTAAGGGCTGGATAGCTCAGATGGTAAGAGCACTGGTGTGCCAAAGACTAGTTGACTATTAGGGAAGCGTGCCATCTAAGGGCTGGATAGCTCAGATGGTAAGAGCACTGGTGTGCCAAAGACTAGTTGACTATTAGGGAAGGCCACCATCTAAGGGCTGGATAGCTCAGATGGTAAGGGCACAGGTACGTTATGCCAAAGCTTTTTTCTAATGCTATATTATGTGATATATTGATAATCATTTCAAATTATTTCTTCTTTAAAATCTAGAGGGCCAAAGGCAGAAATAATTTGCTATGTGTTGAAAATGTTTGTCTTTTGCCGTCTTGTTCTATTCTACAAGGCTCCAATCAGTAAATAGTGAGAGGTTGAGTTTAGTTATATGATTTTAAATCTTATCCATCTTTCAATGGATTAAATACTTTTATTAATGAGCACAGAGAAATAATGAGCAATGTTTACGGTATATAGATGGGTTTGCGGTGACACCATGTATAAGGTCTCTTAAAGAAGAGGTGTGGTTCTTTTCAGAACCACACCTCTTCTTTAAGAGACCTTATACATGGTGTCACCGCAAACCTTCCTATATTGTTTCACCCACCATGCAAAGCCTTAAGTCTTATTTATTTGAGCCATGTTTAAATCTTCAATGCAACCTTGTTTTAGCTTTACAGGTTAGATCTGAAAACCAAAGTCTGGAAGCATCTCAAACCTGAGGGAAAGGCCCCATCACCCAGAGATAAAGCAGCCTGCTGGTCATATCAAAACCAGTACGTATAACTACTTGGTTTTACAAGTCGTCTGATGAGCCTCTTGACGGGGTATCTTTTGTCAAACTCGGAGCAATCCTAACCAACCCATATCTCAAGTCATAATTTCCATTTCCTGAAACTTAACTGTCTAGTCCATTATAATCCCAACCCGAGCAAACTATCCTAATTAGTTAATTTCAACAAATTAATTAATCAGTTAATTAGTTAATGGTTAAATTGCTTCTGACTTGCACCCCCACCCCGGCAAAGACTAGTTGACTATTAGAGAGGCCACCATCTTAGGGCTGGATAGCTCAGATGGAAGAGCACTGGTACGTTAATCAAGAGGTCTCAGTTTCAAATCCCGGTCCAGTCAAAGTTTTCTTTGCCAATTTTTCAAATTGTTCAAATGTTCCCAGTCAGTTTTTCCTTTTTTTTTTTTTAATTGATTAATCATCAGATCGTTAGACATGTAAGATGGCCCGACATTTGGATGCTAGTGGGACCTTTCTCAAAGGTTGTCTTCAGGAAAGGTCCTTGCATTTGAGTCATTTGCCAGCAAACAGTTTGCAACATTTTGCTATGACTTCATGATTTCATCTTACAGTATATTTGTTATCTTCTCATAGATCTTAAAATTTAGTGGGCCTGACGTTTCAATCCTAGCAGGACCTTTCTCAAAGGCAGAGACTTAGAAAAATGACAAAAAAAACTTTGACCAAGTCTTGCATACAAAAAACAGAGGTCTCAGGTTCAAGTCCCGCTCCAGTCAAAGTTTTCTTTGCCATTTTCTATTATTCAAAATTTCCCAGTCATTTTTTTCTTTGATTTCTTACAGACTTGTTGTCTTCGGTGGTTTTGGTCCCTGTCCGGAGGAGGATGAGCTAACCAATCACAGCAAGGATATATGGTTCCTTGATGTGACATCCGTACATCTTTGGTCTAATTTACCAGTAAGTAGCAGGTCCCTTCTACATGTATTCTTAGCACCTTTTTACTAATTTTCATGTGGAGTATATTTTTTGTTTAGATCCCTCACGTACCCTGCACTTTCATCAATCCACCACCATGTACTTCTTATGTGTGAATGATTATTAGTACATACTGTAATAAACAATTCTGGGTTTTTTTTTCTAAAAAAAAATGAGAAGAAAGATTTTAAGGTTGCATGCCGGAAGTTCTAAGTAGAAGGTTGCACTGACACCATGTACATCATGGCTTGCCAGATTGAGTGTGGCTCTGAAACAAACTGATTACTCAGCAGGCATGAATCTAGTGCCTTGTGGAGACCTAAGACAATAGGTTGAATAGGTCTCCACAGGGAAATTCTAAAGGTCTATAGGTCTCCACAAGGTTTTCACGAAAATTTGGAAATAACTCAAAAACGGGAAATTTGTGATGGATAAGAAAGAATCCGTTGCAATTTGAAGTGTTATTATATGAGGGACATACAGTCCAAATTTCTAACCAGGAAACTGAATGTGGTTGAAATGAGAGCATTTTTAAAACATTGTTTCTCACTCGGTTGTATAGTGCACGATAACAAAGCAATGTCTCCACAAGGATACACAAATGGGTATGTGTGTTTCAGGTAGTGTGTACTATTCCCAGTCATTAGAGGAATATAAGATGTGCTTGTGTGATTTTGCTTCAAGGCCAGGGGATGGAATAATCATCTCTACGTGTACAGCATCGCAAACAACCGATGGCAACACATCAAAGCAAAGGTAGAGTTTTATTCATGCAGTCTAGTTGTTGACGACACCACGCATTATACACACTGACTGATATCTGACAAGTCAAAGTTGAACTGTTTGATTTCATCGTTTGTTCTCCCTTTGATCATTAATGATGTAATTATCTAGGGAGAAACTTAGAGAAATTTGGAGTGCCTTAGTATTGGATAGTGGCAGAATCTAGACAAAGATTAGACAAAGATTAGACAAAGATTAGACAAAGATTAGACAAAGATTAGACAAAGATTTGACAGATTAAACTTTGCAATTAAGAAAGTCTGTGTTTAGAATGCTCTTAAGAAAGACCATGACATGCTAACATCTGGGCATCTATTAAGATTGAATCTGGGAGTAGTTTGCAGGAGTTTTGTTGTGTCGGTAATAGAAAGGTGGTTAGACCGCTGGTACTTTAAATCAGAACTCTAAGCTTCAAGTCCTGGTCCGGTCAAACATGTCCAATTTTAATCGTTACTTTCACACACCAGTGAAACTAGTTTATAAAGCAGTGAAAAATTGTCAAAGAAAACTTCATCTGGACCGGGACTTGAACCCGAGACCTCCAGTCCAGTCAAAGTTTTCTTTGCCAATTTTTCTATTTATTTAAAAGTTCCCGTCAGTTAATTTCCTAAAGTGTTTTCTTCCTCTCTACAGTCCAATCAGCCATGCCCAAGGGCAGCCCATGCCACAGCTGCCATTGGTAACAAAGGCTATTTATTTGGGGGCAGATTTGAAGCCAGCAGGATGAACGATCTTCATGTCTTAGACTTTGACACCATGGAGTGGAGTGGATGGTTAGTATCATAACATGTTATACAAGTGTAAGCCTAAGATAGGACTTTGCCTGTTTATTCAAACTGTCAGATGGCCCACCGCACAGCTGCAGGTATTGGTCACCAAAACTTCCCTCATCTCAGAGTCAGTCACCCTAGACAAAAATGAACGGAAATGCAGATGGCAGTTTGGCAGGAATTAAGTGACGTGTTGATGATTTCTCCTGATCGCACACACACATATCACAGTGCTCTAGACTTGCTCTCTATCCAATCTTTGACCCATTATTAGGAATGACATTTCAATCCTAGTAGGACCTTTTTTTTAAGATATTCTGCCTTTGAGAAAGGTCCTGCTGCAAATCTGAAAATTTAGTGGGCCTGATGTTTTGATCCTAGCAGGAGCTTTCTCAAAGGCAGAGTGAGAAAAGTTCCTGCTAAGATCGGGCCCACTAAATTTTGAGATCTCTTACTCTTACTCAAGAGTTGGAAATAATCTTTCTGACTTTTTGTGACATGTAAGTTCAAATAAGGTCAAACCTAGATAGTCTTAGCAACACTTGTGTAAATCAGACTGTGGTCTGTGGTCACTCAAGGGTGAAGCACATTGCAGGTGTATTGTAGCATCTATACAGGTGTATTGTATCCACCTGTTTCTCTAGAGAGTTCATATCTGCAGCCTGTTTGATTGATTACAGCTGCAGCCCTAGAAGTGCTGAGGTTCCTGAAGGGCGTTCCTGGCATTGTATCGCTGCTGTCAGTCGCAGGCATATCCTTCTGTATGGTGGTTATAGTACAGCAGGGATTCCACTCAGTAAGTCTCTATTACTAGAAACTCATTTCTATCCTCTTTGGAAGTATAGGGTAGGCAGTGTGGTCCAATAGACAAGTAACTATCACAACTTCAACCTTATTGCAGGCGCTCATAGTCCAAAGGAGTTACCAATGGGTTGTCTTATTTTGATGTAAATTCTCTTTGGCGAGTGTGTGTGGTTCTGAAAAGAAACCGGAGGAACTTACACATGGTGTCATCGCAAACCTATTACTCCTGCTATTCTCACCATGCAACCTTCAAATCTCAATTGTTATTTTTGTAAAGAATGTATGTTTTCTGTGTGACCCGTTGTAGCAAGTTATCTTGACTTTATGGGTGATTATTAGAGAACACTTAGAGGTATTTGGGCACATTTGTCTAAGTTTTAAAGGTGGAGGTGCAGTCTGAATTTGGTTAATCCTAGTAATATTTTTCTCAATCGATTTTTGACAGTTTTTGTATCATTTCTTCAGTTTGTTTTCTTTCAGATAAACAAATGAAAAAAGGATTTGAACTCCAGTCTCTAGATGATTATACAAGTTCTCAACCTCCTGAGCTATTCAGTCGTTTGCTAGGGACCTCCCATATTGTAACTTATTATGTTGCATCTTATTCTTATATTGTGGCTCGTAGACGATGTCTGGATTTACGATGCGGAGAGTCAAAGTTGGCATCAACAAGACAGCTTACAATCAGACACAAGGTCAGTACAACCATGGAGGTGGTACCACAGACATTTTATTGATTCAACAGGTGCATGCCCTGAGCAAAAGAAAAATGATTCAGTCAGAAAAGAAAGTAGAGTTTAGCAAATGAATTGTAAGAATGTTATTTAATGGACAATAATCACTCCAATGTAGGGGAATATTTCATGTTGTTAGCTTCCCTGGATCTTACATGGGTCAATATAGCACTGCCTTGATTTTATTGCCCAATACCCTGATGGCACAGAAAACTTTAACTGGACCGGGAGTTGAACTCAAGTACCAGCACTCTTACTATCTGAGCTATCCTGCCCATAGATGATGACCTTCCCAAATAGTCAACTGCAATGTAGTCTAAGGACATGTCTGAAACGAGCTTCCAGAGCTACGGCTAGGGCTATTGTCTTCGCATCTCCGTGTATTTCTAATAGGGGGAAGACCTACTTGTAGCTCTAGACGCCAGTTTCGGACACAACCTTAATATGGGGAGGCAACTGGTAACTTTTAAAAGCAATTTTGAAAATTGAGTCAAACAAATAAAGCAACTGGGATATTTAAAAAAAAATTGACGTCATTCCCATTTTTCCAAATTATTGTTTAGAAGTTCCCAGTCAGTATTTCCTCTATTTGTTTTACCTAAAACTTGACAAAGCTGCATCCACTTTGTGCGATCCTCAAGCTGCTATAGCCAGGTTTACAGTTGGTTGTTTGCATCTGAATGAAAGCAGGGTTGCAATCCCTGGAGATATATGGCAGTTAATGGTTGATTTGCTTCTGACTGGCGCCCCCACCCTGGCAAAGACTAGTTGACTATTTAGGAAGGCCAAACTTATCTGCAATAGAGGGCTTCGAGTTCCAACCCTAGCTGCCTTCGCTATTGTCAAGCATGCAATTGCATGGAACACTGAGCAGACAGTGCTAACAACACCTTGGGAAGGTTTCCTGAGACGCCTTCTTCTTTTGAGATGAGAATTTCTCCTGATTGCTTTCTGGTTTCAGGCTTTGGCATACTGGTGTCTCAGGGATCAATGAAGGAGAAGCAATCATCTTTGGAGGATGTTGTAATGACCTCTTAGACCCCAGGGAGAAAAGCATCCACTCCAGCAAAGTCTTGAGTTTCTACTTCAGTCCAAGAAGTCTGACAAGGTGAGATTGGGGCCAGTGATTCTCCTTCTCTCAGTGACTCTACCTTCCTTCTCTCAGTGACTCTACCTTCCTTCTCTCAGTGACTCTACCTTCCTTCTCTCAGTGACTCTACCTTCCTTCTCTCAGTGACTCTACCTTCCTTCTCTCAGTGACTACCTTCCTTCTCTCAGTGACTCTACCTTCCTTCTCTCAGTGACTCTACCTTCCTTCTCTCAGTGACTCTACCTTCCTTCTCTCAGTGACTCTACCTTCCTTCTCTCAGTGACTCTACCTTCCTTCTCTCAGTGACTCTACCTTCCTTCTCTCAGTGACTCTACCTTCCTTCTCTCAGTGACTCTACCTTCCTTCTCTCAGTGACTCTACCTTCCTTCTCTCAGTGACTCTACCTTCCTTCTCTCAGTGACTCTACCTTCCTTCTCTCAGTGACTCTACCTTCCTTCTCTCAGTGACTCTACCTTCCTTCTCTCAGTGACTCTATCTTCCTTCTCTCAGTGACTCTACCTTCCTTCTCTCAATGACTCTACCTTCCTTCTCTCAGTGACTCTACCTTCCTTCTCTCAGTGACTCTACCTTCCTTCTCTCAGTGACTCTACCTTCCTTCTCTCAGTGACTCTACCTTCCTTCTCTCAGTGACTCTACCTTCCTTCTCTCAATGACTCTACCTTCCTTCTCTCAGTGACTCTACCTTCCTTCTCTCAGTGACTCTACCTTCCTTCTCTCAGTGACTCTACCTTCCTTCTCTCAGTGACTCTACCTTCCTTCTCTCAGTGACTCTACCTTCCTTCTCTCAGTGACTCTACCTTCCTTCTCTCAGTGACTCTACCTTCCTTCTCTCAATGACTCTACCTTCCTTCTCTCAGTGACTCTACCTTCCTTCTCTCAGTGACTCTACCTTCCTTCTCTCAGTGACTCTACCTTCCTTCTCTCAGTGACTCTACCTTCCTTCTCTCAGTGACTCTACCTTCCTTCTCTCAGTGACTCTACCTTCTCTCAGTGATTCTACCTTCCTTCTCTCAATGACCCTACCTTCCTTCTCTCAGTGACTCTACCTTCCTTCTCTCAATGACTCTACCTTCCTTCTCTCAGTGACTCTACCTTCCTTCTCTCAGTGACTCTACCTTCCTTCTCTCAATGACTCTACCTTCCTTCTCTCAGTGACTCTACCTTCCTTCTCTCAGTGACTCTACCTTCCTTCTCTCAGTGACTCTACCTTCCTTCTCTCAGTGACTCTACCTTCCTTCTCTCAGTGACTCTACCTTCCTTCTCTCAATGACTCTACCTTCCTTCTCTCAGTGACTCTACCTTCCTTCTCTCAGTGACTCTACCTTCCTTCTCTCAGTGACTCTACCTTCCTTCTCTCAGTGACTCTACCATCCTTCTCTCAGTGACTCTACCTTCCTTCTCTCAGTGACTCTACCTTCCTTCTCTGAAACCTCAGCAAAGCAAAATACCACACACAAGTTTTGACTCTGAGAAATACGTTCCACATCTGGTTGGCTACTGGTTGAACTCTCGAGATGTTCATTTAGACCCAAGCATATTAATGACGGTTACTGCTTTGCCAATGGGAAGAAGTGGCTATACAGTGGAACGTTGCTACAACGAAACGATTTCCACGGATTGCGGGATGTTCGTTAAAGCCACATTCCACTGTTGTTATGGCTGTAGCTAAGGTCGGGTTATACATGATTCTGTAGCAACTGCTATGCAGCTTTTACAGAGTTGCTTTAACTTTGGCTGCGGCTGAGAGGAAGCAAGGCTTACATCTTAGGATAGGTGTCAGCCACAGCTATGTCTGTTGCTAAGGGTTTCTTTCTGCTGTCTATTTATCGTCTTCTTCCATTTTTCCAGTTGTATTTTTAGTGATAAGGTTTTTTCTTTTTGTCTTTCAGACTTTGCAGTGAGTCAGTCGTCAAGCATATTGACATCTTAAAGAATGAACTATCTTCACTTCCCACAATGCTTCGCAAGAAGATAGAGCTTCGATTGCATAATCACAAGCTTGATGGTGCAAGATCCTCGGGGTACCATCTCCGATCCAGATCTCAGAACTCATGACAGCAAAGGCTGTGAACTATTCCTTACAGTTGAGAACCTTGCATCGATTGCAGAATGTAGAATGGTTGAGGCATTGAGTGAATAGTGTTGGCCGTCTTACAAGAATGGAATTCTTATCCTGTGGACTGGATTTAGGGTCTACCTTTGAGCAGCTACCAAGTGATAGGATGCAGTTATACAATGGGCCTTCCTCCATGGTCATACAAACTCATTGAATCAATAGTAACCTTACAGGGTTTGTTGGATATGCCAAGAGCCTGGTACCCAGCACCGTAGCCTGACTGCTCAAATGTTATCCTATGGACTTCAATTGACATATGCGCAGAGGAAGGTTGGTTACCAGCTAATTCTCTCCTAATGAATGCCAGGGCCAGATGTTTGGACCCTAGCAGAACCTTTCTCAAAGGCAGACTGCAAGTTACTTTGTATATATTTGTATAGACTTTAATTCTCTTCTCAATCTAATTGTATATTGTATGAGGGTTGGGAAGATCACTAGGAATTACATGTAGATATCCAGGCAACATTGCATCATCCAGCAACAAATCTAACTTAATTCAGCTGGCAAGCAAAACACATTTTTAGCAAACTCCAGGACTCATTCAGGCACCTTACATTACATGTAAAAGCAAATAAAAGGTTTCTGATTCGTATACAAATTATACATACCTGTTTTGATTTGAAATCAAATCAGTGTCCCAAATGACAATTGTTGTGGCATTTCACAAATGACAATCAGAAGACAGAGTCCTTTAATTAATTCTAATTAGTTCTGAGCATGTGCTTCTAATGACCTTGTGAATGGTCGAATACCAAAGGTCTTTGTTAGCAACATGACTGATTGCTATGGCAGTTCCACAAGTCAGTCCATATCAACGAGATTTGAAGGTTTGCAGGGTGGAAGCACAGTGGAAAGTTTGCAGTGACACCCTATGTCATCTCTTTCAAGTATGGCTCTGAAATGAGCCGTTAACTGAACACTCTGAACAGTGTCTGCTCTACCCGTCATGAGAAGACTTCATGATTCCAAGCACGGTCTTATCAGCGCTTATATGCTGCATTTCTATGCTGTGTGGAGCAAGTCTCTGCCAGTCAGGGTTTGGGTTTTCTACAAGAGGAGCTTGTATCTCGCAGGGACTAACATTTTGGGCTTTTTCGGGCAAATACCTGTCACATAGATCATTCAAGGATAGTTCTTTAGTTCTTTTTATTTTGAAATAATTTGTACATACTTAATTTTCAAAATTATATACAGCATGCAACAGTTTGATTTAAAAATAATAACATTCTAATGAATGAATGATATGATAGACAAATGTCAATGAAAACTTTGACTGGACAGGGATTTGAACCAGAGACCTCTAGTTTTTTTGTACCAGTGTTCATCCATCTGAGCTATCCAGCCCTTAGATGGCGGCCGTTTAACCATTAACTGCTGTATATCTCCAGGGATCACATCCCCACTTTCATTCAGATGCAAACAGCCAATGGTTGAAAACCTGGCTACAGCAGCTCTGGGATCACACAAAGTGGATGCAGCTTTTTTTCAATTCATGTCTTAATTCAGGAAAAACTGACTGGGATCTTTTGAACAAATTAAAAAATGGCCCAAAAAACAAAGTTGACTTGAAGTGAAATTAAGTGCAGTGATTCCATGGGTTTGAGAGGTAACTCCACCTCTTCCTTATTAACCTAAAATTATCAGTTTGACGTGCTGTGAACTAAACAAAGCCTGAGTAAAGGGTCACCGCTCAGAGGAAGTATCAATCCATTATTTTGAAAATGGTTGTAGGGCACAGACTGAATATTTGACCACTTCTGCTATCCATTTCAGCAAATGATAATGGTGGTTTTGATATTAACTATAAAACACATTTAAAATAATGTTGAAACAAATTGAAAAATGGCAAAGAAAACTTTGACCGGACCGGGCCTTGAACCCAAGACCTCTGGTTTTGTGTACCAGCGCTCTCATCATCTGAGCTATCCTGCCCTTAGATGGCGGCCTACCCAAAAAGTCAACGAGGCTTTGCTGGTGTGGATCAAATAAATGAAAAAAAAAAATATACAGTATACTAAACTACAAATAAATTATAACTATTATGAATAATTGTGATTTGAGTTTTCTACTACAGAAATATAAATTCTGTTAACTTGCATTTGGCAGAGTTGCTGGGTTTTTTGTTCATTTTATCTTTGGTCTTGGGAAGAAATTGGAGTCCTGCCATAGTCTGACGTAAAACTTGATTGCTTTGGCCATACTCATTATGAATAAGATTCTGAACTGAACAGCCACATGTACAAATAAAATCAGGAATACCTTGGATCATGTTTTATTTGAGACCACTGTGCTGCTATGTATTGCTTTGATACATGATTGAGTTGACTTTATATGTGCTGCTGTTGTTCATGCATAAGATGATTTAAAATATTCATGAAATAATGCGTTGGAAGTTTAAATCAGAAAGTCAACGGAAAATAGAGAAAACTTTGACTGGCCTTGGCATACTGACATATTTTCCTCAGATTGAACTGAATTCTTAGCTTTGGAGTCTACATATATTTTTTTCAAATAAAATGTTGCAATGTGAGCATGGTACTTATACATGTATGTATATCCCTATTACCAAGCAGATGTAATGTTTTATTTATTTATTTTACAACAAAGCTGTATTACCCTTCGAGGTGCGACGAGGTCGATGTTATCCTAGAGAGCTCATTACAAGGTATAATCTCTAGCCAAGAAAGGTTGTGGCGTATTGGCATGATAAACAATAGCTGTCAAAAAGCACCATTGGAATACGAATTTCCCAAATACAAAGATCCCCTCTGAAAATATAATATTAAAACCTGACATAAATACCATGACAAGAATTGTTTCATAGTCAATAAGTTGATTTTCTATAAACTCCATGATTGTAAACTGATTACTTCAGATATCGATCCTGTTCACTGGACTGGAGTCACCCTTCTAGGCGAGGTGTTGATGAAAAAGACGTGGATAATATGATGTACAATGCAATAGGCCTCATGCATCTTAGAGGTTATAAGTCTCTGAGAAATGGAAGCATACGGGATTGTCATGTAAGCTAACTTCCTTCTTAATAGTGTGCTCCAGTGAACAATAGCCCATTATACAGTGTAACCTTTAAGCTGTGTATGAGGGAGCCTCATGACATCTCATGCATAGTTCCATTGTACATGTAGGAGTGGTCTAAACATTACGGCTTGGGCTCAGGCTTTGTCCTCCTTATCTATCAGCTGAAAACACGGCTCATGGTTTCTTTCTTTGATGCTGATATTATTTTGGGTAGTAGTCCCATTTTACCCAGTGACGGATGTCCGAAAAATAAATCGGGTGCCTGAGTCTAAGCCTGAGCAAGAGTGAGCGTGACCCAGAGCCAGAAAGTGGCCCAGAGCCAGAGCCAGAGCCAGAGTCTGGGCCAGTGTCTGAGCCAGAGCCTGTGAGAGAATATGCCATAGAATGTGCCAGAGCCTGTATCAGAGCCTGAGTCAGAGCCAGAGCCAGTGTCAGCCTGAGCCTGAGCCAGTGTCTGAGCCAGTGTCTGAGCCAGTGTCTGAGCCAGTGTCTGAGCCAGAGCCTGAGCCAGAGCCAGAGCCTGAGCCAGAGCCTGAGCCTGAGCCTGAGCCAGAGCCAGAGCCAGAGCCAGAGCCAGAGCCTGAGCCAGAGCCTGAGCCTGAGCCAGAGCCAGAGCCAGAGCCAGAGCCAGAGCCTGAGCCAGAGCCAGAGCCAGAGCCAGAGCCAGAGCCTGAGCCAGAGCCTGAGCAAGAGCCTGAGCCCTGTTTTGTTCCCATGGCTACAATTGGCTTTGGTTTTGGTGGAACTGTTGGCGTTTTCCTCCGGCCAGTGGTACATCTCTCTCATCCCAGATTGAGATTCCATCACACTGGCAGATTTTCTTGGGATTCTGGAAGAGGCCAGCGGATCTGGCTATGATGCCACAGGACAGGCTGAAAGAGAACAGAATGAAAACAAAGTATGAAGTAAAGAACAACAAAACTGTTGCAAACTGCTCACTGACTAAAATGACCTGCAATACATGATCTCAAAAATAAGAGGGCCTGACGTTTTGATCTTAGCAGGACCTTTCTCAAAGGCATGTTAGTCTATGTAGATTACAATTTCAAGTTAAGAGATTAATTGATGAAAAATAACCAGTTTGAAAAAAAAAAAATGTGAAAACAAAATTGGTTGTGTAGCAAAATCTACTTATTGTAGCAGTCTTGACAACCTACCCTGGACCACTGTTTCCATCGATCTTGGAATGAGGATCCTTCCCTTGTCCTAAGTCATCTGGATTGTCATGAATCACCATGGAACGCCCAATCACATCCCACACCTACAAACACCAACAGACCTAATGATTATGACATCATTTCTGAATAGCGCCCTCATGCAGAGGTCCAAGGACAGTCAATCCTGTACACTGAGTACACACTACACAAAGTGAACATTTCAGCTTAATTCGCCCACCGAGTCTTGGGAAATTTGTGAAAACTGCTTCATTTGTTTCGCGAAAATGCAGCATTCAATGCCGTACTGTTCCGAAAAATGGTTTAGATCGCGGTGAGACGTAAACAATTTCTTTACTCTTTTCTAAAAAATACAGCATTTTAGGCAGAACTATTGCAGTGGGAGGTTTCTACCATAACCATCTTCAAACTGTATACGTTTATATTTCTGTTTTTCTATCTTACCAAAGTTCTGATCAAGTCCATGCAAAAGGCCAATTTGGAGTATTTTAAGATAACAAAGTTGGGCCCAAAACACCATCAACTCTAGCTCTGTCCAGATGTTCAAAGCATCACAATCATGTTTATTTCAGATATATGGTAAGGACATTTAGATGACAACCAAAGTCCTGACATTTCTTTGTGATATTTCAGAGGGAATATCTGACCTTTATTCTGTCATTTTCCAGGCGAAATCTAGCCCGGCCCTCCTCCCCAGCAACCACATTCCCAAGATCTCCATGATGCTTGTATCAGAAGAGAAGAAAGAAAAAAGGTTCCATCATTCTGGGCAGTGCATAACTTAGCAATTAGCTTCCTCCTCTTGACATCTTTGTGATATCACATATATGCAATGAAAAAGTCATGAGTGATATACAAAAATGTTGCAAACTGCTTACTGACTAAAAATACCAAAATGCAAATCTCAAAATGTAGTGGGCCTGACGTTTCGATCCTAGCAGGACCTTTGAGAAAGGTCCTGCTAGGATTGAAACGTCAGGCCCACACAATTTTGAGTCTTTCAAGGAGTATTAGGTCTGAAAAGAGCCTTACACCTCAAACGAGGTAACTTTCCGCAGTTTTACAATCTTCATAATCTGCAGGAGTCACAGGGCCATTGGTACACAGTGTGTAATCTCTTTGGTATGTGAGTGTGGTTCTTGTTATTACACTGCATGTAAGCACAACATCTATAGTACTGTAATGAATGGTCAGCAGCAAGTGTCACTGCTTCAAGAAAACCACCCACTGTGGATGTCGAGGACAAAATGGCTTCATCCTGTGCAGTTTTAAGAGAATCGAATGGCTCAGTGTTACATGGATTGGCTGTCAGTGAAATCATCACTGAGTGAAGTGAGTATTCCAATCAGGTTTTGCCCTGCTTGACGTGATAAACACTGAATGCTCAGTGCTTTGCCCGATGTCTGATGAAAAAATATCAGGCAGCTCGGGCGGGATTCGAACCCGCTTCTCCCGCTTTCTAGTGCAGACGTCTTAACCACTTGACCACCGAGCTGGTCGAGGTCATGTGGTGGATTTGAATATTGTATAGCGGCGGGTACCGCGTTGCATCATAGATATAACATGAATATAATGGGGAGTAATAAGTTTGCAGTGACACCATGTACTATTCTCTCTTTTTATGAGTGTGTGTGGTTCCGGAAAGAACTGGAGGAACTCGACGTTTCGAACAGCATACTATGTTCTTTTTTTTTTTTTAGTGATTATCATGTCGAAAAGGATAAAAAAGTCATTGAATTACATCATCCTCGACGCAAACATCATGTTATATCTTTGAAAGTATGCACATGGTGTCACTACCAACTGCCAACAAAGCAAGGCCGTGTATCCTCAGAAACCTGCCCCCAATCCTCCCCTCTGCAATACACCAGTTCTCACCCTCTCCTCATCCTCCGGTCCACTGTGTCTTGAGTTGCTCGGATTCCAGTGCGGCCCACAACTAAAAAGAAAACACACATTTTGCATTTGAAGCAAATACAAAAAACTCTTGCAAACTGCTCACTGACTCAAATGACCTGCAATACATAAATCTCAAAAGTTAGAGGGCCTGATGTTTCAATTCTAGCAGGACCTTTCTCAAAAGCAAAGTGACAAGGACATACACAGAGTCATTTCTTCAGTGCTCAATTCATATAATTCTTATGACTGATTGTCTCACCACAATAATGAAATGGTTATGAGTGGTTAGGGTCACGGTGGTGTGGATTTCACCACATTTATGTCAGACTCACCAAGTGGTTGTGTGACTTACCTATTATAACCATCGGAGAGGTCACCCAATTCATGAATATTCAAGCCATGAGGTCCTGGCGTAAGGCCATCAATGGTTCCTTCAATAATGCATGTATCCTCTGACACCTGTACCATCCTGACTAGTCCTCTGATTGGACCATGATGGGGTGTGTCCAAGATAGATACACCTGCACCAAGATGCTTCTCTAAAGAAAGAGAAAAGAAGAGTGAACAGAATACAAACACTATTCCTGCAAGCAACAAATTTCTTACAAATAATAAACCATTTTTTTTATCCTTTATTTTGCCATAGCTATATAAGTGATCTGGTGAGATGCTGTGGACCATTGATTGGCCTTTGGGATTTTTTTCTTAAATTCTGGAGGGCTATTGTTCACATAAGCATTTTATATACCCCAAAAATGTGTTAACAAGGATATGACACAACAATCTGGCTGGTTTTAAAAGAAGATCAAAACAACATCTTGATAATTGATACAGTGTTGCAGTTCTACAAGAAAAAGTATTGTTTGCTACAAGTACAAGGCCAAGCATATGACTTTTAGGACTTTTTACGAAACAACTTTTGCGAGTATGAGTGTAGGTTTAGTCAAAACAACATGTACTTGAGAACAAGAGGGAGAATGAGAACTAAAGGGGAAGTCTGGAAGTATTGAAGACTCCGGATGGCAGGTTAAAGAGCCATCACAAAGATCCTGTAAGACCTTGTACTACAGAAGGCATCAGCTTTCAGTGAGTCTACAAGCCCTGGTATGACCCCAGGCTGCTTACCTGTAGACACACCGTAGCCTTTGACTACGGCTCTCCTGCCTGTATCTTCAATTAGCTCCAGTAACTGAGAGGAAGGTAGCACACTCTCAATCACAACCCTCTCCTGGGCCAAGTTGATGTCCAAGGATGTCACTCCTTGATGAAGAGGATCAAACGATGAGAGCAAAGAGAGACAAGACACTGCATGACTTCATTAGATTGAGTGAACTAAAGTTCAGCATTATTTCTCCTATTTACAAGCTTTCCTCCTTTGTCCATCTTTACTGTTAGGCCAAGTAAAAACAAATATTAGTTTCTCATCCCCCGCTTTCATCATTTTTTTTGCTGCCGCATCAATTTTGTTTTTTAATAAAACGATAAAAATACCAAATTTTGATTGATTTTTGGTGTATCCAGCCGTTGAACCTCGCACATGGACAGCCTACATATCGTACCGTTCTTAAAATTGACTGTAAATTAGACTACCCGTCTTTAGGGAGAAAATTTTTTTGGAAAAGGAAAATAAAAATCCTGCATCCTCCTTTTTTCAAAAAATTCGGATGAGAAACTAATAATTTGTTTTACTTGGCATTATCCATATCATAAAACTTCTCATTCTCATCTTTCTCTATCACTGAGTCTTCAGGAATGTCAGGTTTTAAAGATAAATTAAGCAAATAGTCAACATGAATATATGATCCAAAACAAAGATAATTATTTCAACAACAAAAAGTTGAATAAATATGTTATTGTTATTATGTATTCAATAACAGGATACAATACCAATGGTTTTATTTCACTAAAAGTTCAATGACCTAATGGCAAAATCACTGGCCTTTGGTTGATTTTCAGGAGTTAATTCCTGCAAAATAATCTGACACTAGTAGTAGTACTAGTAGTACTCACCTTCAATTCCTTCTATTGCATTCTTTATGCTATCAACACATTTCTGGCAGGTCATCTGCACATCAAACTCAACCTTTAAGTTAGAATACAAGGTGCAAAAGAGATCAACTAACACTTTTAACACAGTAACACTAAAAGTAACACTTTAACAGTAACAGTTTAACACTTAACATTTAAACTGATTGTATTTTTCATGTGCACGTCGAGTGTTTTCAAATTCTAGGGTATTCCCCAAGCATCGATTCACTGAGTAAAGTTCTGCTTGTCGAACTTGAGTTAAAGATTCAGAACATTTCATATTTACTAAATAAAAAACTTTCCAACCTCTAAAGATGCTCTGAGGAGCTCTAACATGTGTGTTAACTAGAACATTGTATACAAAAACGAGTGCAATTTCAAGAGGAAAACCCGAAAAGATAGAGCTGCAAATTACTCCCACCTTTGCCGTCGCCGCCATAGTTGTTTTGCTTTTTATCTGAAGCACGCCCTCAGCACGAGTAGGTGCGTCTAGGAACCAGACTGACTGATACGCGTGCTTTGAACGATCAAATCGTATGGCGCCGTGGTTATCCAACGTAGCGAGTAGTTATGTCATCACCTTACCGGCACGCAATGTTTCTTGTTCATTGATCAATACAGACCCGTACAAAGTGTGAACATTTGGAAGGATAAAGTTAAAGGTTGTACTGTTATTTGTTAATTGTCTTGGCTTCCAGTGGAGGGTTCCTGTGAATTGTCACAAATCGTCGTCAGCAGTCATTCTCTGAATATTATATTTACTTTTCCCATGCTTTTTCAGAGTGCCGGTACCCTGGAAAACAGTCATCATGGCTCCCACGATTTCCGATGAAGACTGCCATGCCAATGTTTCAGGTAAATGTACATGAATGATGTAGTTCAGGGATAATGCACATTCATCTCTACCCTAGCTAGTCCTACTCCTAGTCCTATTCCTAGGGCCTTTCGCCCTTGTAGTTGTACTCCATTTTTAACTATTCTGATATTTTGATCGTCGTAGGGGTATGCATTTACAAATCTTGCTGTGCTGAATATTGTGAGAATGTCAGTGGAGTGTTATGTTACTGTCTAGTCTGTGTAACTTGGACCCGACAAGTCACCCTTTTTTTATCGAATTTTGAAATTTTGAGATTCGGGTGACACCGAATCTCAAAATTTCAAAATTCGATAAAAAAAGGGTGACTTGTCGCTGTCGGGTCCAAGTTACTCGGACTATGTGTCTAGACCTGAAATGAAAAGATCTAGCTATAGTAATTTTAGTTTAGCCCTTTTGGTTTTAGTTTTAAACCTACTCCTTTATTTATTTCGTTCGTATGACGATCGAAATCCAAAAATGTTGAAAAAGGAGTAAACTAAGTAAAAGGGCTAAAGTTGCTGTATGCCTAGCTAGAAAAGATCATAGATCTTTTAGTAAGTAGTACTAGTGTTTGAGTAGTACTAGTACAAGTAGTAGTTAGTACTACTAGTAGTAGTAAAGTACTAAACACTAACTAGTACGAAGTAGTATTAATTTTCTATTATTACTAATTACGGTACGAGTTTTAAAAAAGGAAACAAAAACTTTGACTGGACCGGGACTTGAACCCGAGACCTCTGGTTTTGTACATCATCTGAGCTATCCAGCCCTTTGTTTGCAGCCTTTTCAAATAAAATAGTGACAAGAATGTTATATAATTTATACAAATTTACAATTATTATGAAAGCAATTGATGTATTAGGTATACATGCACCTTTGCCCTTGTGTATGCAGACTAGTGTCATTCAATTCCATGGAGCTCAGGGTTGGTGTTACATTTCTGACGACTAAAGTTGATATCTTTACCTATTTCTTTGGTTTGTACAGCTCAGCAGCATCTTCTAGTCTGAGTAGAGCTGAAATAATGCAATTTATGGAAAGGGGTACAGAAGGAATTCTTTGCTTACCTGCAATAGCCTGAGGTCATTGCCTTTAATTTGAACATGTCTGTTTTATGGTCCTGTCGTCCTTGATTCCAGGCGTTGCTATGGAGATAGAGAAGACACTGAAGGAGCGTATCATGATATTTGACGGAGGGATGGGAACCATGATCCAAGCCCTTCATCTGGATGAGGATGGTTTCCGTGGCAACATGTTCAAGGACCATCCCAAGCCTCTCAAAGGAAACAATGACTTGCTTGTTTTCACTCAGGCAGATGCTATATACCAGATACACAAGGTGAATCTTCATCCCAATGCTTTAGTGTCGCAGCTGGAAAACTTGAAGGGAAAAGATGCAAAATGACTGCAGTCTGTAGACATTTAGAAGGATTTTAGGAGGGTTTGAAAGATGTGAAACAAACTACAACATAATTAAAGGGAATATTGATAATTATTTTCAATAGAAATTTGTTTAGAGTTGAAACCCCATGTGTATGTATAATAGCACAGAGAAGCAGAGTGACTGAAAGTGAAATGTTCTACAAATTCTGTGACCTTTCTTTGTGTCTTACATTTAGCCTAAAATATTACTTTAGAATTACGGTATTCATGTTTGTAGTTAATTTATGTTGAACATGATATGCTGAATGCTTTGCTTGATGTCTAATTGACAACACAAACACATTGAAAAATGGCAAAGAAAACTTGAACTGAACCCATGGACTCTTGTTTTGCGTACCAGCGCTCTTACCATCTGAGCTATCCAGCCCTTAGATGATGGCCTTAAATATTCCACTAGTCTTTGCTGGGATTGGGGTGCCAGCCAGAAGCAAAAAGGCCTCTCCGATTCAAGTCTTTGTCCTGTCAGTGTTTTCTTTGCTATTTTTCAAAATTGTTCCCAGTCAGTTTTTGTTTGAAAAAGAAATGAAAATATGATTATGGTTTTCATGCCTGAGCCATCAATGCCATCATCTCATGCTTTCTAATGCACATGTCTCATGCACTTGACCATTAAGTTGGTTTGGGTCAATTGGCAGATCAGATTTGTACAGAAATCAGTCATAAATAGCATTGTATTTCTTAGAGGTCATGCAGTCTCTCTTGAACTTAAGTGCTCTACACATTTGATGATATAACCCTGTATTTTGCTATTGTGTCTTGCAGGATTACTTGGAAGCTGGTGCTGACTTTGTGGAGACTAATACCTTCAGTGGTACTAAGATAGCTCAAGCCGATTATGGAGTTGAACACCTGGTAGGTGCAACTAGTTATTCTTGACTTTTTGTTCAACAAATGTAGTTCTTCTGTTGTTATACAGTACATTTTTTAATGTAAAACAAAAATTGTGGGAAATTGCAATGAGAAGTTTTGTTGGACTGGAACTTTAACCCAAGACCTCTGGTTTTGTGTACCAGTGCTTCTGCCCTATCCAACCTTTAGATAGATAGTGGCCTCTCCATATACAGTTGTAGCCAACAAGTCCTTTATTTGTTTAGGACTGATGGCCTGAAGGTGGCCTGAAGGTGGCCTGAAGGTGGCCTGATGTTTTGGTCCTTGAGGAACCTACACCCTTTCTCTTCCAAAGGAGTAACACAGATTAAAACTGTGTCCCTCTGAATTTCATCTAATGAAGCATCAGCATTTTGTATCTTTAATCACTTTTGTGAGTGCACATGATTGATCATGTGGAACATTGAGAGGGAACATACTATACACTATTGAAATAAATTGCATATGGCTTCTAAGGATAGCCACTTAGTAATGTCAGCATCCAATCTCCATATACTTGTGTGTCATATCCAGCCATAGCCAATGGGTTCAGCACTAACCTGTCATGCTATTCACATAATCAATATATGCAGGAATGAAGGCCAGGTAGACAGATGGGTATGATCATAGTTCCTTGCTCTATGGTAGGATGGTGTAGTCAGGAGTATGAAGCCGATAAAGTGTGCACTCCCCTATAAATGCGTGGTACGAACATGTGCTGACATGGACGTGCATCCGCCATTACCAAAGAGGGCAACTTCTGCTTGAAGTGCCCGGATGTCAGTAGCAATTGTGCATAATATGAATGGGGAAAGGTATAGCCGAAAGGTTGGGAATGTGGAAACTAAAATGTTATAGAAATGGTTTTTAGTAATGAAAGGAAAGGCCATCAATACCTCAAGGGATTGGCAAATTTTAATGTCCGACTTTCTTTTGTAAAAATTGGGATTACATGTAGTTTGCCCCATAGAGATCCATGCATTTGCCCTCTTTGATAATGCAATGGCATTGCAGTCCCCTTGTTGGCACGCGTCTGGCGATGAGTGCGCACTCTAGTTTAGTTATAGAGCTCTATGATTAAGCCACAATATACAGGTTTCAGTGGAGACTGATACTGTAAATATTTATAGAGGTTACCACATATATTACAGTCTGACCATGAACCACTTTAGTCAGCTTGCATGGCATTGCTCTTTCACCTTCAGACATACAGGTTAAACAAAGTAGCGGCAGAAGTAGCACAGCGAGCAGCCAAGGATGTGACTAAAGCAACCGGTACCCGGCGCTATGTAGCTGGTGCCATGGGACCAACCAACAGAACCCTCTCCATCTCCCCCTCGGTTGAACAACCGGACTTCAGAAATATCAGTAAGAAACTAAGAATACCCTTCAGAGATGCTATAGAATCTATTTGTTCCCATTGTCATGTTCAAATGTTTTATGTGTAGTTGAGTGCTCAGTCACGGCTTAATTTGATTGCCAAGTAGAAAAGTCCATGGACCTGACCTTTATGAATTCTGTATGTAAATGATTATTGAAGCATAAATTAAATTAGTTGATATGTTTGTTTGAAACATGACCAATTATTCCATATTTATAGTGATAGAATAAAATTGAACTTTTTGAATATTGAATATTTTGGACTCAAATTTTTGTAGCCTCTAGCTTCAATGATCAACCTCAAAACTCTTGTTGTTATTTTTGTCCAAAAACCTTTTCATGCATTACCTTTAGTCCTTCATCATGCAACGCTTTAAGCAGAATATCTGCAGTTTAAGCGCTTACCCACATCTCAAAGAAAGTCATGATATTGGCATGAATCAAATCTATTTGCCACGAGTTGGAGCAAGACCAACTAGAAGCTTGTACTAGGGTCGTTCCCTTTATTGAATCTGATGAAGTAGTTGGTGCTAGCAAAGCTCATGCACTCTTCCCAACTGCTTAGTCTGTAAGTTGTACCCTTAAATTATGAGTTAGACTGACATAAATATCCGAACAAATCTTCAGTGTACTGAGAAGAAAGTTTGGCAATGGGCCAACAAAACTGAAGTTATATAAATAAATTGTAAATTGGTTAGTAAATGGGAGACAAACTCGAGTATAATGCTTAGGGAAAGTATAAAGACATAAGGTTAAAGATACAGGTACATGCATATGTACAAGAAGTCCTTGTAATAGTTACTGGTTTATTCCCTAATAGGTTTGCTATGTAGGGCCATCAAGCTTTGTAGTCAAGGATTAAATGGCAACAGATGTTTGCCATACAATGACATATGCATATAGACCATACGCAGAGTTCTGCATTAAATTTTAATAAGTTCTGTTGGCATGAATTGTATGGACACATGTACAACTAGATAAATTTAACTTCCAATGACATTCAGTCAGGAATGATTGTGTGCAACAATTCACATTCTGAAATATTGATGCGTATTTCACACCCTAGTTGTTCATTTCATTGTTGATTAATTTTCTCCTACATGTATCTATGAAGGCCCTGGTTGAATTCATTGGTTTTGGCTTCAAATTACACACAAATCAATGGAAGCCGCTAGGTTGCAGTGTCAACCCAATTCCATAGGATTGTCTATTATACATAGCCATTATAATTGGAAATACTTGTGTCAGCGACTAATGCCTAGTCTCCTTCTCCAGCCTTTCACAAGTGACTAGTTCCTAGTCTCCTTCTCCAGCCTTTCACAAGTGACTAGTTCCTAGTCTCCTTCTCCAGCCTTCTCCAGCCTTTCACAAGTGACTAGTTCCTAGTCTCCTTCTCCAGCCTTTCACAAGTGACTAGTTCCTAGTCTCCTTCTCCAGCCTTTCACAAGTGACCAGTTCCTAGTCTCCTTCTCCAGCCTTTCACAAGTGACTAGTTCCTAGTCTCCTCCAGTCTTTGACCCGTGACTAATGCCTAGTCTCCTTCTCCAGCCTTTGATGAACTGGTAGATGCTTATTCGGAGCAGGCCAGAGGTTTGCTAGATGGTGGTGCAGATGTCTTGCTGGTGGAGACCATCTTTGACACGTTGAATGCCAAGGCTGCCCTCTACGCCATTCAGATGCTCTTTGAGAATGAGTACAGCCCAGTGCCTATATTTGTGAGTGTTGCTCCTTACATTACTGCTAAATAAAACCTTACATCTCTACATGGATCACTGTCCATAAGATATTGAAGACATCCTATGCATCCAATTCTTAAACATACATTTCATGAAATGAGGAAAATTCAAGATTACAGCAACAGTGAAAACTGGTTTACAAAGACATACATGTGTAACAGTTTTACATGTGTAACAGTTTTACATGTGTAACAGTTTTACATGTGTAACAGTTTTACATGTGTAACAGTTTTAAATGTGTAACAGTTTTACATGTGTAACAGTTTTAAATGTGTAACAGTTTTACATGTGTAACAGTTTTACATGTGTAACAGTTTTACATGTGTAACAGTTTTACATGTGTAACAGTTTTACATGTGTAACAGTTTTACATGAACAAAGTGACAGGAATTCATTTTCTGCAAAGCCTCAGCAGTTGATATTCAACAAAGAACAATTTCTGTCAATGAAAGGGAGGACAATCTTTTAACAGACAATGAGATTAATTTCCTAACCAGTGGATTTCAGAATGCCATTGTAATCTCAAACAAAAAATTGTCTTAACCCAAAAATACCCTGCATGCTAATTCAAAAGAGTTGTTTATGTGATTTTACTCTCTCATTTTTGGTCCGCTTAACAAGAATTGTTGTGCAAGAGTTACCCTGATGAATCAGGAGGACATACTGTATCTAAAATCTGATCATGAAGTAAATATAAAAACTGTTGCCAACTGCTCACTGACTAAAATGACCTGCAATACATCAATCTCAAAAGTTAGAGGGCCTGACATTTCGATCCTAATAGGACCATTCTCAAAGGCAAAGAGAAAGGTCCTGCTAGGATTGAAATGTCAGGCCCTCTAACTTTTAAAATCTGATAATTTGAAGGTTAAAAAGATGGCAGAGACAAGAATGTCTTCCTATGAATGATTCTTCCTCTTTCATGGTGTCTATCTTTCAATCATTGACTGGTAGATCTCAGGAACAATCGTAGACAAGAATGTCTTCCTATGAATGATTCTTCCTCTTTCATGGTGTCTATCTTTCAATCATTGACTGGTAGATCTCAGGAACAATCGGAGACAAGAATGTCTTCCTATGAATGATTCTTCCTCTTTCATGGTGTCTATCTTTCAATCATTGACTGGTAGATCTCAGGAACAATCGGAGACAAAAATGTCTTCCTATGAATGATTCTTCCTCTTTCATGGTGTCTATCTTTCAATCATTGACTGGTAGATCTCAGGAACAATCGGAGACAAGAATGTCTTCCTATGAATGATTCTTCCTCTTTCATGGTGTCTATCTTTCAATCATTGACTGGTAGATCTCAGGAACAATCGTATACAAGAATGTCTTCCTATGAATGATTCTTCCTCTTTCATGGTGTCTATCTTTCAATCATTGACTGGTAGATCTCAGGAACAATCGTAGACAAGAGTGTCTTCCTATGAATGATTCTTCCTCTTTCATGGTGTCTATCTTTCAATCATTGACTGGTAGATCTCAGGAACAATCGTAGACAAGAGTGTCTTCCTATGAATGATTCTTCCTCTTTCATGGTGTCTATCTTTCAATCATTGACTGGTAGATCTCAGGAACAATCGTAGACAAGAGTGTCTTCCTATGAATGATTCTTCCTCTTTCATGGTGTCTATCTTTCAATCATTGACTGGTAGATCTCAGGAACAATCGTAGACAAGAGCGGACGGACATTGTCTGGTCAAACAGGAGATGCCTTTGTCATCAGTGTGTCTCACGTCAACCCAATGTGTCTGGGTCTTAACTGTGCCTTGGGTGCCAACGAGATGCGACCGTTTATAGAAGCTATTGGCATGAGTACTACATCCTATGTCATCTGCTACCCCAATGCAGGTAAGAAGACTAGAAACCTTGTCACATTCTTCCTTTGCTCTTCACACTTACACTTTCCAGAAAAGCTTGATACTTACCTGAAAATACACATTGGTATGACTTTCCAATTTGATAACTAATCATAGTGGTTATGAAATGGGCCTTATAAGAAGGCTTGTACCATATCAAAACATTCCAACCCAAAGGTTATTTAAGGGGGTCCAGATGGCAGATAGTAAAGCTGTGGTTACTTAAGCCTTAGGACCATGGTTGTTAAACTGGCTTCACGCTTAGAGAGGGTCTTACATCGTGATCTAAACAGGAACTTACTCAAAGATAGAGTACTTGGCTTTTCTTATTCAAACCTCTTTCTGATTCTATATCTTCACTTTCTTGTGTCTCCGTCTTGGTACAGGGCTTCCCAACACCTTTGGTGACTATGACGAGACACCAGAGATGACCGCTGCTCAACTAGGAGGCTTTGCTCGTGACGGTTTGGTGAACATTGTAGGAGGGTGCTGTGGGACCACTCCAAAGCACATCAGGGCTATTGCTGAGGCTGTCAAACCGTACAAGCCTAGAGTTCCTCCTGCAGAGATTCACCCAGAGGCTCAGCTCCTGTCAGGTAGGACAGCAAGCAGGAAAGAGGCTACGACAGTTGTGCTTTGTGTGGCTACACCATGTGGAGTGTCTCTTCAAGGAGAGGCATGGTTCTGAGAAGAATTGATACAGTGGAACATCGCTATAACGAACATCTCGGGATCCATGAAAATTGTTCGTTATAGCGGTCGTTCTTTATAGCAGTTGCAGCCGCATATTTTGTGCTGGACTATAGAGGATGGGTGGGCATCCTAATGGGTTATGTGCTGGACTATAGAGGACGGGTGGGCATCCTAATGGGTAATGTGCTGGACTATAGAGGATGGGTGGGCATCCTAATGGGTAATGTGCTGGACTATAGAGGATGGGTGGGCATCCTAATGGGTAATGTGCTGGACTATAGAGGATGGGTGGGCATCCTAATGGGTAATGTGCTGGACTATAGAGGATGGGTGGGCATCCTTATGGGTAATGTGCTGGACTATAGAGGATGGGTGGGCATCCTAATGGGTAATGTGCTGGACTATAGAGGATGGGTGGGCATCCTAATGGGTAATGTGCTGGACTATAGAGGATGGGTGGGCATCCTAATGGGTAATGTGCTGGACTATAGAGGATGGGTGGGCATCCTAATGGGTAATGTGCTGGACTATAGAGGATGGGTGGGCATCCTAATGGGTAATGTGCTGGACTATAGAGGATGGGTGGGCATCCTAATGGGTAATGTGCTGGACTATAGAGGATGGGTGGGCATCCTAATGGGTTATGTGCTGGACTATAGAGGATGGGTGGGCATCCTAATGGGTAATGTGCTGGACTATAGAGGATGGGTGGGCATCCTAATGGGTAATGTGCTGGACTATAGAGGATGGGTGGGCATCCTAATGGGTAATGTGCTGGACTATAGAGGATGGGTGGGCATCCTAATGGGTAATGTGCTGGACTATAGAGGATGGGTGGGCATCCTAATGGGTAATGTGCTGGACTATAGAGGATGGGTGGGCATCCTAATGGGTAATGTGCTGGACTATAGAGGATGGGTGGGCATCCTAATGGGTAATGTGCTGGACTATAGAGGATGGGTGGGCATCCTAATGGGTAATGTGCTGGACTATAGAGGATGGGTGGGCATCCTAATGGGTAATGTGCTGGACTATAGAGGATGGGTGGGCATCCTAATGGGTTATGTGCTGGACTATAGAGGATGGGTGGGCATCCTAATGGGTAATGTGCTGGACTATAGAGGATGGGTGGGCATCCTAATGGGTAATGTGCTGGACTATAGAGGATGGGTGGGCATCCTAATGGGTAATGTGCTGGACTATAGAGGATGGGTGGGCATCCTAATGGGTAATGTGCTGGACTATAGAGGATGGGTGGGCATCCTAATGGGTAATGTGCTGGACTATAGAGGATGGGTGGGCATCCTAATGGGTAATGTGCTGGACTATAGAGGATGGGTGGGCATCCTAATGGGTAATGTGCTGGACTATAGAGGATGGGTGGGCATCCTAATGGGTAATGTGCTGGACTATAGAGGATGGGTGGGCATCCTAATGGGTTATGTGCTGGACTATAGAGGATGGGTGGGCATCCTAATGGGTTATGTGCTGGACTATAGAGGATGGGTGGGCATCCTAATGGGTAATGTGCTGGACTATAGAGGATGGGTGGGCATCCTAATGGGTAATGTGCTGGACTATAGAGGATGGGTGGGCATCCTAATGGGTAATGTGCTGGACTATAGAGGATGGGTGGGCATCCTAATGGGTAATGTGCTGGACTATAGAGGATGGGTGGGCATCCTAATGGGTAATGTGCTGGACTATAGAGGATGGGTGGGCATCCTAATGGGTAATGTGCTGGACTATAGAGGATGGGTGGGCATCCTAATGGGTAATGTGCTGGACTATAGAGGATGGGTGGGCATCCTAATGGGTTATGTGCTGGACTATAGAGGATGGGTGGGCATCCTAATGGGTTATGTGCTGGACTATAGAGGATGGGTGGGCATCCTAATGGGTTATGTGCTGGACTATAGAGGATGGGTGGGCATCCTAATGGGTAATGTGCTGGACTATAGAGGATGGGTGGGCATCCTAATGGGTAATGTGCTGGACTATAGAGGATGGGTGGGCATCCTAATGGGTTATGTGCTGGACTATAGAGGATGGGTGGGCATCCTAATGGGTTATGTGCTGGACTATAGAGGATGGGTGGGCATCCTAATGGGTAATGTGCTGGACTATAGAGGATGGGTGGGCATCCTAATGGGTATAGTGCTGGACTATAGAGGATGGGTGGGCATCCTAATGGGTAATGTGCTGGACTATAGAGGATGGGTGGGCATCCTAATGGGTATAGTGCTGGACTATAGAGGATGGGTGGGCATCCTAATGGGTAATGTGCTGGACTATAGAGGATGGGTGGGCATCCTAATGGGTAATGTGCTGGACTATAGAGGATGGGTGGGCATCCTAATGGGTATAGTGCTGGACTATAGAGGATGGGTGGGCATCCTAATGGGTAATGTGCTGGACTATAGAGGATGGGTGGGCATCCTAATGGGTAATGTGCTGGACTATAGAGGATGGGTGGGCATCCTAATGGGTAATGTGCTAGACTATAGAGGATGGGTGGGCATCCTAATGGGTAATGTGCTGGACTATAGAGGATGGGTGGGCATCCTAATGGGTAATGTGCTAGACTATAGAGGATGGGTGGGCATCCTAATGGGTAATGTGCTGGACTATAGAGGATGGGTGGGCATCCTAATGGGTAATGTGCTGGACTATAGAGGATGGGTGGGCATCCTAATGGGTAATGTGCTGGACTATAGAGGATGGGTGGGCATCCTAATGGGTAATGTGCTGGACTATAGAGGATGGGTGGGCATCCTAATGGGTTATATGCTGGACTATAGAGGATGGGTGGGCATCCTAATGGGTAATGTGCTGGACTATAGAGGATGGGTGGGCATCCTAATGGGTAATGTGCTGGACTATAGAGGATGGGTGGGCATCCTAATGGGTAATGTGCTGGACTATAGAGGATGGGTGGGCATCCTAATGGGTTATATGCTGGACTATAGAGGATGGGTGGGCATCCTAATGGGTAATGTGCTGGACTATAGAGGATGGGTGGGCATCCTAATGGGTAATGTGCTGGACTATAGAGGATGGGTGGGCATCCTAATGGGTAATGTGCTGGACTATAGAGGATGGGTGGGCATCCTAATGGGTAATGTGCTGGACTATAGAGGATGGGTGGGCATCCTAATGGGTAATGTGCTGGACTATAGAGGATGGGTGGGCATCCTAATGGGTTATGTGCTGGACTATAGAGGATGGGTGGGCATCCTAATGGGTTATGTGCTGGACTATAGAGGATGGGTGGGCATCCTAATGGGTAATGTGCTGGACTATAGAGGATGGGGGTGTGGTATCAAGGGAATTTGGACGAGTGAAGCTTGGTCTGGGGTGTTACCTCAGGATAAACTCAATGGCATTAATTTCTGGTGAATTTTCTTCTTCATTGTGACTAAGGTCTGGAGCCTATGGTCATTGGAAAGCACACTCTATTTGTCAACATTGGAGAGAGATGTAATGTGGCTGGATCCAGGAGGTTTGCAAAACTCATCACTAATGGCCAGTATGAGGTGAGTATTTCAAAGCTCAGCAAAGGCTGTACGAGTCAAGAGATCTTGCCATACAAGTCTCAATGGACCACGCCCAGTTGACCACACCCAGCATTCCCCACCCAATTGACCACACCCAACATGCCCCACCCAGTTGACCACACCCAGCATTCCCCACCAAGTTGACCACACCAAGCATTCCCCACCAATTTGACCACACCCAGCATTCCCCACCCAGTTGACCACACCCAGCATTCCCCACCCAGTTGACCACACCTAGCATTCCCCACCAATTTGACCACACCCAGCATTCCCCACCCAGTTGACCACACCCAGCATTCCCCACCCAGTTGACCACACCCAGCATTCCCCACCAATTTGACCACACCCAACATTCCCCACCCAGTTGACCACACCCAACATGCCCCACCCAGTTGACCACACCCAGCATGCCCCACCAATTTGACCACACCCAGCATTCCCCACCCAGTTGACCACACCCAACATGCCCCACCCAGTTGACCACACCCAGCATGCCCCACCAATTTGACCATACCCAACATGCCCCACCCAGTTGACCACACCCAACATGCCCCACCCAGTTGACCACACCCAACATGCCCCACCCAGTTGACCACACCCACATGCCCCACCAATTTGACCACACCCAACATGCCCCACCAAGTTGACCACACCAAGCATTCCCCACCAAGTTGACCACACCCAGCATTCCCCACCAAGTTGACCACACCAGCATTCCCCACCAATTTGACCATATCCAACATGCCCCACCCAGTTGACCACACCCAGCATTCCCCACCAAGTTGACCACACCCAGCATTCTCCACCAAGTTGACCACACCAGCATTCCCCACCAATTTGACCATATCCAACATGCCCCACCCAGTTGACCACACCCAGCATTCCCCACCAATTTGACCACACCCAGCATTCCCCACCAATTTGACCATATCCAACATGCCCCACCAATTTGACCACACCCAACATGCCCCACCCAGTTGACCACACCTAAAAGCCTCTCCCAATGTACCTCAGTTAACAAAGCAACCAATTCACCTGCACATACTTCTCTGTATTGCTGTCAAGATCCTACCACAGATCCTCACACAGAATGTCTGTTGCCTGAAGCTCTCCCTTACATCAATAATAGCCAGCACTCTTGTCTTTGTCACACACAGGAAGCCTTGAATATAGCCAAGGCACAGGTAGAGGCAGGAGCGCAGGTACTAGACATCAACATGGATGAAGGGATGCTGGATGGAGTCAAGGCCATGACAAAGTTCGTTAACCTCATCTCCTCGGAGCCAGACATCTCCAGAGTGCCTCTGTGCATTGACTCATCCAAATTCCAGGCAAGAGCTCCATGTTCCAATGAATAGATTCATGACCTGTAGCTTTCTCCATACAAGACATTGATAGGATATTAAAGGGA
This sequence comes from Luidia sarsii, assembly GCA_949987565.1. Taxonomy (NCBI): domain Eukaryota; kingdom Metazoa; phylum Echinodermata; class Asteroidea; order Paxillosida; family Luidiidae; genus Luidia; species Luidia sarsii. The sequence continues at coordinate 39,797,751 of OX465101.1, forward strand.
TAACACAACATTGGTCGAGGTCAAAGAATAGTATCCATACTTTGTCTGATCCAACATATACATGAAATAGCACACCTGTGAACATTTCAGCTCAATCCGCCAACCTAGTCTCGAAAAAATAATGAAAACTATTTGTTCACGAAAATGCAGCATTCAACGTATTGTTCCGAAAAATCGTTCAGATCTAGGGGTGAGACAAACGATTTCTAATACTCTTTTCTAAAAAAATACATAATCTTAGACTGAAATATTTTAGTGCAAGGTTCTACTATAACCATCTATAACCAAACTGTATAAGTTTAATGTAAATGTTTTTCGATCTTACCAGTGTGGTGAAGGGGCTTTAACAAGTATGGCATGTATGGAAGAATACACACCATCCCTGATGAGATCTGGGCAGGGGGAACCCGTTAGTATTGGCTTATTGCAATCCACCTGCAACCAAGCATCTTGGCTGCAATTGTCTGAGCTTGTTAGGTCTTCCAACTTACCCCTTGTATGAAAGAGTGGTCTCATGACTGCGCATCAAAAACCCAACCAGGAATGGATTTCACAAAGCCTTACGATGCATCGTAACTTAACTTACGATGGATAACCCATCGTTAGTTGTGTTAAGCCATATGGTTTCTGTGCATTGCTCATCATCTTGCGATTGATCGTATGTTACGATGAGCTTGGTGGAATTGACTGCAGGTTGCCCTGGCCAAGAGTAAATGCCGTTACTGGTACGAGGTACCTTGGTCTGATGGGGTGAATAACCTTTCATGAAATACACCTGTCATACAGACACATGTTATAGATACAGGTGGATAATTGATTGTCTTTCATTTGTCTCAGGTGATAGAAGCAGGTCTGAAGTGTACTCAAGGCAAGTGTATTGTGAACAGCATCAGTCTCAAGGAGGGTGAGAAGGATTTCTTAGACAAGGCCAGAGTCATCAGGCGTCACGGTGGTGCGGTTGTTGTCATGGCTTTTGATGAAGTTGGACAGGTAAAATTAATCTTTACATTACTGAGTGTAGCTTGATTTCTTTTAATACACATTAAACCACAACCACCTTGCGTATAGACCTATATGTGACTCTGTACAGCATAATGAGGATTCTCGTCCAAATTAGAATTTTCGAGATTTTCAATCCACTGCAAAGAATACCTCATTAGCTTTCCAATGATATCACAATTATTTGCATATGCTGCCAAAATCCAAAGATACAACGCAAATAACCGCCACAGTCATGAAAACCACTTTTCGAGAATAACGCTTCTAATGTTTGAGGTCATGCACACAGTATGGCGAAACACTTTTGAATTTCCCCAGTTTCAGTATTTACAGACATTTGTTGACAAATTTAACAGATGGTTCTTTTGGTTTCATTTTGTTTCAGGCTGTTGAGGTTGACCGGAAACTTGAAATCTGCTCTCGCTCTTTTCATCTCCTCATCGAGAAGTTGAACTTTAACCCCAATGACATCATCTTTGACCCCAATATTCTGACCATAGCTACTGGAATGGAGGAACACAATGAGTACGGAATCAACTTCATCAGAGCTACAGAGAAAATCAAGGTATGACAGAGGAAAGATACACAAGATGTAAACATTTGTCAGGTGTGGCCTTAATATTTGTCAGGATTTTAATATGACAAGTGAATTTTGCGATTTTCATAATACATATATTTCCTTGACCCACCCACCCACTGCATGTATTTTGGAAAAAAGTAAAAATATTAAAACATCAAAAAATTTGAGTGGTCCCTTAGACATGTTAGAGCCAGTGATATTAGGATTTACTGTAGAAATCAAAATAAAATGTAAAATGGATTATGACGCGGGGTTTCTTGCAACAAGCTATGCCATGTAACCTGTTTTAATAACCAAATTCCAAGTTCCTGCTTGTATCAAAAGATCCTTAAAATGTATCAATATTTTTTTGTAAACAATTTGCAACATTTTTGTATAACATTGTTAACATTTTCTTTACCCTTTTGTTGACAGAAAAACCTGCCCGGATGTAGAATCAGCGGGGGTCTGTCTAACCTCTCCTTCTCGTTCCGAGGCAAAGAGAAAGTTCGAGAAGCCATGCACAGCGTCTTTCTATACCATGCAATTAAGGTTGGTACCTGAGTATGATGCAATTGTCAGTATGATATTACAGCTGTTGATATCTTATGGTGCATGTGATATACATATGGTAAGTGGCATATGCAGTGCTGTGGAATATTACAGCATTCCTGTTGCATCATGGGTTTGTATTTAGAAGCTGGGCTTTCATAGTGAAAATCTGCTCAGCAAGGAAAGTCTTTGTGTAAACAGGATTCCAAACCGCACAGTGATGTGACGTCATTTGCTTTTGACTTCCACCCTTCTTTACTCTGCATGAAACACTAGTAGAGTTTTGGTTGGCATAGTGATCCCATGAATCTTGACTTTTTGTGCTTAAGCAAAGATTGGCACTTATGTAGCTCAATGGAATTGGGCCCCTATTTACACTGGCGTACATGAGCAGAAAAAGCCATGTACTGCATTCAAAAAGACAATTCACTTCTATTTTACCACTGGTGGATGTGAGGTACCAGACTATTTGAACTCTAAGGGTGTGAGTTTGTGATTCAGTTGCAAGGCAATGGTAGATGCTTATCCAGGCTATGGCTGCATAGGCTATGGCTGCATAGGCTATGGCTCTCGTAAAGGTCACTGCTATGTGCAGCCAATACTTTAGAGCAGGCAGATGTGCTGTTTTCTGTAGCCATAGTCTTAGCCCTAGCCAGTAGCCATACATTTTAATCGTGCCTCTGCTAAACAAAGTCTATTGAAGTGAATATGAAACTGAAATTTCTTGTCAACAAGTGCAGTTTGGTGAGACTTGATATTTTGTTTATATATCCAGATGTGGGTCTTGTTCTGACCGTGTAGTCTTCGATCATGAGTCAGTCTTTGTTTGGTTTGCAGGCGGGTATGGATATGGGTATTGTGAATGCCGGTAACTTGCCTCTGTACGACGACATCGAAAGTAAGCTGCTGAAACTGTGTGAGGATTTATTGTGGAACAGAGATCCAGAGGGAACCGAGAAACTCTTAGAGTATGCCCAGGTAGGACTAATAGGATGGATGTCTGTATGATCACACTTCAAATGATTGTCAGAACTATTGGCATTTGGACATAATCTGTAATGATGTAAAGGTCCTGATATTTGCATCCAAGCAGAACCTTCCTCAAAGGCAGAAAGACAGCCTGCCTTTGAGAAAGGTCCTGCTAGGATCTGCCTTTGAGAAAGGTCCTGCTAGGATCTGCCTTTGAGAAAGGTCCTGCTAGGATCTGCCTTTGAGAAAGGTCCTGCTAGGATCTGCCTTTGAGAAAGGTCCTGCTAGGATCTGCCTTTGAGAAAGGTCCTGCTAGGATCTGCCTTTGAGAAAGGTCCTGCTAGGATCTGCCTTTGAGAAAAGTCCTGCTAGGATCTGCCTTTGAGAAAGGTCCTGCTAGGATCTGCCTTTGAGAAAGGTCCTGCTAGGATCTGCCTTTGGGAAAGGTCCTGCTAGGGTCTGCCTTTGAGAAAGGTCCTGCTAGGATCTGCCTTTGTTAAAGGTCCTGCTAGGGTCTGCCTTTGAGAAAGGTCCTGCTAGGATCTGTCTTTGAGAAAGGTCCTGCTAGGATCTGCCTTTGAGAAAGGTCCTGCTAGGATCTGCCTTTGAGAAAGGTCCTGCTAGGATCTGCCTTTGAGAAAGGTCCTGCTAGGGTCTGCCTTTGAGAAAGGTCCTGCTAGGATCTGCCTTTGAGAAAGGTCCTGCTAGGATCTGCCTTTGAGAAAGGTCCTGCTAGGATCTGCCTTTGAGACAGGTCCTGCTAGGATCTGCCTTTGAGAAAGGTCCTGCTAGGATCTGCCAAATGTCAGGCTATTTACATTTTTCAGTTTGGAAAATTTATATTACTCTAGTTCATAATCAGAATGAATTTTATGAATCAGTTGGTTTTGTTTCGCTAGCACATTCAACCCATCTACCACTCACTCTGTCTGTGAGGTGCAACTGTTATTGCTTGCAGCTGTTTATCTTGAACCTTTCACTGATTTATTTATGTATGCTGGGTTTTCTTGCTTGCAGCTGTTTATCTTGAACCTTTCACTGATTTATTTGTGTATGCTGGGTTTTCTTGCTCGTAGGCTTTGGGGAAAGATGCCAAGAAGGGAGTTGTGGATGAAAGCTGGAGGAGTGGTCCTGTGGAGGAACGGCTGGAATACTCCCTAATTAAGGTACTGTAGGATGCGTTGAAAATGGGAGTTTGCTTTAAAGACCCTATACAACATTGGTAAAGGTCTAGAGATTGCCACAGTTTGTGTATTAAACCGTTAAACATTCAAAAAAAGAAATCCTGCTAAGGTTTTAGCTCAAATGGTAATCTGAGAAAGTAGAAAAAGGCAAAAAAGTCACGTTTTTTGCACTGTTCTTTATTTTAAGAAATAATTTATTACTCGCGAGTAATAAACTATTTGTCGATGTTTGGGTGAAGATTTCTCGATAAGTACAGCATCCCAGACCGTAGGATTTCAACATGAGGATTCTATCATGACCATTACAAACTGTGTAAATTAGAAGGAAATCTGTGGACATTGATGTTTTCCGACCTTCCCAATGTTATATTGGGCCTTTCATCTAGACTACCGATGCAAAGCAATAGAGAAGAATTGTTTATAACCCTGCTACTTGTGCCCTTTTCACACAGCTCTGTACTTACCCGGATAAGTAATTACCCGGGTAGTTATCCGCACCCGGGTAAAAAGTAACCCGCAGAATCACATTCACGCTACAATATTAACCCCGTAATTCAGCTTACCTGCTTGCTGCGTACCCGGTAAAGTTTTGCGTTGTTGCAGTCAAGATTGGTGCCCTGTAATTTTGTTACAAACTAAGCAATATGAGTTACCGGCTTTATCAATAATAAATTGACGGAAACCTGCTACAACAAGGTACCAGCTACAAAAGGCAATAGGTCATTGCAGTCTGATGAGATTACAGTAAAATAGTCAAAGTGTTTGCTAATTATGTCATTCTGCATGGCTAACAAACCGTGTAAGTGGGCTTGCACTGCCATGTATGAGAACCCACTGGTATGTATTTACCATTCAACCCTGCCATGCTACAGGCCCATAACCATACAGTACTAATAGTCAGTGATCTATAGTCAACAGGCCAATTCAGTTACATATATCTTCTCGGTTCTTCCCTCAGGGCATCGATAAATATGTAGTTGGTGACACGGAGGAAGCCAGGCAGAATTCAGAGCTGTATCCAAGACCACTGAATGTCATTGAAGGACCACTCATGAAGGTTGGTCTGGTATTCCTGGTTCAAGCTATCAAAAGCCTCTTGCAGACATAGCCTTAGCCTTGGCACGGCTTCAGACTAAGGCTCTGAATATTGACCCATTCCTGTCATCTGTTCTTAATCTAAGACATGTAAGAGAACCTTTGGCTATAAATCCAATCTTTATGCAATCATTAGGACGGCTTGTCATTATTGCCATTGACCAAGGTCCTGCTAAGATGGAAACCCATAGCCCTTTATATGTATAATTTATATGTTTTGTACATGTATAATTATTAAAGTGGTATTAAAGTGGTATTTTACTGTAAGGTTAGTGTACTAGTTGTGCAAGTTGTGCTAGGTTATTGTAAGGGGCTAGTTGATTTGGTTGATTTTTATTGATTGTTGTGGATTGTTGTGTGATTGCTCACAAGGAAGAATTTCAATGTATTTGATATACATATGACAATAAATTGTTCTATTCTATTCTATTCTATTCTATAATGCATTGATAAAGAAAGTCAACTTCAACTTTTAAAATTTATGTATTGCAGGTCATTTTAGTCACTGAGCAGTTTGCAACAATTTTTTTTCTGTTAACTTCAACTTCAACTTCAATTTGCTGTTAAACATTTTTAAATAGAAAACCATATTCAGTATTGTCCAGGGTAATATCCAGCATTCACGTTTGCCTTGCTATAATTGTTCATCAAATAACAAGCAATAGTCCCTTGTAATGATTTCATATGAAACGTTGGAGCTATAGTCTAGGGCTGGTATATTTTTGGTTGGTCATCTGCATTTCTTCCAATGGCCAAGAAATAAGCTTTGGCTTTGATTCAAAGCTAGCCCCTACACACCATTGGTAAAGGTCTTAGAAACGCGTCCATACTTTGTCTAATCCAGTATATGCATGAAATAACACACCTGTGAAAGGTTCAGCTCAATCCATCAAACATGTCGCGAGAAAATGGTGAAAAACTGGCTCATTTTTTCATCAAACTGTGTCAGCTTCCGGGATCGTAAAATGCACCTAGCAGAATTTCCAATAGCACCACCGTGCATTTAAACTGGAAAATTGCGAGTAAATCTCGAAACAGTCGTCGGTAATTGCGAATGGACCATGTTGGATTTGTGCAAATGGTGTGTAAGGGCTTTAAGGCTGGTAAGCATGTTTTTTCCAGAGTTGTTTTAAAATGTCCATTGGAAAATCATGCAAGATTCCACTTTTCATGAAATGGCAGCATTCCATGCGCTAAAAGTTCACAGCTTGTCTGATACTGGTATTTACTTCCACTTAAGTACTTTAACCAAATTTGTCAGGACAAAATTTGGATTTGTGCAAATGGTGTGTAGGGGCTTTAAACACACACTCATTATTGTCTGTTCATTGTACATGAAGTAACATAATGTATTAGACATGAATCCTTTTTTTCTTAAATTTTAATAGTTGGAGATATTAGTTGAGGGCTGGTTGAGTAGTCATTGCTTATCCTTATCCTTGTGCTAGGGCATGAGTGTGGTTGGAGATCTGTTTGGCGCTGGTAAGATGTTCCTACCTCAGGTCATCAAGTCTGCTCGTGTCATGAAGAAGGCCGTGGGTCACCTGATTCCATTCATGGAGACAGAGAAAGAACTCCGACAGAAGAAGATTAAAGAGGAGACAGGCAAAGATGTCATAGAGGTATTCTGACATGTTGGCTATTGCCTTTGAGTTCTAGACTTCTTCAGCGTAATGGTATTATTTGGCTTGACCATATTCCTCCCTTTATGAAGCAACAGTGCCATGACATGAGGCATTATAATGGCAGTTTCCACTACACCAAAAAAACGTGATTATTTGGATCGCGATTTGAATCATGATTCAAACTCCACCTTTTTTGCATGTGTGGACGCAATAAATGCGATTATTAGTGGGATTTGAATCGCGATTCGGACTCCACTAAGAGTGAGAGTTTTTCCAATAATCGCGTTTATTTGCAATGCAGTGTGTGTGGAAACGTTCCACTGAATCGCACCAGTTTTTTTTTAATCCCACAATGCACCGCTCATGCTCTGATTGTCAAGGTGCCACCCTCAAGGACACACCCACTGCTAACCTCGTTCAGCTTGCGATTTTTTGCCACGCAATTTTTTTGCCTGTGTGGACACGACCACAAAAAAAGGTCGCGATAATTTTCGTAGTGGGAACAGTTCCAATTCCATGGCTGGACCCAACAGTCTCTTTTGGGTCGTGTTTCAAGCCTCGCGCTTAATTTTTTTTAAACTAGCCCACCGGGCTAGTAAATTGAGTTTTTTGCTAGCCCGCAGCATGTTTTACTAGCCCTGTATAATTGATATTGAATTTAACACATGGTTATTAGGTCAAGCAAAACAAATTTAGCTTCTACTTTCTCATCCCCGACCACATCATTTTTTGTCGCCACACTACTGTCTACTTTTTAATAGTCCGCCGGGCTAGCAAAGTGGGCCATTTAACTAGCCCGCAGCTGTTTTTACTAGACAATGACCGTCTGGCTAGTGCTAAAGTCGAGCCCTGTGTTTATTCTAGAGACAAATTCAAAGTCTGGTTTAAAACTTTGTTCCCACTAGACTTTTTGTTTTTGCAAAGTGCCACGATTTTGCTGAAGAACGATGAAATAAAATTCAATCGGACTACAAGGTAAACTAACCTTGTTAAGTTACCGAACCTTAATTGAAAAGTAACAGGCCACATGGTATTTTAAAAGTAGCCACGATGTGTGGCATGTTACCAGTCGTTCTCAGCAAATACATTCCATACATTCTATCTTTATTTTACGGACAGAATCCATACTGTGGAACTGTGGTTATTGCAACAGTCAAAGGGGATGTCCATGACATAGGGAAGAACATCGTTGCCGTGGTGCTGGGATGCAATAACTACAAGGTCATTGACCTAGGGGTCATGACCCCGTGTGACAAAATTCTCCGCACAGCCATTGAGGTCAATGCAGGTAAGCTTCTCTCTCTGGTTACGGTAGTTTTCTGGGGCTGCTTGTTTCTCCTTTTTAGGGATGGTGAGATTATATAAAGTTTGATATAAAGTTTGAGGTCATGCACACAACGTACCGACAGAAATTGCAACGTACACGAAACACACTCGAATTTTCAATATTTACAGACATTTGTTGAAAAATTCCTTCGAACAGATGATTCTTATAAGCTTTCTGAAAATCTGAAAACAAAAAATTGATTAAGACATTCATTTTGACAGTACTCAAAAAGTAGATCCCTCAATTATGCCATCTTAGGTCACATTTGTTTGACAGTACATTATAAGAAATGTTGTTACTCTATGAGTGTGGAGGGTTCTGAAAAGTGCTGGGGACTCGCGTTTGAAAAAGTAGTATGCTCTATTGTCCATTACTTGCACAGACATTGTGGGTCTGTCCGGGTTGATCACACCCTCCTTAGATGAGATGATTCATGTTGCCAAGGAGATGGAACGTCTTGGGTTTAAACTGCCCCTGCTGATAGGCGGAGCAACAACATCTAAGACACACACAGCGGTCAAGATAGCTCCTTGCTATTCATCACCTACCATCCATGTACTGGATGCATCAAAGAGTGTGGTTGTAGTGAGTACATCTCTAATCCAATCTTTACATCTAATCTTTACATCCAATATTGTGTTGTATACATATTCACCAATGAATTTAATCGATTTCACAAAGTGCTTGACTGTTCTTTAAATGTGTGTCAAGCTCATAAGCTAGGCAGTCTCAGAACGTTGCATTCAGATTCTAAGATCACTTTCTACTTTGAAGCAATGATTGATAAGTTTACAACATAGAGCTCTATAAATAAACTAGAGCACACAGTAAGAACACGTGTCGACATGGTCGCCCATCCGCCATTACCAAAGTGGTCAACTTCAGCTCAAAGTGCCCGGATGTCAGTAGCAATCACGTGTAATATGAATGGGGAAAGGTATCGCCGAAAGGTTGTGAATGCGGAAACTAAAATGTTATAGAAATGATTTTTAGTAATGACAGGAAATGCCATCAATACCTCAAGGGATTGGCGAATTTAAATGTCCTACTTTCTTTTGTAAAAATTGGGATTAGTTTGCACCACATTAGTTCGCAGTCCCCTTGTCAGCACGCATCACGCGATGAGTGCGCACTCTAGTTTATTTATAGAGCTCTGTGGTTTACAATGATCTTCAATAGGAGCTGCAGGTTTCTACTACTGTATAACCATCTTCAAACTGTATCGTGTAAATCTGTGAACATTTCTGTTTTTCAATCTTACCAATGTTGTGTTGGGGATTTAAGGAAATATACCTGATAATGAAGACCACCTACATGAACTCAAAGCCATCTTGTCTTCTGGCCTTCATGAATATGCATTAGCCCTTGTCTTGATTTATTCATGACTTTCACTTCTCATAGTGCTCATCTTTAATGGACAAGGACCAGATTGAAGACTTCACTGATGACATCAAGGAAGAATATGAGGAGATCCGGGAAGACCACTATGACTCACTCAAGGTCAGTGGAGATGACCACAGGTCAAAGGTCACTAAGGGTCAAGATATTCATATCAATCTTCAGGCTACCAATTCATCAGAGATCATGAATTAGAATCATGATATGAAGGAGTCAAACAAGAATATTGCCAACTGCATAATGACTTGATTGCAAATCTGAACAAAATAGGGGAACCATTCTCACTGGCTGAATGCCTTTTTCTCCTTTGAGAAAGTTCCGGCCCTGGTCATTGTGTATGAATTAGTTTAATGAATAAGTTTCACAAAAATATGAATTTATCATTATTAGTAGGCTTGAATTATCAATAAGTTAAAAGAACTACAAACTAATGTTATATCTTAATTTCCTGTATGTGCTTGAATTATCAATAAGTTAAAAGAACTGCAAACTAATGTTATATCTTAATTTCCTGTATGTGCTTGAATTATCAATAAGTTAAAAGAACTACAAACTAATGTTATATCTTAATTTCCTGTATGTGCTTGAATTATCAATAAGTTAAAAGAACTGCAAACTAATGTTATATCTTAATTTCCTGTATGTGCTTGAATTATCAATAAGTTAAAAGAACTACAAACTAATGTTATATCTTAATTTCCTGTATGTGCTTGAATTATCAATAAGTTAAAAGAACTGCAAATTAATGTTATATCTTAATTTCCTGTATGTGCTTGAATTATCAATAAGTTAAAAGAACTGCAAACTAATGTTATATCTTAATTTCCTGTATGTGCTTGAATTATCAATAAGTTAAAAGAACTACAAACTAATGTTATATCTTAATTTCCTGTATGTGCTTGAATTATCAATAAGTTAAAAGAACTGCAAATTAATGTTATATCTGAACTTCCTGTTTGTGTTTGAATTACCAATAAGTTAAAAGAACTACAAACTAATGTTATATCTTAATTTCCTGTATGTGCTTGAATTATCAATAAGTTAAAAGAACTGCAAACTAATGTTATATCTTAATTTCCTGTATTTGCTTGAATTATCAATAAGTTAAAAGAACTACAAACTAATGTTATATCTTAATTTCCTGTATGTGCTTGAATTATCAATAAGTTAAAAGAACTGCAAACTAATGTTATATCTTAATTTCCTGTATTTGCTTGAATTATCAACAAGTTAAAAGAACTACAAACTAATGTTATATCTTAATTTCCTGTATGTGCTTGAATTATCAATAAGTTAAAAGAACTGCAAACTAATGTTATATCTTAATTTCCTGTATGTGCTTGAATTATCAATAAGTTAAAAGAACTGCAAACTAATGTTATATCTTAACTTCCTGTATGTGTTTGAATTATCAATGTTATATCTTTACTTCCTGTATGGATTTCAGGATCGGCATTATCTCTCCTTGGAGGAAGCCAGGAAAAGGAAGTTCCAGATAGATTGGGAGGCAGAGACTAGACCAGGTAAGCCTTAACACGATCCTCAAGCAATTGACTGATTGCGCCCTTTGGGTCCCGTGGCCTATAGTGGGTACAAACAATAAAACAACATGGCAGCCCCCATATCAAGGTGCCACTCTTGTAAAGTACATGATGATTGTTGCACTAGTTCCATCAAGGCTTTTCATTCTCGAAATCTATGAAGAACATTCCAGAGTTTGAACCCAAGACCTTACCGGAATACGCACTACGGTGGAGCGTCGCTATAATGAACATCCCTTATTCTCCTTTTGTTTCCCAGTAACACCTGCTTTCGTTGGCACCAAGGCATTCAAGGACTATGACCTGAATAGTCTGGTTCCGTACATAGACTGGAAACCATTCTTTGATGTATGGCAGCTGAGAGGTAAATACCCAAATAGAGGCTATCCCAAGATCTTCAAGGACAAGACAGTTGGTGAGTGGCAGAGATTTAAAAGAAGGTTTCTCTGATTGTGCTTAGTACAGTATTTTCCAGGCTTTGTAAGGCTCATCATCCTACCACATACTGACATTGTGTGAGGCAAGTAACTCTGCATCCATCTTTAAAACCAACTACACAACATTGGGAAGATCGAAAAACAGAAATGTTCACAGATTTACATGAAACTTATACAGTTTGAAGATGGTTACAGTAGAAACCTTGCACTGAAATATTTCTGTCTAAAATGCTGTAATTTTGGAGAAAAGAGTAAAGAAATATTTTATATCTCACCCCGAGATCTACTTGTAAATTATTTTTCGGAACAGTACGGCGTTGAATGTTGCATTTTCGCAAAACAAATCAAGCGGATTTCACAATTTTCTTGAGACTCGGTTGGCGGATTGAGCTGAAATTTTCACAGGTGTGCTATTTCATGCATATTTTGGATCAGACAACGTATGGATGCTATTCTTTGACCTCCACCAATGTTGTGTTATCCCTTTCTGTGTTTGTTCTCTGAAAGACTGAATCTCAAGAGTATATTCCTGGATCACCATAAAGCTGTTGGTTTGAGGTGGGACTACAAAGATACTTAATTTATTAACGAGATGGTATGGCTCTGAAACTAGTCAATAACTCTATGTTTGGAATAGTAGATGCCTTATTCAAAAAATAGTTACATCCATAGTCAGAAAGAGCATTAAATAAGCTTTATTGTGATGAAAGTTTGGGCTCTGTGGCACGTTCCATTCCTGAGATATATCAAAATTCATGTAGTGATTTCTGTCACCAGAGATGAAATGCCTTATGAAGTAATGGCTATTTAAACATTTTACTGGCGGATAAAAGTGGCAAGGTGAAGCTCACAAAATGCTATATTTTTTTGGTCTTTATTGATGGAAATTAAAGGGGAATGAAACCCAGAGAAAAATGTTGGCTTATCTGATTTGGTGTTAAAAACAGCCTATAATTACACTGTACCTATGTGCTACTCACCTACGAGTTTCATAAAGAGGGAAAAGTAACGGAATTCGGTGGTCGAATTTGCGTTCCCGCAAACCGCCATCTTTTCGAATGGCCCGCCAGTCACTGAGGGGGGTATGACATCGTAACGGACAACACCCGTTTAGTCCCGGACGGATGTACCCCTACTACATGTATATACAGCATGCAGTTATACACTCGCGAGCTGAAAGATGGTGTACTGCCAGGCTTTTGGATGTCAAAATGCCAGCGGGAAAAAGCTGGGGAAATCTTTCCATGCAAGGACAAAAGACCTGTTTGACATCTAAAAGCCTTTAGATTTATTTTTCTCTCTTTATGAAACTCGTAGGTAAGTAGCACATCTAGGTAATTGTAGGTTGTTTTTAACACCCAATCAGATAAGCCAACATTTTTCTCTGGGTTTCATACCCCTTTAACAATTCCTCCAACTGATCATGAAAAATGGACGTCAATCGTATCAAAACGTCAAAACAAAAACAACTGACAACAGACGACGCACAAAGTACATGTGTATGGTGCGACCTTTTGCAGAGCGGGTCATATTTGAGGTCACACAGTCCCCTAACCAACCTTTGGATATTTTGTTTTCTAGGTGAGGAGGCAAAGAAGGTGTTCAATGAGGCACAGACCATGCTGAATAAGATCATTAACCAGAAGCTACTCAAGGCTTCAGGAGTGCTATGCATCTACCCAGCTTACAGCGTTGGAGATGATGTCCATGTGTTCCTGGAGGAGGCAGGGGTTGGAGACCCTAAGGCTATCTTCTATGGACTCAGGCAGCAGGTATATGCAAGCTGCATTCTCCCACTTCAGACTGGGATAGAATTTAGAAACGCAAAGTTGATTCTGCTAGCCAGGGGTGGATTTCACAAAATCTTACGATGCCTCGTAACTCATCTGACAATGGGCAACCCTTCATAACTATTCACATGGTTTTTGTGCATCTCCCATCACCTTGCGAGTGATCGTAAGTTACGATGAGTTTGATGAAATCAACCAGAGAGTAACCAGGGCACAGCCTCATTGTCTCAGTCACAGCATGTTACTTGGTGAAGAAAACACTTTTTTTCACAGTGCATCGGGCAAGACATTCTGTGCCTATCAGCAAAAAGATTACTTCTGAGAACTGAGCAAGAGGAGAATCTCCCCATGCCCCACTTATCGATGGAATAGGCTGAATATCATGTACTGAAGAACTGGATCTTGTGCTATTGTAAACAGTATTTTACACTAGGCAATGTGCTCATAATAGATTTCATGTACCAGTAATTGGGCTCAATTCAAGCAGAATTTGTATGAACATTTTCATCAAAGTTGGAACATTTCCTTTTGACAGAAATGTTAATTTGAACCGTACTTTTTGACAAGATCAATCAGAATAAAGTCTCTCAAAGATTTGGAGAGCTTGATGTCAACCCCTCTGTTTTTTTCAGTTCGCAACTTGTAACATTTTGATATTACTTTGGATCAGACTTTCACTCTAATCTCAAAGAAGGATCTGAATTGTACATTTATCCACCAGCCAGGGTCATGTTTAAGTCTAAGTCTTCCTGGACGATACAGCCATCAACTATTATTCTCTGAATGGTTGTGTTTTGTGGATTTTGGCAGGCAGAGAAAGATTCCAGCGCTCCGGATGAACCCTACTCCTGCCTGTCTGATTTCATAGCTCCTCGTGAGTCGGGTATACCTGACTACATCGGAGCATTCGCTGTGTCTTCAGGCTTTGGGTCAAGAGAGTTGTGTGAACAGTATGAGAAGGAGTACGATGACTACAGCATCATTATGGTGAAGGCACTCGCTGATAGATTGGCAGAGGTATGAAGGGATGTTTTCCTCCACATATTTCATTTGAAGGGAAGTGACAATTTGGAGATGGGATGTAGCTCCATTCCTTATGTTTTTGAACTTGTAGTCACTGAACTCGTAGTCACAATTCGGCTACACCAAAACACATAAGCACAACTCTAGCATAAGGTGTATATTTATGACAAAAGTGTCTTCATTTATTTGTATATACAAAAACCTTTGCAAACTGCTCAGTACTCACCGACTAAAATGACCTGCAATGCATAAATCTCAAAAGTTAGAGGGCCTAGCAGGATCCTAGCAGGATCGAAACGTCAGGCCCTCTAACTTTTGAAAATTGTTTATTTGTATAAATCAATCAAGCTAGGGGTCAGTTTCACCAACTCATCGTAGCTTGAGGTCGATGGCAAGATGATGATTAATGCCCCAAAAATATATGACCCTTTGCGATGAGAATGGATTAGCCAAATGTTGCATATTGGTTTACGATGGATCGTAAGACTTTGTGACATTGACCCTAGGTATTGAAGGTCTTGGGAGACCTTATTGCAGTAGACCTACTGGTCCTTTGAAGTTATGTGCATGCTAGTATATTTGCATGTCGCTGAGCATCTTTAAGTCTGCCATTACCTTCAATTCTAAGCATCTCTGTCTGCTTGGTCATATCCTCATGCAGGCTTTTGCTGAAGAGCTGCACATGAGACTCAGAAAGGAATTCTGGGGTTATGGCAACCAGGAGGCTTTGGAAACTCAGGATCTTCTGAAGGTGAAATATGAGGTAAGTCAGTCCTCAAGTTCTTGGCTCCTGACCACTTTCCTCTGGGACCTCTGAATTGAGAGCACCTGTGGTGTTGCTATGTGCCGGGCCCTCTGAATTGAGAGCACCTGTGGAGTTGCTATGCACCTGGCCCTCTGAATCCAGGCACCACTATTGACCGAGTTTTAGACAAAGAGTCTTTTCAGCCTACCACAAAACAATATGTGGCATATCAAAAACCACACAGATGTCCAATTGTGCCAGGTTTGATGTGCTTGTACACATAGGGTACTCTTCTTTGTTTCTACTTGACATGTTTTTATTGTTCCCGTTTGTTTAGATAGTTTTCAGAATGGCATATTATTATTTTTTAAACCTGTGTGGTGTTTTGAGGTGGCCTGACATTAAGCATTATAAATTGACATGCAGGAGTGAACATAGATACTTGTCAATCTTGATATTACAAATATGAACAAATATTACCACTTTTGTTTATTTTGATTATGAATATTGAGTTGAGTGTTCGGGGCTTGAATCCTGATCTCGGTCCAGTCAAAGTTTTCGTTGCCAATCTTTCAATTTATTCAGGACTTGATTAGAAAAAGAGCTTACTTCCAATTGTAAACTAATTTGTATTACAATTAAGTATTAACAGCAATTTTTGGACAAATCTCAAAGACCAACCAGTTGGAAAGATTGCATAAGCTTTTTTAGCTACTAGTCCTTCATCAAATGCAACTATGAAGAAGTTGATATTATTGAGAATAACTTGGCTATCTACTCATCTTCACTGAAGTATGAGAATCTTACATTGTACATTGCAACCCCCTGCAAAACGGGGATTTTTTCATTCATTCATTCAATTGATTGAACCGTGCTTTCTCCGTCTTTCACCCAGGGTATTCGGCCAGCCCCTGGCTATCCCAGCCAACCTGACCACACCGAGAAACAAACCATGTGGAAACTGATGGACGTTGAGGCCAACTGTGACATCTGTCTGACAGAATCCTTAGCCATGGAACCAGCTGCCTCTGTCTCTGGTCTCTACTTTGCTCATCCTAGGAGCAGCTATTTCGCTGTTGGCAAGATCACCAGAGACCAAGTAAGTCCCTGATTTCAGGAGGATGGTAGAGGCTGGAGATTTGACATGGTGTCTGGGATTTGGTTTAGGGAAGATGAAATTATTAAGAAATGTTTTTTTTAATGGTTTTTACTTCCTTACTGCTTGCCCTTCCCTTTGATCTCACCCTGGTCTGTCTACCAGCTTTCCTCCTTTGATCCCTTCCCTACTGCCTGTCCTTCCCTTTGATCTCACCCTGGTCTGTCTACCAGCTTTCCTCCTTTGATCCCTTCCCTACTGCTTGTCCTTCCCTTTGATCTCACCCTGGTCTGTCTACCAGCTTTCCTCCTTTGATCCCTTCCCTACTGCTTGCCCTTCCCTTTGATCTCACCCTGGTCTGTCAACCAGCTTTCCTCCTTTGATCCCTTCCATACTGCTTGCACTTCCCTTTGATCTCACCCTGGTCTATCTACCAGCTTTCCTCCTTTGATCCCTTCCCTACTGCTTGCCCTTCCCTTTGATCTCACCCTGGTCTGTCTACCAGCTTTCCTCCTTTGATCCCTTCCCTACTGCTTGCCATTCCCTTTGATCGCACCCTGGTCTGTCTAGCAGCTTTCCTCCTTTGATCCCTTCCCTACTGCTTGCCCTTCCCTTGATCTTACCCTGGTCTGTCTAGCAGCTTTCCTCCTTTGATCCCTTCCCTACTGCTTGCCCTTCCCTTTGATATCACCCTGGTCTGTCTGTCAGCTTTCCTCCTTTGATCCCTTCCCTACTGCTTGCCCTTCCCTTGATCTTACCCTGGTCTGTCTACCAGCTTTCCTCCTTTGATCCCTTCCCTACTGCTTACCCTTCCCTTTGATCTCACCCTGGTCTGTCTGCCAGCTTTCCTCCTTTGATCCCTTCCCTACTGCTTGCCATTCCCTTTGATCTCACCCTGGTCTGTCTACCAGCTTTCCTTCTTTGATCCCTTCCCTACTGCTTGCCATTCCCTTTGATCGCATCCTGGTCTGTCTAGCAGCTTTCCTCCTTTGATCCCTTCCCTACTGCTTGCCCTTCCCTTTGATCTCACCCTGGTCTGTCTGTCAGCTTTCCTCCTTTGATCCCTTCCCTACTGCTTGCCCTTCCCTTGATCTTACCCTGGTCTGTCTACCAGCTTTCCTCCTTTGATCCCTTCCCTACTGCTTGCCATTCCCTTTGATCGCACCCTGGTCTGTCTAGCAGCTTTCCTCCTTTGATCCCTTCCCTACTGCTTGCCATTCCCTTTGATCTCACCCTGGTCTGTCTGTCAGCTTTCCTCCTTTGATCCCTTCCCTACTGCTTGCCCTTCCCTTTGATCTCACCCTGGTCTGTCTACCAGCTTTCCTCCTTTGATCACTTCCCTACTGCTTGCCCTTCCCTTTGATCTCACCCTGGTCTGTCAACCAGCTTTCCTCCTTTGATCCCTTCCATACTGCTTGCACTTCCCTTTGATCTCACCCTGGTCTATCTACCAGCTTTCCTCCTTTGATCCCTTCCCTACTGCTTGCCCTTCCCTTTGATCTCACCCTGGTCTGTCTACCAGCTTTCCTCCTTTGATCCCTTCCCTACTGCTTGCCATTCCCTTTGATCGCACCCTGGTCTGTCTAGCAGCTTTCCTCCTTTGATCCCTTCCCTACTGCTTGCCCTTCCCTTGATCTTACCCTGGTCTGTCTAGCAGCTTTCCTCCTTTGATCCCTTCCCTACTGCTTGCCCTTCCCTTTGATCTCACCCTGGTCTGTCTGTCAGCTTTCCTCCTTTGATCCCTTCCCTACTGCTTGCCCTTCCCTTGATCTTACCCTGGTCTGTCTACCAGCTTTCCTCCTTTGATCCCTTCCCTACTGCTTACCCTTCCCTTTGATCTCACCCTGGTCTGTCTGCCAGCTTTCCTCCTTTGATCCCTTCCCTACTGCTTGCCATTCCCTTTGATCTCACCCTGGTCTGTCTACCAGCTTTCCTTCTTTGATCCCTTCCCTACTGCTTGCCATTCCCTTTGATCGCACCCTGGTCTGTCTAGCAGCTTTCCTCCTTTGATCCCTTCCCTACTGCTTGCCCTTCCCTTTGATCTCACCCTGGTCTGTCTGTCAGCTTTCCTCCTTTGATCCCTTCCCTACTGCTTGCCCTTCCCTTGATCTTACCCTGGTCTGTCTACCAGCTTTCCTCCTTTGATCCCTTCCCTACTGCTTGCCATTCCCTTTGATCGCACCCTGGTCTGTCTAGCAGCTTTCCTCCTTTGATCCCTTCCCTACTGCTTGCCCTTCCCTTTGATCTCACCCTGGTCTGTCTGTCAGCTTTCCTCCTTTGATCCCTTCCCTACTGCTTGCCCTTCCCTTGATCTTACCCTGGTCTGTCCACCAGCTTTCCTCCTTTGATCCCTTCCCTACTGCTTGCCATTCCCTTTGATCGCACCCTGGTCTGCCTACCAGCTTTCCTCCTTTGATCCCTTCCCTACTGCTTGCCATTCCCTTTGATCGCACCCTGGTCTGTCTAGCAGCTTTCCTCCTTTGATCCCTTCCCTACTGCTTGCCCTTCCCTTTGATCGCCCCCTGGTCTGTCTTGCAGCTTTCCTTTATTCTTCTTCTGTCATCTTATCAAATACTCTTATAGAACTTCTTTTATGGGTAATGATGCCATCCATGCATCAGGTCCATTTGCTTTTTTTTATTTGTTGCTGATTTTCTGTGTTTTTCTGGCCACTTTCAGGCTGAGGACTATGCCAGCAGGAAGGAGATGGACATTGCTCAGATAGAGAAATGGCTGGGCCCAAACCTAGCCTATGAGACGTCGTGACACCAAGGATAACCAAACAGTCTTCTCATTCTAATCTTCATCTTCACTTTAATTGTGATCTTCATTGTCTGGAATCTTCCTTCAGTCATCTTGATGAATACTAAGAGACAATGCCACTTTCCTTCAAGATTTGAATTTGACTCCGAGTCTCTGACTGTTTCTGCTAGGAAGTGGTGTTTGTTTGCTGAATACCAATCACCTCGTACACCATGCAGTAACTAAACAATCAACAACTTAGAGTTTAGCAAAACATCGTTCTGAACACGGCTATTTGCTTTATGCCTCTGTGAAGATTAAACCCTTGATATTTTGATTTGCTGTGAATCAAAGACGGTGGTTGTTGCTAGGAGTGTGTCCATGCATAGCATCTGCTTCAGTTCTATTGTCTGTGGCTATTGAACCCATCTTTGTCAGCTCCCCTGTGTGCTCTATGGTAAACAAGATGCAATTTCCACATTGTAGACAAGGCACCCGACTATCTGGTTTGGTTTACAAGGTTTGAAATGGAAGATATGCAAGATGGCTGACAGGGTTCATAGCTAGTAATAAGGGTTTCATCTTCATTGTCTGTGTATTTGGTTAGTTTCTCTTTTGAATAAGACTTGAGGCTTTGCACGGTGGGTAAAACAATATATATATATGAGGGTTTGCAGTGACACCATGTATAAGGTCTTAAAGAAGAGGCGTGGTTCTGAGTTATCACTCTTTTAAGAATCACACCTCTTCTTTAAGAGACCTTATACGTGGTGTTACTGCAAACCCTCCTATAGAGTTATCACTCGGGTTCTTTTCAGAACCATACCTCTTCTTTAAGAGACCTTATACGTGGTGTTACTGCAAACCCTCCTATAGAGTTATCACTCGGGTTCTTTTCAAAACCATACCTCTTCTTTAAGAGACCTTATACGTGGTGTTACTGCAAAC
Organism: Luidia sarsii; assembly: GCA_949987565.1. Taxonomy (NCBI): domain Eukaryota; kingdom Metazoa; phylum Echinodermata; class Asteroidea; order Paxillosida; family Luidiidae; genus Luidia; species Luidia sarsii. The sequence continues at coordinate 39,817,781 of OX465101.1, forward strand.
CCTCCTATAGAGTTATCACTCGGGTTCTTTTCAGAACCATACCTCTTCTTTAAGAGACCTTATACGTGGTGTTACCGCAAACCCTCCTATAGAGTTATCACTCAGGTTATTTTCAGAACCACACCTCTTCTTTAAGAGACCTTATACATGGTGTCACCGCAAACCCTCCTATAGAGTTATCACTCAGGTTATTTTCAGAACCATGCCTCTTCTTTAAGAGACCTTATACATGGTGTCACCACAAACCCTCCTATAGAGTTATCACTCAGGTTCTTTTCAGAACCATACCTCTTCTTTAAGAGACCTTATACATTGTGTCACCACAAACCCTCCTATATAGCTTCTCTATTGCTATTTCATGTCACTTTGTCATCATACAGTAACTGCCCTTGCCCCAGGCACTAAGCAGGATCCACCCAGGCTACCTATTCAAAGACACTCAGTATTCTTGTCTGTCATTAATTTGTAGTGATGCAGTATAAGCCATAGTGTAAGGCCTTAAAGTATAGAATGCTGAAATCTGAATTGTGCTTGTTGTCAGTGTGTTAGGCCCCAGTAGTTAGACCTGTCCTTCATCATTATTATGACGGATTTATAGTCCAGCAGTTTCTTGAAATCTTACAAAGTCTGAAAGTTGAGGCTGTTTAAGCTGAAATGGTTGTTGGAGTAGAGTATCTGAAGAAAAAAAAACTGAAGTATAAACCAAACAACTTGCCTTTTTTTTTCTTTTGAAGGTCAACAAGATATTATGTCAGTTACCTTAATTAAACTTTATTTTTTTTCATTTTCATCATTCTCTCTTTGAAAACACGAGATGATTCAGTGGTTGGAGGAGTATAATAATTATGTTGAGTATGTACATGCAGAAAGACGTTCAATATCATTGGGTCAAAAGCTATTGGAGAATGACCGGCTTTCTGTAGTGGTTTTTAAGGAGTCTAACTTCATACATTGTCATCAGTAATGTTGGTATTGAGCAGGGGGATGAAGCCCCATTTCATTCAGGGAATACTTTCTTGTTAATTTAAATAAGTAAATATTTAAAACTAAGTTTTGTAATGGTGCACTGGTATGAGTCTCTGGTGCCTGCGTGTGCTTGAAAGTTGTATTTAACGGTTCTTATAACTTTAAGAATCTTAATGTCAGGGTTGGAAGCACAAAGGGAGTTCTCTTACGCAAATTAGACAAAAACATATTATTTTAACCTCCAAATTTAATTCTATAAATTTGAATACTATGCGGGTTAAATGATAGTTCCACTCCCAACCTTAGAAATGATTTTTACTATTTCTTTCAGTTCCCTCTGAAATTCACCATTTGGAGACTAAAGTATGAACCTTTTGTGTCTTTTATTTATTTTTATGGAGTTATCTTTCAAACTACCTTTGCCAAGGTGGGAATATTCACCATAGTACATGTTTCCTACTAGGAAACACTGTTACCATGGTGAGTGTTTTACTTTGTTTTTAGACACATTTTATCAAGCCACATGTATTTTTGTGAACTGTTTCCTCATATAAACGCTGTCGTAGATTCATTTTTTTCTTCAAAAGGTGACAATAAAATACTTCTTGCAAATAGACATTCCGAGTTCATCTGTTTTAGTTATCTAAAGTGAGAGTCGAATGTGCCGTGTAGTATAGCAGACAATTCAGACCGTTATTGTGGTAGTTGAACGTAGAGGGCGCTGTTCATTATTTTCCTTTTGCAGCATGTGAAAAGTTAGAACACTAGAACAGACTCAGTTCGATTTTTATTATTTACTCCCTGCCCCAACATGTACATGTACACGCACACGCAACCCTCCACACAAACCGTACGCCCCACGAATCGCCCAACACAACACAAACCGCAAGCTCCACGAACCGCACGTCCCCGAAAAAAATCTTCCGTATACTATGTGCACAGTATATGGGGTTGCGGTTTTCTGTTGTGTGCGGCGCGCCGGCGTATACGATAACAGTCCAGGAAGTGGACTATTAGAACACTGGCACTGACCATGGAGCTATAAAAAGGAGCTCCATGCACTGACGACCTTCAAGTTTTCCTTGCTCTAACTATGCTCTAACTTAGTCTAGGTTTGTCTGTAAGAATCTTGAAAACTCCATTTCATTAATGTAATGGTGAATTTTGTACATCACTGGGAGTAATCTAACCAGAAGTAAGTATATTTGCTTCATTTAAGAGCAGTTTTGTGGTCAGAGTAACTTGTATACAGATATGGCCTTTTAATTATTTTTCTTTGAACTTTGAAGGAAATCTTTATTCTTTCTTCTTGCAAACGTTATATTGCTGTTCCCTTACTCTGATTGTCCAATTTTCACTTCGTCATGAAGATATTCCTCCATGGATCTGGATTAGTCCGATTAACTTGGACCCGACAAGTCACCCTTTTTTTATCGAAATTTGAAATTTGAAGAATGCTGGAAAATTTTCACTTCCTTGAAGTTATCCATTCAAAAATGTTGATATGAAAGAAATACCGTAATTAAGCTGAATACTGGTCCTTTAATGTAAAGGAAAACTTACTGCCAGGAAGTTATTAAATGATTAGATTTGACAAAATTATTGGCAAAGAAAACTTTGAGTGGACTAGGACTTGAACCCAAGACCTCAGGTTTTGTGAACCAGTTCTCTTTCTTTCTAATAATTTATCCAGCTCTTAGATACTGGTAGTTGCGGTATCCGTAACCCTCATCCTCCCGAAGGTCGCAGACCTTCGGGAGGATGAGAGTTACGGTTACCGCAACTAAGGATGGTGGCCTTCCCAAATTGTCACCTAGTCAGTAAGTCTTTGCCATGGTGGGCGCGCCAATCAGAACATTCACCTCCGATGCAAAAAAAAAACATTTTATCAGAAAACATATTGCAACATATTTGTATCTGTGCTAAATTTCTTTCTGTTGACTTCATTCTATTTGGCAGGCACCTGTTGTTGAAGATCTTTGAGGCAGCATGTCACAACTCAGAGCAAGAAAGTCAAGAGACAAGGGCATCTCAGAAGACCCAGTGCCTTCAGAAGATGTTTGCCCGACAAAGACGGAGATAACTCCAGAGCCTGAGCCAAGTTTGGATCCCAGACTCCCGCTACTGGAAGTAGCATTCTATTTGATGGTCGGGATCAGCATGTTTGCTTATGCTTTCTACAATGTCTATCTTTCGTCACAAGGTTAGCTGTCTCATTGTCTCATCCAGGGTGTATAAATTGATCCCTTTTAATTGCTACCTGTCAGCAAATAACTTTATGCTTATCCTTTTCAACAACAAAGCTGCACCTCAAACCTCAGTTGCATTTTCCTGCATACATGTACATGTATGCAGGAAAATGTATAACAAAATTGAACAATTGAGGAATGAACAACTTTCTGTAATTTGGGTTATGGAGGTTACCAGATCAGGGATTTTGTTGTCAATCATTCTGTCAGATAAATACTGAAATGAGAGATCCTTACCAACACACAGACTTTCATTTTGTCTTCAAATCTGTTTTTATCCTGCAGAGCATTCAGCACATTTTGGTCCATACATTCTAAAGCCTGGCTGGTTACCGCTAGCAAGCCAATTTAAGGTTTGTTATGTCACAACTATTAGCCTTGGGCACAATCTATAGAGGGCGCTCTATCCTCTGGGTCAGAGTTGCTGACCAGGAATTAATTTACATCTGAAAATCAGGTTTTTAACATTACATGGTACATGGTCACTAGCTTGGTATCGCCATTATATTTACTTCTTTTATATACACCAAGGATTATCATTGATTTTATTTCATACTATTACTTATACTGACACTAAGGATTAGCAGTTTTAGCACTAAGGATTGCCATTTATTTGTCATTAATTATTACCAGTTTAAAAAAAAAAATGGCAAAGAAAATTTTGTCTGACGGAAAGTTGAGCCCAAGACCTCTGGTATTGTGTACAGGTCTGCGCTCTTACCAACAGAGTGAAAACTAGTAAGGGCTGGATAGCTCAGATGGCTCAGAAGTCCCAGTTCCGCCAAAGATTTCTTTGCCATTTTTCAAAATTGTTCAAGAGTTCCCAAGTCAGTTTTTTTGTTTATTTCGTTGATTAAAAAATTGATATAATTTCTTTATTCACCATTCCTCAGGACACCTCAGATTTTGAATGGAGTTACTGGACTGTGTTTGTCACTCCCTTGCTGTTGGTGATTGTGTTTGGTCACGTTAGTTTGGGACAACTTGTACAACACTTTTGGCCACAGGTAATTTCTTCAAAGTAAATGAAGCAAGAGTACTAACTTACTTGTAATAATGTCTAAATGTAGATATACACTACAAGGATCTGACATGTCTGCAAAAGCTTTATTTGGGAAGGCTTCCATCTAAGGGCTGGATAGCTCAGATGGTAAGAACACCGGTATGCAAAACCAGAGGTCTTAGGTTCAAGTGCAGGTCCTTTCAAAGTTTTCTTCGTCATTTTCCAAAGATTTACTTTTGACTGGATGTCAGACATTGAGCCAGAGTCAGCACAAAAACAAAGCCATGGTTTTATCAATTGAATATCCCTTCTTTTTTGTGCCAATAATGGAAAGACTGGGAACCTGCAATGATTTAAACAAAGTCCCAAGTTGTTTGCCGTCCAAAATAGCCTAAAATAAACGTCTGTAGATATTGGTTAGTCCGAAGTTTTGGTCATTGCAGGACAGTTTCCGTGGGCCTTTTAGAGATTTGGAGGGAAACATTTGGCCCTGTTTATGATTTGTTATGATTTGATTGTGAATTAAGAGTTTAAGTTCTGGTTGCTCATTTTCATTACGGATCTCTGGAGCTCTCCTGACTTGTATTCATAAGCCAAGCCTTGCTTGTCTCTTGTCAACTCCTTTCACAGTTTAAGAAGCACTTCCTTCTCCTCTATGCCTTGACAACCTTGGCTGGTCTTCTTGGGTTGAGGGCCATTGCAGTCTTCTGCCTCTACACACTGATTGGCTTCTTAGTCTCAAGGACCAAGTCTGTGGCATTAGTGTGGATCACTGTGCTCTTAGGAATCACAAGTATTGGTCTGAATGAAATATCTGTCTACTTAGTAAGTACCTCAAGTACCCTTAAGATATCCCTTAATAACCGACTTTCAAAACATTTAGAGGGCCTGACATTTCAATCTACGTAGGACCTTTCGTACTCGCAGTGACTTTAAGAAAAATCGTTCTATCTTCAAAACATCAGACCTCCAAATTTGTGGAGATTTTCAATTTCTTTTTTGCAAATTTGTATACAGAATGTAACTTAATTAAAAGCGTTTACCCTCATGGCAGTAGAAATTAAAGAGGTTATTTCCATTGCTACTTTTGATGCTGCATTTTCCCTCAAACATTCCGTGTGACTGTCTGAATCTTTGACATAGGCCTACAACTCTGTTTATTGAAATGCTCAAGAGATTCAAGATATTTAAGATAAATTATTTGATGTAAAAAGTTTTATCATTATCTCCATGCTTATACATGAATAATCAAACGTTTCACACTTTTTGTTTTGATAGTGTGGCCTATTCTCTGATGAAGAGACGTACAACCATGTGAACTTTGGTCTGGCCCTGTGTCTTTGTCGTCTGCTCAGCTTTTGCTTGGAGTACTGCAAATATGCCAAGACTGGTACCCAGCACCCTTCGGACACCAGTGAGCACTGGGGCTTCTTTGATGTTATGCTCTATAACTTCTACTTACCATTCTTCCTGAGTGGTCCTCTGCTAACCTACGACAAATTTGCTGCTCAAGTAAGTGTTCACGTAATGCCTCCAAAAACTATGAATTCTATTCTCAGATAACATTGTGAAGATTTGCTTGATGGAATCATACTGTGGAACATTTTCTCTTTCAAGGAGTATGGCTTTGAAGAGAGGAGTTACTGGTTTGTTTGGAATACATTCTGAAAAGAGCTGATATCTTGGACAGTGCATGCTCTGCCTGTTGTCAGCAGTCTCTTGACGACAGGCAGAGTACACTCAAAGAAAGCATTGAATTACCGGCTCTTCTCAGATCCATACTCTTTCTTAAAAGAGATGATTTATGTGATTTCGGTGCAAAATATCCACACCCATTTGGAGACATGTGCAAATATCTTTGAATATTTTTCTCACCAACAGATCAAGCAGACACCAAAACCTGTCACTGGAGTAGAAGCCAGGAAGATCTTGAAGGAGTTTGCTCGTTATGTCTTCTGGGCAATCTTTATTGAAGTGGTTCTACATTTCCTGTACTTTCCAGCCTTTCATCAAGTCTTTTATGTCTTCCAATTCTTACCGACGTGGTCATTAGGTAAGTAGTCATTAGGTAGCATGGCTGTGAGAAGAGCTAGGATCTCTCTTCTCACAGCCATAATAATTCTCCAATTAGATTACACATGGTGTTACTGCAAACTTTCCTCACATGCAATGTTTCAAATCTCATCATTCTTTATGTCGTTGGCTTTGGGAATTGTTTTACAATTCATTTACGAACATAATTCAAGAACCACATCGTAAGAATACTTCCCATTGAAAGACGGGTGAAAATTTGTTTTGAACACGTTATTAATTTTCCAAGCACTAAGCTCTTTCAAAATACAGCATTGCTGCTGTGTGGATGGCTACTCAAGTTTGTAAAAATGATATTTGTGCCTTGTAATAAAAATAAGGGAAAAATTAGAAATTTGAAAACAATGGCACAGAAAAATTTGACTGGACCAGAGATCTAGACTTGCTTATCTGCATTTGAAAAAGAGTCCTGCTACAGAGCTAGAATTGAGATATTAGGCCCTTCAAAACTAACTGGGAAAGTATTGAAGTATTGGATTGGAAAAATGGCAAAGAAAACCCGAAACCTGTGGTTTTGCATTTCAGCGCCCTTATGATCTGAGCTATCTAGCCCTTAGATGGTGGCCATCCCAAATAGTCAACTAGTCTTTGGCACACCAGCGCCCTTATGATCTGAGCTATTCAGCCCTTAGATGGTGGCCATCCCAAATAGTCAACTAGTCTTTGGCACACCAGCGCCCTTATGATCCGACCTATCTAGCCCTTAGATGGTGGCCTTCCCAAATAGTCAACTAGTCTTTGGCACACCAGCACTCTTACCATCTGAGCTATCCAGCCCTTAGATGATGGCCTTCCCAAATAGTCAACTAGTCTTTGGCACACCAGCGCTCTTACCATCTGAGCTATCTAGCCCTTAGATGGTGGCCATCCCAAATAGTCAACTAGTCTTTGGCACACCAGCGCCCTTATGATCCGAGCTATCTAGCCCTTAGATGGTGGCCATCCCAAATAGTCAACTAGTCTTTGGCACACCAGCGCCCTTATGATCTGAGCTATCCAGCCCTTAGATGGTGGCCATCCCAAATAGTCAACTAGTCTTTGCCAGAATGGAGGAACGTGATACACATTTGATATGAATCTCTCTGTCTCCTTTGTCCATAGCTGGTATTGGCCTTTGTCATCTGCTGTTCTTTCAAGTCAAATACTTAGTGACCTATGGCATACCTCGTGCTATTGCACTGTGTGACCGTATAGAAGCCCCACTGCCTCCTATATGTGTGCTTGCCATGTATACATTCCAAGATATGTGGAGGTAAGAATTGAAAATACACATGCCTTCAATGGTCTCATTATATGAAAGATAATATTATACAAAATTGTTGCAATCTGTTTTTTGAGCAGTATTATAAAGTCAAACAAAGAGGGGGAAATGATGATTGTGAAAAATGGCAGAAAACAAATACTTGGACTTGAATCCAAGATCTGTGGTTCTGTGTACCAGCGCTCTCCCCTTATATGAATCACACCAGCATTTTCATTCAGATGGTCTAATGTACTCATTCTAACAAGGACAAAGAGAAAGGAAGGGAATGGGTGTAGTACATGTATTACAGTGCGTATAACAGATGAATGAGAATCAGAAGGAGAAGGGAGGAAAGGTCAAAGGAAAGGTCAAGCAGTAGGGACTTCTTTAAAAACAGACAACATGAAAATGAAAGAGAGAAGAGTAAATAACAAGGGGGTAAGGAAAACAAGTTGACCATGTAGTCAAGTATGTTAAGGACATTCAGGCTTTTCATTCTCTTTATCCATTCTATTCTGTCCAATAGATACTTTGATAGAGGTCTCCATTCTTTTTTTATGAGGTAAGAACAACGTGAGCAATCACATTAATTAGAATGGTCTCTCAGTTTGGTAATGCTCTTCAATTAAGTCATGGTTTCTATTGAAAGCAATCCTGCTTGCTGTGAAATACATGCATTTTGTTTAATGAGTGAATAGGTCCCCAATTTAGGGACTTATATGGAAGGATTTAGGATTGTTTTAAATCTGTTTCGGTAATGGTGGTCAGAGTATATAGAAATGCACATTTGATTGGCCGGTTCTTTCTAGAACGACACTAACTTGGAGTTTGTCATTACATTCATCACAACTCACACGAGCAAATCTTTGAATCTCAGGAATTTGTTTAGAATTGTAAGTTGAGCATTGCTAGAATTCAAGGTGATATACAAAAATGTTGCAAACTGCTTACTGACTAAAATTACCAAAATGTAAATCTTAAAATTTAGTGGGCCTGACGTTTCGATCCTAGCAGGACCTTTCTCAAAGGAGAAAGGTCCTGCTAGGATCGAAACGTCAGGCCCACTAAATTTTAAGATTGCTAGAATTCAACAGCTGATTTACTTGTTAGCACACTAACCTACATGCAAGGTATTTCTCCACTCACTCACCTCACAGCACCATCTACATCCCTCTGGGTGGATCTAGGCACGGCCGTCTACGCATGCTACTGGCATCCATGCTATGCTTTGCTTTCATATTCTTCTGGCATGGTCTAGAGGATCACATATTCTACTGGGCTGTTATCAACTGGATGGGAATTGTCACTGAGATCTTGGTCACTCATACGGTTCAGTGGCTGGGCATAGATTCTTACCTTGTAAGTAAGGCCAAGTAAAACAAAAAACATGTTTAGCGTCCTTCCTTTTGGGAAATAGGGGACCCCCAGCCGGGCTATTTTTCCAAGATGGCTGCGAGTTTTTTCTTCTTTTTTTTAATTAAAAAGTTGACATGTACGGTACGAATAGACAATTTCCACATTGACAACTGAGTATATAAAAACTAAGACTTGTTTTTAAATTATTTTTCCCATATAAATATCATGAATTTTTCACTTTGGGGAGTTTTTACACACACAAAAGAAGCAGATGGCCTCCAAAACGGAAGCGGACGGGGACACTAAACATGTTTTTGTTTTTGTTTTTGTACAAAAATCTTGAAAACCGCTCACTTGAGTTAATTGACCCAAATGCAAATCTCAAAAAGTCAGAAGCTTTGATGTTTGGATTGTAGCTGGACCTTTCTCATAGGCAAAGAGAAGATGCCTTAAATTCCAAGTCAACAGAGGGCGGTCTAACATTCCCCAGTTGCAAAGGTCAATTTCTGAAAGACGCCAATAATGATCAGGTGATAGGTGATCAGAGTGCTGTTTTATTCAGTCAGGCATAGTGGTACCTCTGGCTCTTTTCAGAGCCACACTTCTTGAAAGAGAAGATATACATAGTGTCACCGCAAACCTAACACTAAGTTCTTCACCATGCAAACCACCATGCAAGTCTTATTCAGTCAGGCATGTCACTTCAAAGTTCAAACTCTGGTTGGGGCTATTTTTGTTTCTACCTTTTAATAAATTCTTTTGAAAATGATGGCTTTTAGAGATTACACCTTATTGGAATGTAGTTCTGTTTATCTTTTTCCTCCTTTAAATTATTCCTACAATTGCTATGGAAACACTCCATCAAAGTGAATTTGATTTTTTGTTCTCCAGAAGCGTAAACTTCCTGCCTCCATCTACTGCCGACTTCTTGGCTTGCTTCTGACCCTCAACTTCATGGCCCTAGCTCTCTCTAATCTCATCTTCCTTCAAGGAACTCGCGTTGCTAATGTCTACTACTATCGCCTCATTGAAGATGGTAGGTATCTTTGAAGTCACTTTGATGAATGAAGAGCTTTCTTGTGCATCTTGTTGGTTCCCTGCCTGCTCAAAGATGCTTGGTTGTGGTTCTTCAGCTGTTTATTTATTACGTGTATGTTAAAAATAGCTTTACAACAACATCGGTGAAGGTCAAAAGATTGCCACAGTTTGTGTGTTAAACCATTAAACATTCCAAAAAAGAAATCCTGCGAAGGTTTGAGCTGCTCAAATGGTAATCTAAGAAAGTAGAAAAAGGCAAAAAACCGTCACGGTTTTCGCACCGTTCTGTAGTGTACGAAATAATTTATTACTCGCAAGTAATAAACTAGTTGTCGATGTTTAAGTGAAGATTTCTAAAAAAAAAAGTACAGCATCCCAGACTGTAATATTTCAACATGAGGATTCTATCATGACCATCTACAAACTGTGTAACTTAGAAGGAAATCTGTGGACATCAATGTTTTCCGATCGATCTTCCCAATGTTGTATTGGGCCTTTAATCACTACCAAATCTTTGTGAAAATAATTATGTACCAATCATAGTTTGTCCTACATAATTATTATGCCATGAAAAGGATGTGAATTTTTTTTTTTTGAAATGATTAATTCTTTCTTTCATTTTCTTTCATTTTGCAGGTTGGCCTTTGCCCTTGATCCCAACTTTCATTGTGTTTTACTGCATTCTTCAAGTCACAAAAGCTGCACATCAGCATTTTGGTAAAATGTTCCTGTGCAAGAAACTCTATGCAACTTGATAGTGAAAGCCTGTATGCATGGCTTCCCTAGGTATTGAAACACCGGCGATTGATTTCACAGACTTAGTTCCATAGTCTGCAGTCACTCCGTCCTCACATTGAAGATACAGTGTATATCTTCGTTTGCATCTGAACGAAAATTGGGGAGTGACTGAATAGTCAACTATTCTTTGATCCACGGAGACATCTTATAATAATATATAATAAACAGATATTTATAGCATGCCAAATTGCCTAAAAGTCCTCAATGCGCTGAACACAAAGATAAAAGCCAAAACCAAATTACAAAATTGCAACGTACAGGGTATTCAAGAACATTTGAGTGAAAAAACAACTTTTTTTTTAAAATCTGGACCAGCCAGTGAAAAATGCTATTCAATGTTGCATATTATAAGCAGATGATATGAAATTGTATTCTATTTACTTAAAATAATGCCTTAAAAAAGGATAATGATTAGATGCTTTTGACTGGTGCCCCCACCCCGGCAAAGACTAGTTGACTATTTGGGAGGCCACCATCTAAGGGCTGGATAGCTCAGATGGTAAGAGCGCTGGTACGCAAAACCAAAAATCACAAGTTTGAGTTCTAATCCAGTCAAAGTTTTCTTTGCCTATTTCCAAAAATGGTCAGTTTGTCCTCTCAATTTTAGAGGTTTGTATTTTGGGGGGGTCATCCAATTCAACAGTTTGTAGCATTTGGGATTTCATTAATTGTGATTTACATGTCTGTGCTGAGATTTACTTCCATCATGTACAAAGCATAAGCAATATTAAATGCATTTGTTGAGTTTTATTTTGTCATTTTGTATCTTGTATTTTATTATGAAATACATTTGTATGAGCATTACATATTTTGAGTAAACATTTTATATTGTTTGTCTTAGATATTCAATAAAAATAGCATTGTTCATAAAATATATTTATTTGCCTGACAAAGACGCACCTTTGAGAAAGGTTCTGTTATATCAAAACATAAGACCCCCTATTTTCGAAAATTGTACTTAGTGTACAAAGTTCTGTAGTGCTTTTTATCTTAATAAATTTATTGAATTATAATTTTATGCTTAGTGAAGAGAAATATTTATCTTTTGCATTTGTTTGACTAATACTTTCTCATCAAACTTAATCAAACAAATTACAACGTGATGAATTAAAATGTACATTTATTTTGTAATGAAGTCGATATACACAAAGTCGAAACCCAGGCAAAACATTACATGGTAACATTACTTTTCAAAATAACATTTCCTAAAAATTAAGATTTTGACTGGTTCCTTTTCAGAGGCAGAAGGCAAAAAAGTCTTGCTTGAATAAAACTTCAGGCCCTATAATTTGTAAATTTTATTCCTTGTGGTTTCCAACATTTTTGCCTAACTATCTTTTGGGAACTGAATTGATCAATTTAACATTGTCATTGCTTATATTCCATCCAAAACTCAGAATTAATTCTGCATTCGGTAGTGTTGAGGCACCATGGGCAGGGATGGGCTTGTAAGAAATCTAAAACTTTTTAAGGGAAACTTTTACATTCCATTTCATTTTCATTTAGTATTTCTCAGGTAGTCACTGGCACCATGCTGCCACAAGCACAGAATCTAAATCAAACGAAAAGTAGAAATAGAAACATGAATACAACCAAACAGTAACACCCCTGAGTGAAGGGCTGCCTAAAAGCGAACTCAATCATTGTCCACGGGCTCTTCTAAAATGTTAACAGCAAAGTAAGAAAACAAAGCTCTAGGCCAATATATAATTATTTGGTACTCTCTTATTTCTTTTTTGGCGATTGAGAAAAGTCCTGCTTGGATGGAAACGACAGGCATTGGCCCTTAAAAGTTTTCAGAGAGGTACTGTAACATTCATCCTGAAGATTATTTGACGTCAATTGTTGTTCACTCCATGACGGCTGACGTGCCTCGACCTCCACGATCCAACCACGCCTTCCTGGAAAAAACACTCGAACGGCCTTCAAAACCTCTCAATGAAGCAATGAGATAAAGCACTAATACCTTCATGACTACACCCAGGAAAGTTCATGAAAAGAGTAATTAATTCGGCGTTAATTGGGTAGTCAGCACTTCGTGCCTTGGGGCTACGAAACCAGCTTGAAGAGTTGTGTTTTTTGTGGACAAAGGGAAACCATTGAAGCGGCAGCGTGCTTGCACGAGGCACGGATTGCTGCAAAGAAAAGCTCCTAGATAAGTCTCCACAGACGCCATTCATAGTCGCTCAACTAGTCTAGGCAACGGTCGCCTTTCCGCTGTCTGCAATTAGGTTCAAATCTCTCTTTGGTTTACATGTTTTCCATGCTAGGATTTCCCTCAAAGTTGAGATGGTTAACCTATGAAGACGTTCCCTTCTTGATAACTTCGTGTCCCGATGCAAGTGTGGTAAGTTGTGGACTTGTGAAGTTCGTTTTTCTTTGGGTGTTTTGGTTTTTCTTTCTGGTTGGCCGTTCAGCTTGGTTTGTTGTCAGCGTGGTCTATGGCCATTGTTTGGCCGTGGTTTGGGCTCAATTCTTCGCTGCAAATGTTGTGTGGACGGTGGGTCGTTTCTCACCGTTGAAGACTTTCTTGTGTCGTGGTTAATTTGTGGAACCCTGTCAGGCTGCATTATTACCGATTGACAGAGCATGTTCTTGCGAGGAATTTTCTTCCTAATTATTTTTCTATCCACCGCACTAAACTTTCTTCAAACTAGTTTAAGTTTCAAATACCACTGACGACTGTTTGTCCTCGCTGCAAGGAAAGTACTATTGTAATTTGTATGGCCTTCTCCGTAGACTGTACTCTCTGGTCATTAAACTTCCAAGGTTACCAACTCATTTGCTTCTGATTTTCCAAATATTTCTGGTGAAGTTTGTTCTTGTGGTCCCTTGTGCTGCCCATAGGTTTTCATTATAAACTAAGTCATCCTTGCAGTTTTAGACGAAAACTAGATCATCTGAAATTTACAGTTAAAAAAAATGTGCATGCACGTTACTTGGAATTCTGAAAATGAATTTCTATAGCCTACCTAGTTACACCATGGAGGATTCCTCCATGCTACCACTAACCAGTTCCACTTTTTCAGTTCCAGCAAATAATGTAATTAGCGTACAGGGTACATTGGTTTTACTGAGTGAAGGTCCATGTGCAATTGTGCATCATGTACCGTTCATGTTTTTAGATCTAAATTCTATGTGCATTGGAAGTGTTCAAATTGTGTGTTCAAAATTCCTCCATGATATGAATTACAGCCATATTATATTAGGAAGCAGACCAGTAAACAGGACCCAGATCATAGGTCACCGGCCCCTCTGATACTGATACCAGTAGGTCTAACGATCTGGCCCTATTTACGGGTCTTGTTACACCTCCATACAAGAACAACTTAAACCACCTGTTCAGTTGTTGACAGACCAGTGGAAGTAATTGTGTTGTTCAAAACAATGCCTTCAAGCCTTTTAGATAATTTAGAAAGGTCCTACAAAATGCTCTTGGATTGATTCCCTTAGCCCACTAACTTTACTTCTAAAGACTACCAATATCATATAACAAAATTCCCACACTCACACTGGCAATAAACTCACTCTTTCTCAGTTTAATTCTACTTGATTGAAGGCAAAACAATGTTTTTGTATTGGCCTTCATGTCATGTACTATGCAGTTTTTAAAGAAGTCACCAACCATTTACATTTATTAAAGTTTTGTGAAAGATTTTGTTATTGTTAGGATTGAAATGGTTTTAAGCTGTTTGTGGTTTTGTGGAAATGACATGCGATGTTGGTTGTACAATGTACATTTGTACATGTAGTCTGAGCATGAGGAAATAAATGGGTGTGATGTGAGCATTCAGTTAGCAGGACTGGGAGATGTTGACTGGGCACTGGACAGCCAATTTATTTATCTAGGGTATTCATCAAGTCTTGAAAGACCTTCCGTCATCAAAAGGCCATCACCTGGAAAGTAACTCTCCATGGACCCAGCATTTCATTCAGTCTGTCTAAGAGGTCGTGATGCAACAAAAGGTGAAGATGCTTGCAGTTCTTCCTCACAGCGGCGCCAATCGGAACCTTAATCCCTTCAAGTTGTCACCCCAGCACAGCGGGTACAGTTACCAAAACACAAGTGTATCATTCCAAGTCCCATCTGAATGAAAATAAAGACTACAAAAACAGAAACCCTTTAGTTTGCTCAGGCCGTGAAAGAGCCAGGCGATAGTTTTGCCACCTCTTGTGGAGTTTGACACTTGTTCACAAAGCCCATGTAGGCCTACGTGTACAGCCTTTGGGTTCAGTTGGTCAACGGTCCACACTGACCAAACGTCTGACCTAATCCATATTGATCTGCAGAGTGGCTTGACCAAATATTATACGCCTGCAACACATTAGTCCTCACAGTAACTGCGTCTTGCAGCTCAGCATCAATGGTTGCCCTTGTTTACCAAGTACATCCTTAAGGGTTGGGCTAGAATAATGCTACAGGACTTTCAGTGTTGGTTTGGGTTAACTGTTTGTCCGCTGTCTGTGAAGGAGGTTAGTGATCAATTGTCAAACTAAATATTTGATGTTTGACTCTGGGATACTGCGGATGCATTTTGAACATCAGGGCTAAACTCTAGTGATTGGGTGACATTTTGATTGTTAAATTGTAATTAATTTATTTTCTCTACCATCTTTCAAAATTAATTTATTTATTGGTAATTTAGGATGGTCAGTAAATGTACATGTAGCTTGTGAATTTGTGATTGATGCATATTGATAAAGATCTGAAAATTAATTGATACAATACATCTACAGTAGCACATTAAAATTTTCAACAAACAAAGTCAAGGAAGATTGACTGGGAAATGTGAAACAAAATTGTCTTTGCCGTTTTTCAAATTACAGACATCAAATAAAAATCAAGGAATACAAATTAATTTTATTGAAGGTTTTTCCTTTTTTTATAACTTTTTAAAAGATATTAAAGCATACAATCAGAGTTGAAATGTTGACCCTAGCCACTAGCTAGGTCTGTACTTGTTGGTGGTCGAAGTTGAAATAGGCATGCAATTCATTCCCTTTTATGGTACAAAAGTCACTAGGAAAGATTGTACCTAGAAAGGCTGTAAATTAGTTTACCCAGTATTTCCTGTCAGATTTTAAAAATTTTATTTTTATTTATTTACCACATCCAACAATGAAGGACCGCCAATTTCAGGAATAGGATCATTAAACATTTAAATATAAGATTCCTAATTTTTAAGCAAATCCATGTATGTCATTTAAAACAAGAATAAAAAAAAAAGCAAAGATTAACATTTGGTGTACGTGGTGTACATGTACACATGTATACATACATTTCACTGGATGGTGTATGTGTTTCTGGTTAGGGAGGATTTTTTACTAAGATTTTTCTGGAGGTAGCTCATGCATGTCATCCGTTCACTAAAGTAGTAATCATATCTAACTCCATCTATTACCTTTTCATCATTGTTGAGTTCCTGCACTGGTTCCATGCACTATCCCTTTATCCATTCCACACACTTGTGGTTGCATTCAAATGCGTGATATTGTGTCGGCATAACCGCTTTTTAATCAAGTGCCACTAGGAATCATTTCAACCTACTTTTGGTGAGGTCGTACTCTATAGACAGGCATTTTTTTTGGAATTCAGTATGTTGATGTTTACGCCATATGTAGTCAACTTGTTCAAATCTCATTCGTTGTAAGCTCAGTTCGATTTACAACATTGCTGGTTCTTCTTTGTGATTGGTAAAGCTCCACTAAATGTTGATTTTGTTATTGCTTTGTTTGAAAAAGTAGGCATCATTACTGTAACATCTACTGACATGTAATACAATGTATATATATTTCTATTGTTTTTGTCTCTTTTCATTTCAGAAAACTAAAGGAATTTTTCAAACTGATGAGAGCATAGTTGTTATACATCATCTAGCAACAGCTTGGGGTGCAACACTTGTACATTTTCCTCTTGAAAATGTGACATTCAAACCTCCAAAGTTGGCTTGACATGAAACCTTAAAAACGATGATTAATGACTCTGGATTGTACGTGGAAATCAGCAAGGATCACTGCCAGTAAATATGTTGTCTCTTAAGAGTCATGTGACCGGCACCAGTGGGCCAATGGGAAGCCCCAAGCAGCCGAAACAGCCAATCAAGTCTTGGACTTCTAAGCCGGTGAAGACAGGGGAGAGATCGCGACAAAATGGATTGGTGAACTCCCCACGGGGGTTGTATGGTCGCGGGAAGGTGCCGACTGCAGCGGGGAAGCAGAGTGTTGGAGGAGAATGGGCCTTGAAGGAATGTGAGGTGAGAAATATGCAAGCCAAAATGACACGCTCTTCAATATTCTATGCAGCACCAATTGTCTGATGTTTCAATCCTAGCATGATCTTCCCTTTCTCTCCTTTGCCTTTGAGAAAGGTCCTGCTAGGATCATGATATACCTACTGTACATGTATGTAATTTCAGCTTGTGCACTTTTTACAATATTATTTTTTTGGCAGTAAGCAATTCGCAACATTCTTCTATCAATTGAAAGCTGAAGTGATCCCGGATGAATTGCTTGTCATCTTGCCTTGTTTCCTTGACAGCTACATGTACATTTACCTTGAAAATGAAGCTTCACTAGTTACCCACAGAGAGGTTAACAAACATCCATTAATCAAACTGTTTGATGCTGGTGGAAGCGCAGTGAATTCCCCCAGGCCCTTTGGTCCACTCCAACACCCCCCACCCGCAACTACCCCAATCCCTTCCTTTGATCTTTTACTTTAACTAACAACGTCCCTGAACCCTGATCAATATTGGCTGTTTAGCGGAGGCCAGTGACAGAGACCTGTCCATTCAGACAAGCCACGCGGAATAATTAAGGACCATTGAGGAGTAAGAGGCATCATCGATGGAAGATGGACCAGCCACTAACCTCTATTCTAATAATGGATTGATAGCTGTCATTAGTTTGGACGCGGAGACTTACAAACCTTTGGGATGGGGCATTAGTGAATGTTTAGTCTTTATTGTTCAATTGCTGATGGATAATCCATCTTTTGAAAAGCATTATTGTCTGCAGGGGTCAGGCACTGTGTGTGGTACAGTACGCATAATGTGCTGTACTGTGCTGAGGACCCTTGGTCTTCATCAAATGTATCCTACACCGTACTGTTGTCCGTACATGTACATTGTAACTTACAATCGCAAGGTGATGAGAGATGCACAAGAACCATATTATGACCTACATGTATGGAAAGTTAGGATGGGTTATCAATTGCAAGATGAGTTACAGTAACTATGCATCCTAAGGCTTTGTGAAATCCACAGGTCTGTTGATATCCTAAGGCTTTGTGAAATCCATGTGGTCTGTTGATAGTGTGATAGTGTCTGTTGATATCCTAAAGTGTGAAGGTCCTGCAGGGATGTAAGACTTTCTTTGCAGTCGCACAATTTATCTGCCTTCCATAATTTTCAGGAAATGACTTCGTCGGTCACTTACATAGTACATGTATTCCTTGTGCTGTTTTCTCAACTGAGGCAGACATAAAGTACGTTGTGCATACATGCATGTGTACAGTACTACATGTAGATTAGCTAACCGGTACATTCAGCGGCGTAGCTACGGGGGGGCGTGGGGGGGCGTACGCCCCCCCATGAAAGATCGTCGCCCCCCCACTCGCCCCCCCACTGCGATTTGAGTTTTTTCAATGAAAAACAAAAGAAAATCAAAACCACACAATTCTAAAGATAAATTAAGAACCCCATTATTACCCCAATTCAATTTTTTTCGGTAGTAAAATAACTTGTAGCTGCTGAGTGCTGATGATCTTGCAGAGGCTTGAGTAGCGCAGCATTATGTACATGTACGTGTATGCAGCCATGCGGTCGCTGTACACGTACATGTACATGTACATGTTCAGTGTGCACAATGTACATGTACACAGTGTGCAAGGACGTGTTATGTCTTGTTGCAATGCTGCGCGTAGTCTGGTTTCGGCCCCACTGATCCTTTAGTGTCACTATGGCTTCACTAGATGGAAACTAGACCTAGACTTGACAAGGTCTCTAACGTCGGTCACAATCAAATGTGCTACACTTTTCAACCTCGGCCATTATCTGGGTGCACGATGCAATTAGCTTTCGATCGGTACCGGTTTGAATGCACTTTCAGCGTTTCTAAGTTATAGTTCCATATTTTGGAATGTTGTTTCCGCGTAATTTGATATTATTCCTTAGTCATTAATTTTGAAACGGTGGTATGGAAAGAAAGAGGAATATACAGGCTTCAATTTGAGGGTAATTTGTAGTCCGAGTAACTTGGACCTGACAATTCACCCTTTTTTTAAATCAAATTTTAAAATTTTGAGGTTCGGGTGACTGTAGGGTCCAAGTCGAACCGAGTCCAAACCCTGCTGGTGCGTAGTCCGAGTACCGTAACTAGACCCTTACAGTCGCCCTTTTAAAACAATTTGAGGGGTCGGGCGATAGGAGGGTCCAAGGAATCCTGCTGAGAAACACGGTAAGTAACTATGTGTTGGACTCCATGACTACCCCCGACCCAAACCCCGAGATTTTACCCCGAAAACACCCGTGAAGCCGTCCCACGTACCCATCTTTGGATTAAGTGAGAATCACACGAACATTTCTCCTTTTTCCCACAAACGTGAGTAAAACAAATAACCAGTATTGTAATCGGTGATTCTCACGTAATCCAAAGATGGGTGCGTGGGACGGTTTCATGGGTGTTTTCGGGGTAAAATCTGGGGGTTTTGGTCGGGGGTAGTCATGGAGTCGAACACATAGTTACTTACCGAGGTGACCAGCAGGATTCCTTGGAGCCTACTATCGCCCGACCCCTCAAAATTAAAATTTTTTAGGATTTGCCTGATATTTTTGGAGATTTCGGAAGTTGAAAATTGCATACTGATCCGTCCTACGCGGCCATTTTTGGCTTCAGTGAGAATCACAGATTTCAATTATGGTCACTTGTATCACTCACGTTTGGGGAAAAAGGAGAAATTTCCCCTCTTTTGATCGAGAACATTCTCTCCCGTGCGACGAGCACAGTATTACTGTGCACGTTTTATGTAAACTGATGATGTCAAGGTGCTCGATCGCGGACCTGTCAAAACATCACTGATTTGCGTGTATACTTGTACAGTATAACCGTTTCAATTTGAAATCCAAGATGGCCGCCTAATTTTGGCTCGTCGCACGGGAGAGAATGTTCTCAATCAAATGAGGGGAAATTTTTCCTTTTTCCCCAAACGTGAGTAATACAAGTGACCATAATTGAAATCTGTGATTCTCACTGAAGCAAAAAATGGCCGCGTAGGACGGATCAGTATGCAATTTTCAACTTCCGAAATCTCCAAAAATATCAGGCAAATCCTAAATTGTTCTTGAATTCTAGAAACATTTCTTTCTTACATAAAATAAATTATTGAAAATTGTCTAAGTCGTCGGGTGCACTGCGCGTCAATTTTGTCCAAGGTTTCATAACGCGCGGCTTTGGGGTCAAGTTGAACGATTTTCGTCGCGCTATAACGCCTCTCAATCCGCTCTAAGAGACAAGAATTCTACATTACTTTAATATGTTTTCACAAGCCCGGGTTTTTGAAAACCTTTACAAGTATAGTCGAGTGATCTTAAGTTTATATCCGGTAGACAAATATATTTTTGTATACACGTTCGGCATTGATTTGTTGGACTGGTCGGAGCTTGTACTTCGGTTGACCGCGAAACGCGAAACATCGTTGGTAACTTGTTATCATAGGGAGCTCTATAAACTATGCCTGCACATGCAATAAACATTATATTATTTGTTAGAAAACAAGTGTGTAAATACTGGTGGAAGTCTACTAATCATTCTGGACGTACTGAGTGCACACACACTGGACGGTGGTCTCGCAGCGTGCACAAATCACGAGGACGAGTTCAATCCCACAAGACGTTTTTTTATGACGATTTGGTCGACAATATTGCCTTAATTATTTGCATTTTTAACTCATGTGAAAAAAAGAAAAACAAAGGTGATTAACCATTCATGGTTTTGCAAAAATCAAAACCGAAAACCGTCTCCAAGGCAAAACTGAAAAACCTTGAAAAATCGAAAAAACCTTGAAAAACCGAAAAACCGCCCACACTACAGTCCGCCCCCCCACGAAATTTGGCAGCCCCCCCATGAAAAAAATCCTGGCTACGCCGCTGGGTACATTACATGTACTGTACATGTAGTTTGTAGGCCTACGTGACAATATTTCACCTGGTTGCTCTGTATGTAGACGCCTACAAAATGAAGAGACATTGTTTTTAAATCCAGCTTTTAACCAATTTTGTAAACAATAGAATCACAGGTGGACTTCTAGTGGAAATGTATAAATTTGTGTAAATCTGGATATTTTTTTGCTGTGTACCAAATGTTTAGGTTCAGATTACTGACGATAGCCACGATAACACCGATAAAATTCCACTCCAATCCCATGAACAAATCTTCCTAGCATTGTTGACTTTGAAGTCCGAGTTCAGCTTAGCGTGCAATGTTCATATAGCAATCCTTCGATAACCCAGGTCATAACTTTAGCCCAGACTTCTTAGTGGTTTTTCATGATGAAGTTCGTCAAGTAAACCATACTGTTGTAGATTGCTGATAGTTTGTGATAGGTAGTAAAATAAACACGGCCATTTGTCTACAAGGCATAAGCCGTGCCCTGCCGTCATGCATGCACATCATCCCTTGTCTGCTGGATTTCACAGTCAGCAACCCAAGGAATGGCAAGGCAGTCAGAAGATCATGGAAGAGGTACAGTGCATACATATACATATAACAGTTAACAGTTGGCGGACAATAAGCCAGACCTGTTTATGTCTGTTAATTGACAGGGACAGGTCATTGTACAATATGTGCATGTACACTGTGCACTATATTGTACATGTACTGTAGTTCACTACTTCACTTGTTGTGCAGTGAAAATGTTGGTGGTTGGTGGTTAATTTCTATAATTAATATTAATAGGCCTATAGTCAGGCATGCAACTTTTCCGCCGTAAAAAAAAAATCTGTAAAAACCAAAATTGGAAAAAAAATGGAAAAAAACGTTATTTCCTCTCCCCTAACTACATGTATTATTTCAAACACATGCTGAGATCAGGTTTAAAAACTTTGATGTTTACTTTTTATTTTGTGTAAACAAAAATTCAATTTTCTGGGTGTATGCCTTGAAAAAGGTTAAAATATGTCACTCAGCTTAAAGTCATAAGTGGTCAAAAACTGCTCGGAATGCACCACAGAGCATCTAGAATCCAACATTTTGGGGGGCCCTTAAGCGGGCCCTAAACCCCACACCGTAAGGGCTTCGTGCTCGCAGTTTCATTTGGACATTTTCCTCTTTTTTTACAATTCAAGAGTTGCATGCCTGTATAGTATGTACGTGAAACGTGCTGACTTATGACTTCATACACTTCTGAATGTGTCTACATGTACGTGTATGCACACTCATTGGAAGACTACTTTGGAGATTGTACAGAGCTCATTGAATACTCATGGAATGCTCATGGAATACTTGTAGGCTTTCTCATCAAAAGGGCCTTTCTCACCATAGCAAAAAGACAAGGGTCCTTCGTTATTGGCGACAGTCGTCTAGCCTCAGCCTTTGGTGATCTTTTAACAGACGTTCACACTACACTGCACGCGTTCATAACGACGTCACTCACGTGCAGTTCTACTACACGCTGTCTGCGCATGCGGGGTTCCACACTTACATGTAAAACAGAGGTCACTCGTCAATTTTTGCACACACTGCATGTCCATGTGAATTTGAACATCGATGCCATAAGACCCTCTGTTTTTTTTTACATGTACATATGTACAAGTGTACATGAAATAGGGCCATAGGGATACTGAAAAAGCACATACAGGCATTTTCCTCACTGTTGCTTTGTTGGTACAAAAGATAAAATACTGTTCATGTAAACTGTTCATGTTCTGAAATTCTGAATACCTGGACCTCCCTTATGTTACAGTACATGTACAACGTACATCTGTACATTGTAGTGTGAGTTGTTTGCACAGGTATACATGTACTAATACCATGTTAATACTATACAGTATACTGTACTATGCACTGTACATTCGGACTCCCAGTAAATATTCAGCAAAGCTTGTCAGATGTGTCCATGACCATGTACACACATTAAAAGTGTTCTGATTTCATAGTACTGGCACAGTACATGTAAATATGTATGTATGTAACATGTGCAGTATACACAGCATGACAGCTTGTGGGAAGAACTACACTACACAAATGTACATGTACATGTGTACCTGCATGGACCGGTACATGTACAGTACATGTACATGAAAGTGCATTAATGAAATCTTTACATACAAATACACATGTACATGCACATAGGAGATTCTGAAGGGATGCTGCTACATGTACCACTACCGGACAAAATTGCTTCTCTGGCCACAATTGGAGAAAGTTTGTAGTCATCTGCTCCATAGCTGAATGATGACTGCTGATGACATACAAACAGTAATATACACAATTACACATGTACCCGTACAGTACAAAACTAGTACATACATGCAGATCTCTACCTTTTGTCATACATGTACAATGTACACGTACAAAGGGGCCACACCCCTTGACAAATTGACCAATCACAACTCACGACTTAAGGTCCAATAAATTGCTGGATCATTTTTGTCCGACATAACGTTTTAAATTTTGTATTCTTTACACAGTTTTCATTGTGTTTACTTTATTTCGTATATGTACATGTACCAGGCAATTCCTTTGCAAACCCGAGTTTTATTCTTAACCATGGCCAAGTGGTGTTTATATTTTCATTGTAATTCCGACTCTCGTTACCCTGGCAAGAGAGGAAATAGAGATTTTTGGCCTTTTCCAAAACCAAAGTCCAATGGAGAGAAGTGCCTTCGGTGGTTGTGGGCGTGCAGTGGACGCGCACAGCATCAGTGGGTGATCGTGACACGTGTGCATGTGTGCGGTTGCTTGGCCGTTGCTATGGTGGGTGTGGTCTCCTGGATCGGTGTATTGTACATTTCCTCACTGAGAAGGGAGTTACTGGTACTTTTGAATGTGCTGTACATGTATATCATGTAGAAAAGCGACACGGGGTGTATACCGGTACAGTGTGTGTACATGCCTTTGAGAAAGGTCCTGCTGGGATAGTAACGTCAGGCCCACTAAATTTTTGACATTTGCATTTTGGTAATTTTAGTCAGTAAGCAGTTTGCAACATTTTTGTTAGTATTCACAATGTTGGCCTATTTATTTATCTACCTGGTACACTGTACACTACACTGTACAGTGTCTCAATGTATGTACTGGTACAACTTACAAGTGTATGAAGGGCAACATGTACTGTACTGTACGTTGCAGTATGTACACATATGTACATTGTACAGCACGTACAGCAGTACTTAGGCCTAACAGATTGAAAAGATTATCCACTTTAGCTTGTGCCAGGTTGAATTATTGACTGATACTGGCTAATCTCTTGGCTAATGGTGATTATCCCAGATTAGTGAGAGATCAATCTCTGGGTCACTAAAAGCTTCAGAGATTTAAGTACAATTGTACATGTACATGTACATGTACATGTAACTAATGTATTAGTAATAGTGATATACAAAAACGTTGCAAACTGCTTACTGACTAAAATTACCAAAATGCAAATCTTAAAATTTAGTGGGCCTGATGTTTCGATCCTAGCAGGACCTTTCTCAAAGGCAGAAGTTTACTTCCAACTGAGTTTTTGCTGGTTGTTCATATTATGCCGACATACATGAAGCTTTTACTAATATTAGGCCTATAGAAGTATTGAGGCCTACATGTCAATTTGTAAATTCTACCCATAAATTAGTGTCCTTAATTGCCAGCATGTCCATAGGAATAATGCTACCATACATCATGTTTGCTACTGTACATGCATTGTACTATAAAAGTACATGTACCTTTTTAAACATTTATCATTTACACTGTCCTTTGTTAAAATCCTCTTCGCATCTTTTCATGAAATTGTCGAATTTATAATCCTTGACAAGTACATGTAGGCCTATTTTTATCCGTGGTTTGTCCACAATTTGTTTTTAGGGAACACATCTGTACATGTACACACTGTACATGGTGTACACTGTACTAGTCAGCTTTGCTACTGTTCAGTCTATCAGAGGCATAGAGGTTCAGGGGAGTCAGAGGCATAGAGGTTCAAGGGAGTCAGAGGCATAGAGGTTCAGGGGAGTCAGAGGCATAGAGGTTCAGGGGAGTCGGAGGCATAGAGGTTCAGGGGAGTCAGAGGCATAGAGGTTCAGGGGAGTCAGAGGCATAGAGGTTCTGGGGAGTCAGAGGCATAGAGGTTCAGAGGAGTCAGAGGCATAGAGGTTCAGGGGAGTCAGAGGCATAGAGGTTCAGGGGAGTCAGGGGTATAGAGGTTCAGAGGAGTCAGAGGCATAGAGGTTCAGGGGAGTCAGAGGCATAGAGGTTCAGTGGAGTCAGAGGCATAGAGGTTCAGAGGAGTCAGCGGCATAGAGGTTCAGAGGAGTCAGAGGCATAGAGGTTCTGGGGAGTCAGAGGCATAGAGGTTCAGGGGAGTCAGAGGCATAGAGGTTCAGGGGAGTCAGAGGCATAGAGGTTCAGGGGAGTCAGAGGCATAGAGGTTCTGGGGAATCAGAGGCATAGAGGTTCAGGGGAGTCAGAGGCATAGAGGTTCAGTGGAGTCAGAGGCATAGAGGTTCAGGGGAGTCAGAGGCATAGAGGTTCAGGGGAGTCAGAGGCATAGAGGTTCAGGGGAGTCAGAGGCATAGAGGTTCAGGGGAGTCAGAGGCATAGAGGTTCAGGGGAGTCAGAGGCATAGAGGTTCAGGGGAGTCAGAGGCATAGAGGTTCAGAGGAGTCAGAGGCATAGAGGTTCAGGGGAGTCAGAGGCATAGAGGTTCAGGGGAGTCAGAGGCATAGAGGTTCAGAGGAGTCAGAGGCATAGAGGTTCAGAGGAGTCAGAGGCATAGAGGTTCAGGGGAGTCAGAGGCATAGAGGTTCTGGGGAGTCAGAGGCATAGAGGTTCAGGGGAGTCAGAGGCATAGAGGTTCAGAGGAGTCAGAGGCATAGAGGTTCAGGGGAGTCAGAGGCATAGAGGTTCAGTGGAGTCAGAGGCATAGAGGTTCAGGGGAGTCAGAGGCATAGAGGTTCAGGGGAGTCAGAGGCATAGAGGTTCAGGGGAGTCAGAGGCATAGAGGTTCAGGGGAGTCAGAGGCATAGAGGTTCAGGGGAGTCAGAGGCATAGAGGTTCAGGGGAGTCAGAGGCATAGAGGTTCAGAGGAGTCAGAGGCATAGAGGTTCAGGGGAGTCAGAGGCATAGAGGTTCAGGGGAGTCAGAGGCATAGAGGTTCAGAGGAGTCAGAGGCATAGAGGTTCAGAGGAGTCAGAGGCATAGAGGTTCAGAGGAGTCAGAGGCATAGAGGTTCTGGGGAGTCAGAGGCATAGAGGTTCAGGGGAGTCAGAGGCATAGAGGTTCAGAGGAGTCAGAGGCATAGAGGTTCAGGGGAGTCAGAGGCATAGAGGTTCAGAGGAGTCAGAGGCATAGAGGTTCAGAGGAGTCAGAGGCATAGAGGTTCAGAGGAGTCAGAGGCATAGAGGTTCAGAGGAGTCAGAGGCATAGAGGTTCAGGGGAGTCAGGGGTATAGAGGTTCAGAGGAGTCAGAGGCATAGAGGTTCAGGGGAGTCAGAGGCATAGAGGTTCAGAGGAGTCAGAGGCATAGAGGTTCAGAGGAGTCAGAGGCATAGAGGTTCAGAGGAGTCAGAGGCATAGAGGTTCAGAGGAGTCAGAGGCATAGAGGTTCAGGGGAGTCAGAGGCATAGAGGTTCAGAGGAGTCAGAGGCATAGAGGTTCAGGGGAGTCAGAGGCATAGAGGTTCAGAGGAGTCAGAGGCATAGAGGTTCAGAGGAGTCAGAGGCATAGAGGTTCAGTGGAGTCAGAGGCATAGAGGTTCAGGGGAGTCAGAGGCATAGAGGTTCAGGGGAGTCAGAGGCATAGAGGTTCAGGGGAGTCAGAGGCATAGAGGTTCAGGGGAGTCAGAGGCATAGAGGTTCAGAGGAGTCAGAGGCATAGAGGTTCAGGGGAGTCAGAGGCATAGAGGTTCAGGGGAGACAGGGGCATAGAGGTTCAGGGGAGTCAGAGGCATAGAGGTTCAGTGGAGTCAGAGGCATAGAGGTTCAGGGGAGTCAGAGGCATAGAGGTTCAGGGGAGTCAGAGGCATAGAGGTTCAGGGGAGTCAGAGGCATAGAGGTTCAGGGGAGTCAGAGGCATAGAGGTTCAGGGGAGTCAGCGGCATAGAGGTTCAGGGGAGTCAGAGGCATAGAGGTTCAGGGGAGTCAGAGGCATAGAGGTTCAGGGGAGTCAGAGGCATAGAGGTTCAGTGGAGTCAGAGGCATAGAGGTTCAGAGGAGTCAGAGGCATAGAGGTTCAGGGGAGTCAGAGGCATAGAGGTTCAGGGGAGTCAGAGGCATAGAGGTTCAGAGGAGTCAGAGGCATAGAGGTTCAGGGGAGTCAGAGGCATAGAGGTTCAGGGGAGTCAGAGGCATAGAGGTTCAGGGGAGTCAGAGGCATAGAGGTTCAGGGGAGTCAGAGGCATAGAGGTTCAGGGGAGTCAGAGGCATAGAGGTTCAGGGGAGTCAGAGGCATAGAGGTTCAGGGGAGTCAGGGGCATAGAGGTTCAGGGGAGTCAGAGGCATAGAGGTTCAGGGGAGTCAGAGGCATAGAGGTTCAGGGGAGTCAGAGGCATAGAGGTTCAGGGGAGTCAGAGGCATAGAGGTTCAGTGGAGTCAGAGGCATAGAGGTTCAGAGGAGTCAGAGGCATAGAGGTTCAGGGGAGTCAGAGGCATAGAGGTTCAGGGGAGTCAGAGGCATAGAGGTTCAGGGGAGTCAGAGGCATAGAGGTTCAGGGGAGTCAGAGGCATAGAGGTTCTGTTGAGTCAGAGGCATAGAGGTTTTGGGGAGTCAGAGGCATAGAGGTTCAGGGGAGTCAGAGGCATAGAGGTTCAGGGGAGTCAGAGGCATAGAGGTTCAGTGGAGTCAGAGGCATAGAGGTTCAGGGGAGTCAGGGGTATAGAGGTTCAGAGGAGTCAGAGGCATAGAGGTTCTGGGGAGTCAGAGGCATAGAGGTTCAGGGGAGTCAGAGGCATAGAGGTTCAGGGGAGTCAGAGGCATAGAGGTTCAGGGGAGTCGGAGGCATAGAGGTTCAGGGGAGTAAGAGGCATAGAGGTTCAGGGGAGTCAGAGGCATAGAGGTTCAGGGGAGTCAGAGGCATAGAGGTTCAGGGGAGTCAGAGGCATAGAGGTTCAGTGGAGTCAGAGGCATAGAGGTTCAGGGGAGTCAGGGGTATAGAGGTTCAGAGGAGTCAGAGGCATAGAGGTTCTGGGGAGTCAGAGGCATAGAGGTTCAGAGGAGTCAGAGGCATAGAGGTTCAGGGGAGTCAGAGGCATAGAGGTTCAGGGGAGTCAGAGGCATAGAGGTTCAGAGGAGTCAGAGGCATAGAGGTTCAGGGGAGTCAGAGGCATAGAGGTTCAGGGGAGTCAGAGGCATAGAGGTTCTGTTGAGTCAGAGGCATAGAGGTTCAGAGGAGTCAGAGGCATAGAGGTTCAGTGGAGTCAGAGGCATAGAGGTTCAGTGGAGTCAGAGGCATAGAGGTTCAGTGGAGTCAGAGGCATAGAGGTTCAGTGGAGTCAGAGGCATAGAGGTTCAGTGGAGTCAGAGGCATAGAGGTTCAGTGGAGTCAGAGGCATAGAGGTTCAGTGGAGTCAGAGGCATAGAGGTTCAGTGGAGTCAGAGGCATAGAGGTTCAGTGGAGTCAGAGGCATAGAGGTTCAGTGGAGTCAGAGGCATAGAGGTTCAGGGGAGTCAGAGGCATAGAGGTTCAGAGGAGTCAGAGGCATAGAGGTTCAGAGGAGTCAGAGGCATAGAGGTTCTGGGGAATCAGGCATAGAGGTTCAGGGGAGTCAGAGGCATAGAGGTTCAGTAGAGTCAGAGGCATAGAGGTTCAGGGGAGTCAGAGGCATAGAGGTTCAGGGGAGTCAGAGGCATAGAGGTTCAGGGGAGTCAGAGGCATAGAGGTTCAGGGGAGTCAGAGGCATAGAGGTTCAGGGGAGTCAGCGGCATAGAGGTTCAGGGGAGTCAGAGGCATAGAGGTTCAGGGGAGTCAGAGGCATAGAGGTTCAGGGGAGTCAGAGGCATAGAGGTTCAGTGGAGTCAGAGGCATAGAGGTTCAGAGGAGTCAGAGGCATAGAGGTTCAGGGGAGTCAGAGGCATAGAGGTTCAGGGGAGTCAGAGGCATAGAGGTTCAGAGGAGTCAGAGGCATAGAGGTTCAGGGGAGTCAGAGGCATAGAGGTTCAGGGGAGTCAGAGGCATAGAGGTTCAGGGGAGTCAGAGGCATAGAGGTTCAGGGGAGTCAGAGGCATAGAGGTTCAGGGGAGTCAGCGGCATAGAGGTTCAGGGGAGTCAGAGGCATAGAGGTTCAGGGGAGTCAGAGGCATAGAGGTTCAGGGGAGTCAGAGGCATAGAGGTTCAGTGGAGTCAGAGGCATAGAGGTTCAGAGGAGTCAGAGGCATAGAGGTTCAGGGGAGTCAGAGGCATAGAGGTTCAGGGGAGTCAGAGGCATAGAGGTTCAGAGGAGTCAGAGGCATAGAGGTTCAGGGGAGTCAGAGGCATAGAGGTTCAGGGGAGTCAGAGGCATAGAGGTTCAGGGGAGTCAGAGGCATAGAGGTTCAGGGGAGTCAGAGGCATAGAGGTTCAGGGGAGTCAGAGGCATAGAGGTTCAGGGGAGTCAGAGGCATAGAGGTTCAGGGGAGTCAGGGGCATAGAGGTTCAGGGGAGTCAGAGGCATAGAGGTTCAGGGGAGTCAGAGGCATAGAGGTTCAGGGGAGTCAGAGGCATAGAGGTTCAGGGGAGTCAGAGGCATAGAGGTTCAGGGGAGTCAGAGGCATAGAGGTTCAGGGGAGTCAGAGGCATAGAGGTTCAGTGGAGTCAGAGGCATAGAGGTTCAGAGGAGTCAGAGGCATAGAGGTTCAGGGGAGTCAGAGGCATAGAGGTTCAGGGGAGTCAGAGGCATAGAGGTTCAGGGGAGTCAGAGGCATAGAGGTTCAGGGGAGTCAGAGGCATAGAGGTTCTGTTGAGTCAGAGGCATAGAGGTTTTGGGGAGTCAGAGGCATAGAGGTTCAGGGGAGTCAGAGGCATAGAGGTTCAGTGGAGTCAGAGGCATAGAGGTTCAGGGGAGTCAGGGGTATAGAGGTTCAGAGGAGTCAGAGGCATAGAGGTTCTGGGGAGTCAGAGGCATAGAGGTTCAGGGGAGTCAGAGGCATAGAGGTTCAGGGGAGTCAGAGGCATAGAGGTTCAGGGGAGTCAGAGGCATAGAGGTTCAGGGGAGTCGGAGGCATAGAGGTTCAGGGGAGTAAGAGGCATAGAGGTTCAGGGGAGTCAGAGGCATAGAGGTTCAGGGGAGTCAGAGGCATAGAGGTTCAGTGGAGTCAGAGGCATAGAGGTTCAGGGGAGTCAGGGGTATAGAGGTTCAGAGGAGTCAGAGGCATAGAGGTTCTGGGGAGTCAGAGGCATAGAGGTTCAGAGGAGTCAGAGGCATAGAGGTTCAGGGGAGTCAGAGGCATAGAGGTTCAGGGGAGTCAGAGGCATAGAGGTTCAGAGGAGTCAGAGGCATAGAGGTTCAGGGGAGTCAGAGGCATAGAGGTTCAGGGGAGTCAGAGGCATAGAGGTTCTGTTGAGTCAGAGGCATAGAGGTTCAGAGGAGTCAGAGGCATAGAGGTTCAGTGGAGTCAGAGGCATAGAGGTTCAGTGGAGTCAGAGGCATAGAGGTTCAGTGGAGTCAGAGGCATAGAGGTTCAGTGGAGTCAGAGGCATAGAGGTTCAGTGGAGTCAGAGGCATAGAGGTTCAGTGGAGTCAGAGGCATAGAGGTTCAGGGGAGTCAGAGGCATAGAGGTTCAGGGGAGTCAGAGGCATAGAGGTTCAGTGGAGTCAGAGGCATAGAGGTTCAGGGGAGTCAGGGGTATAGAGGTTCAGAGGAGTCAGAGGCATAGAGGTTCTGGGGAGTCAGAGGCATAGAGGTTCAGAGGAGTCAGAGGCATAGAGGTTCAGGGGAGTCAGAGGCATAGAGGTTCAGGGGAGTCAGAGGCATAGAGGTTCAGGGGAGTCGGAGGCATAGAGGTTCAGGGGAGTCAGAGGCATAGAGGTTCAGAGGAGTCAGAGGCATAGAGGTTCAGGGGAGTCAGAGGCATAGAGGTTCAGGGGAGTCAGAGGCATAGAGGTTCAGGGGAGTCAGAGGCATAGAGGTTCAGGGGAGTCAGGGGCATAGAGGTTCAAGGGAGTCAGAGGCATAGAGGTTCAGAGGAATCAGAGGCATAGAGGTTCAGAGGAGTCAGAGGCATAGAGGTTCAGGGGAGTCAGAGGCATAGAGGTTCAGAGGAGTCAGAGGCATAGAGGTTCAGAGGAGTCAGAGGCATAGAGGTTCAGTGGAGTCAGAGGCATAGAGGTTCAGAGGAATCAGAGGCATAGAGGTTCAGAGGAGTCAGAGGCATAGAGGTTCAGGGGAGTCAGAGGCATAGAGGTTCAGGGGAGTCAGAGGCATAGAGGTTCAGAGGAGTCAGAGGCATAGAGGTTCAGTGGAGTCAGAGGCATAGAGGTTCAGGGGAGTCAGAGGCATAGAGGTTCAGGGGAGTCAGAGGCATAGAGGTTCAGTGGAGTCAGAGGCATAGAGGTTCAGAGGAGTCAGAGGCATAGAGGTTCAGGGGAGTCAGAGGCATAGAGGTTCAGGGGAGTCAGAGGCATAGAGGTTCAGTGGAGTCAGAGGCATAGAGGTTCAGGGGAGTCAGAGGCATAGAGGTTCAGGGGAGTCAGAGGCATAGAGGTTCAGGGGAGTCAGAGGCATAGAGGTTCAGTGGAGTCAGAGGCATAGAGGTTCAGGGGAGTCAGAGGCATAGAGGTTCAGGGGAGTCAGAGGCATAGAGGTTCAGTGGAGTCAGAGGCATAGAGGTTCAGAGGAGTCAGAGGCATAGAGGTTTAGGGGAGTCAGAGGCATAGAGGTTCAGGGGAGTCAGGGGCATAGAGGTTCAGAGGAGTCAGAGGCATAGAGGTTCAGGGGAGTCAGAGGCATAGAGGTTCAGTGGAGTCAGAGGCATAGAGGTTCAGTGGAGTCAGAGGCATAGAGGTTCAGTGGAGTCAGAGGCATAGAGGTTCAGGGGAGTCAGAGGCATAGAGGTTCAGGGGAGTCAGGGGCATAGAGGTTCAGAGGAGTCAGAGGCATAGAGGTTCAGGGGAGTCAGAGGCATAGAGGTTCAGAGGAGTCAGAGGCATAGAGGTTCAGGGGAGTCGGAGGCATAGAGGTTCAGGGGAGTCAGAGGCATAGAGGTTCAGTGGAGTCAGAGGCATAGAGGTTCAGAGGAGTCAGAGGCATAGAGGTTCAGGGGAGTCAGAGGCATAGAGGTTCAGGGGAGTCAGAGGCATAGAGGTTCAGAGGAGTCAGAGGCATAGAGGTTCTGGGGAGTCAGTGGCATAGAGGTTCAGAGGAGTCAGAGGCATAGAGGTTCAGGGGAGTCAGAGGCATAGAGGTTCAGGGGAGTCAGAGGCATCGAGGTTCAGGGGAGTCAGAGGCATAGAGGTTCAGAGGAATCAGGGTGTAAATCATTCCTAGGACCTCAGGGGATACCATTCAATTCATACCCTTGTGTGGAATGTTATGAGTTGTAAACTTACATTGTGTACAGCAAACACTAGGAATCCTTCCCCAACCACTGAGCATTCACAAGCAATATTGTTGGAGGTGCTGTACAGTATGAGTATTTCCTATTCATTGGCTGTTACTTCTAAACCATACTCTGTTAGCAAACGTTTTGCTGGGGGAGTGAGCATGCTCACTGTAGTACTGGCATTGTGTTGGCCCATCGTCATGGCAACTACCATGGTCCCCTGCTGCTACATTACATGCACCCCCCCCCCACCCCTTATTTGACTGTCCTCCTTTCTGACATCGTGTTTAGACAGGGTCAAGTTGTTGTCACTTTGTTTGCAGGGAAAAGTTTGTCTGTGAATTGAATATGACTACAGCGGGTCCTAGTTGAACGTCATTGTTATTAAAGGGGTCAAAATGCCTGCAGAATTGTACATAAAGGAATGTTTGTGATCATTGACAGCCCAGTACAT
The DNA here is from genome assembly GCA_949987565.1 of Luidia sarsii. Taxonomy (NCBI): domain Eukaryota; kingdom Metazoa; phylum Echinodermata; class Asteroidea; order Paxillosida; family Luidiidae; genus Luidia; species Luidia sarsii. Next base: position 39,850,688 of record OX465101.1, read on the forward strand.
GTACAAATGTTCTTCCTACTCCGACTACATGTATACAGAACAATATTTGTAGACCAAATTGCTGTCTTTTTTACTGTACATGTACAATGTACACGGTACATGTTATCAGAATTTTGTATGACAAGTAGCCGTGTGTTCTGACTATTCTGATTATTTCATTGATTAAACATTGTTTGAATTGAACATGAACACCAAATGACTTATTTTTACAATTGAAGGTTTTGCATTGAACAATACATACATCATGTTATAATAAATGTACATGTACATGTACAGATGTACAGTGTATGTGTACATGTATACTGTACTGCAGGTGCATGCCCTGTACATGTACTGTACAATGTACATGTACATGTACACTGTACATGTACTGTACATGATGTATTGGTGATACACATGTGCAGTATTACAACATAATGTTTAATTTTGTGTTACATTTTGTCACTTGGTTAAGTACAGCCTAATTCATGTACATGTATAGAACATGTGCATGTACTGTATCACATTACACATTAAATTCAAGAAAGGTACATGTAAGTCATAATTATGATACATGTACATGTACTATACATGTAGTACATGTACAGCTCTGTATTTGCCTGTCAATTGTAACTTGCTGTAAACATTGAAGGGAATTGTCATTTCAACATTTGTCAAGTAGATGTGACAGAGACGCATACAAATGTGTGCTAAGTGTCATTGGATACTTTTTGGTATCATCTATTATTTCTACATATGTACATGTACAGTAAGGGTACCGGCTATATGCACTTTTAATACTGACAATTTTAGACAAAGGAGAGAGCAGCGGCTGAGACTTTGTCAAGCCAGTTTGAATCCTGGCAGAGGGATGCAGTGAGGGATAAAGATTCTATAATTAGAATGAGAAAGTTTGTCCTGATTGGAGCCACTGTCAAGACTCCTGCTGTGTAGTGATACAGTGTACACTGTAATACATGTTATTACCAGTACTCAGCTAAACCATGGAGGTATTAGGCGAGACCTCCTAATACTGTACATCCATGGCCAAACTCACTGGGCCATACTCTAAATAAGACCATGCAGTAAGACACTACAGTCTACAGTCTATAGAGCTGACCCAAAGTTGTTGACTCACTGAATTCTTTGAAGAATTGGTCTTTTTGTCTGCTCAGACTTAATCCATTGACACCAGGGGGTTAATCCATAATGAGGTGGGTTGTTTCTTTGCATTTCTAAGGAAAACACCTGGAGATTGGTTCCCTTTTCATTGCTTTTAAGAGAGGCAGGCATGCATATGTACAGTTCTGTTTGCAGTTTGGATCCACAAAGACAAGCATTTTGTAGTTTCTTGCTGGAGTCCATAGCAGGAATGACCGTAGTACTCAGTGGATGTCTGTACATTACTTGGATGTCTACCATACATGTTCACTTTGATGCCTCTGAACACTGCCATGAAGACCTGATAAACTCCATGTACATGAAGTCCCGGATATTAAGCCCTACTCATTTGGAGTGATGATATCTCTAGCCAAGAGGCTGGGTAGCTCTTATCAATCTTCACTCTCCAGTAATAATGCATCTTTTCTTGTCTGGCAGGAGCATACCACATGGTTGAATGGCATTCTGAAGAAACACAAATCAAGACCCATCAGTGATCTACGCAAGAGCATCTCAGATGGACTCACACTTGTGAACATCTTGGAGATTTTGTGTGAGTATCATTCATTGACCATTAAATTGGATGCATGAAATTTGGCAGTGATCTTAAAACAGCTCCAGTATGCTCCTAGTATGACCTGGGTTCAGCCTGTTTGACCTATGTGACCTTTCTGCACTTTATATTACAACTTTTGCAGCATTATATTGGCCCAAAGGCCTGACCCATTTAAGTTCAACAAAGAACAAACTTGTGGCATTGTATTCAGCAAAAAACTCCTCTGTTTTTTTTCTATTTATCAATAGTAGGCCTACAATAGAAGATTGATTGTCAAACACAAGTATTTTTATGCTTATTATCCTTTGGGACATGCAAGGTCACTGTTATTGGGACTAGTGTGGGATTCTATATATGAACATGTACGTGTATACTGTACATGTACATGCCTAGTAATGGCTAGGACTAGTGTGGGATTCTATATGTACAAGTATATGTACATGTATACTGTACATGCCTAGTAATGGCTAGGACTAGTGTGGGATTCTATATGTACATGTACATGTATACTGTACATGCCTAGTAATGGCTAGGACTAGTGTGGGATACATGTATACGTACATGTACATGTATACTGTACATGCCTAGTAATGGCTAGGACTAGTGTGGGATTCTATATGTACAGTTGTACATGTATACTGTACATGCTTAGTAATGGCTAGGACTAGTATGGGATTCTATATGTACATGTACATGTACATGTATACTGTACATGCCTAGTAATGGCTAGGACTAGTATGGGATTCTACATGTATATGTACATGTACATGTATACTGTACATGCCCAGTAATGGCTAGGACTAGTGTGGGATTCTATATGTACATGTACATGTACAGTGTACATGTACATGTAATACTGTACATGTACATGTACGTGTATACTGTACATGCCTAGTAATGGCTAGGACTAGTGTGGGATTCTATATGTACATGTATACTGTACATGCCTAGTAATGGCTAGGACTAGTGTGGGATTACATGTACTGTACATACTGTACACACTGTACATGTTTACTGTACATGCCCAGTAATGGCTAGAAATGTTGTGGTTGCCATAAACTAGTTTTTAAATACCTTCCTGATTCTATTTTGAGCTGATTTGTTAGAACAGACTAAATGCCCAGCTCCCAAAATAGTTACCAATTCTTTCACTTCAGGAGAAAACACAATTAATCCAGAAATATGGCTGCTTAATTGCTATAATGACCAGCGTGCAACAGGGTTATTGGGCTGTTTGCATTGCACTCATGTTCAACATTAAAATGGCAGCACTCAATTCACAATTTTCTAATGTACTATTATATGTATTCAGTTGTACTGCTCACGCACTTATACATTTGAAGCACTCATGTGAACTAGAGGTCATATTATGATGAACATCTACATGTATTATCACATTTTACTGATAGTGACTTCCAAAGTCAATACAGAAACTGCCAACAAACACACTGTATTTCTGATTGCACAGCTTCTTCATACACAAACCTTGCAAATGTGTACACTGTACACAACACACACACACACTGTACTTGCGCATGAACAGTTTTACACATTATGTATCGCATTTATATCTGAATTATGGGAAGACGTTTGGGAGGAAACTTTAATGATAAAACCTTTGGAGTCTCCATAGAAATGGAAAGTTGTAGACCTGGAGTCTTTATTCCTCATTGAGTAGTACCGTAAATAAACAAATAAAGAAGAAACTGACTGAGAACTTTTGAACAATTTCAAAGAATAGGAAATCCGCGTCCGCACTGGGCTTAAAATGGGTAAACTAACCGAGCAAATGGGTAAATTGACCATTTTAAGTCCAGTGCGGACAGCCGAGGAAGTTTTCCTCCCAGGTAACTTACCCGACTCCAGTGGGTAGTTTAACCGACCAACTTCTGCTCGGTTAAATTGACCAGGTCAGTTTAACCGAGTTGATAAGTCCAATCCGGACACGACGTCTCGGTAAACGACTCGTTAAAAAACCACATCCGGCGCCCCGCACGTTACGTTACTGTATGCAAGACTCGTGCGGGCGCAGGGTAACAACGTGTTTGTGTACCTAGAGTACATGCACATGTACATGAGTCGGTTAGTTTTACCCATCGTCTTGGTTAGTTTACCCGAGTCGAATAGTCCAAGTGCGGACGCCTGGAAGATTTACCCATTGGAATGTTACCCACGGGCTCGGTAAAGAATAAGTCCAGTGCGGACACGGCTTTAGACTAGACTGGGTTTGAAGCTGAGACCTCTGGTGTTGCGTACCAGTGCTCTTATATCATCTGAGCTACAGAACATGTACAATGTATTCTGTGTTTAGCTTTCAATATTGTACAATGCAGGAATTGCTGAAGGTACATGTACAGTACAGTATGTAATTCTTTATCTTTAATCTTCCATTCGTCCTAATTCCTATGCAGTATGCTGTGACTGTGAATGCTCTCTAGCTGTGAACGTGTGTACATGTACACTGTACAGTGGTCCTGCTCATAATGGACTAATACCCAAACATAACGTTTAAACTTTCATTCACGTACATGTATACATGTACATGTACACATGAACAGTGTACATTGTACAGTGGACTGATTGGCAGTCAGGGTTGACCTTAAGGGAGGTCTAGGGGATTTGAAACCATTCTCAGACAAGTCAAATGGCACGTGCGTCAAGTACAATGCTGCCTCTTGTAGAGCTATTTTCCTTCTTAGAATCCATTTGAAATTACTCCACCTACTGTAGGTATGTACAAGTTTGCAAGTGTGTGGAATAATCCGTGCCATTTGGAGCCTGTGAAAGTGTAATTGTTAGGGAATAAATCAGTCATAACGTGTTACATGTAGCCTGAGTCATGACCTTTGAGAAAACTACAATTCCTAACCCTCAAGGGGTAGCTAAGCCTACCTGGCAGATTTTCTGTGGCATTACTGCAGTATTTACATGTATATATTGTACAGGTCTTTCTATTCATTCTTGAGGGCTACAGTGTACGTGCAAAAGCAGTGATCTTACAATATCCTGGATAATGTAGAATGTGCCACTATAAATCTGATTGCGAATTGTTGCCTAATAATTTCTTTGTGCTTAAACTGCTTTTGTTGCAAACATCTACATATAGGTCCCCCTCCGATCTAGGAATTGCAACATTGATAAATCCTGCCCGCTTTTTGAAAGTAAATTTTTCCACATTGAAATGAAGAACTGTATTAATGAACTTTGGCAGTGTTACCTTTTGGAGGAAATGAAAAAGTTGGGTTGTTTTGTTGTTTTGGGATGGATTTTTTTTGTCAGAAAATCTTCCTGATAAAGATTTATGACAAAACTGTCTTTCTTAAGCTCCTGTTAACTATTGATTGGGCCATTAAGGTTGTCATGTTTAGTGTGCAATGCCTGCATGAACTTGATATAATTATTGTAGCACACCTTTTGACTATTGTTCACTATAAACATGTACTGTATATAATCACGTGTACTGTACTACTACATGTACATGTAGCACATTTAAAAAAAAGGGATAACAAGTATACCTCTTACACTTTAAACATTAACAGCATTTTCACAGCGGAGTTGAAAAAATTGGAGAAGAAGAAACAACCCTATTACATGTATGTACAGTTCATGTACAGTTCATGTACAGAAAATCAAGTTCTAAAATAATTATGTGGTATGCATAGTACTGTGCTGTCTGGGGTCTTAGTTATGTAGTACTGGTTGCTAAGGCAACACTTCTATCAAGCTTTCTTATAGTGCCAGCACAAATCATGACCCCTGACCTTAACCCCTGACTTGCTTTCTTCTTGGCTTACATATCAGGGGCAACTAGGAAAATTGATATTTACTTTGCTGTTGATACTGTTGCCTTTACACTGAGCGACTAGAACCATTGCTGTAGTGTAAGCCATGTACAGTCACTACAGTGTAACACGTGTACATGTATGTGTACATGTACAGTATATACAGTATTATGTACATGCTTCATTCTGCTATCATTATCAATCATGCAGCCGTACACACACAGGGACATGGACATTGCAGGGTAGTAAGGGTACAGATGGAAACTGGGAAAGAAACCAATTTACTTTCTGCGGTCCTCATTCTCACTTTTTGTGTGCAAGAGATGTTGGAATTAAGTGTTGCTAATTGACAGGACCTACATACTGTAAGTACATGTACATGTACACGAGTACATGTACATGTACATTGTACATGTAATGTACATGTAACTTTGTAAAATTTGTTTATTTGGGTTTGTAACCAATTTTTGTTGAGTTACAGGGTATCATGATTTCACTGAAGGCTACGTACTGCAAAGAAAATGGAAATGGACCAATTTGTACCCATGCTAGATGGTCTTCATATATATATTTATGAATGTTTGTGCTTTGTTTTGTTCAGTTAATGGTAAGATCACTGGAGTACAAACCAGGCCCATTATACGAGCCCAGCGATTGGAGAATATCAACCTATGCCTGAGATTTGTGGAAAGCAGAGGAGTAGAGATACAACATATCAGTGCAGATGGTAAGGGTGATCTGATATGGATGTTTGAAATACCAGACTTGTAGTTGTAGCACTGACCCTGAACTCACATCCCGACCATGTACATGTCGTGTACATGGATTTGGTGACTTGTAACCTAATAAAAACACAACATACACTGTACTGCAAAGTGCAAACAGGTTTCTGTGAGACTGCATTTTAAGAATCCAATTATCAGCTTGCAGTTTGTAGAGACTCATACATTGTTTACTTGATTATTTCATTTGATATACATTGTTATTGAATTGAAAGACTTATGACTTATGATCGGCCCTCGTTGACCCGTGATTCGGACTAGACTTTGATTACTCAGGACTTGGTCATGGACCCGTGAGATTTGACTTGGTCTCGGACTCAGACTCTAGAGTTTATGACCTGAATACAAGTCTGGGAAATACATTATTGATTAACCACCTTTTTTCATTTTCTATGGCATGTGCTGAACATCTTTCTTTGTATCAGATTTTTGGGATACTTGACCAACCTCTACCCACTTTGCAGGATAATAATTGTGTCAAATTGGACGGAGAATTTGGCACTAGACAAATACATCAAGTTTGCATGATATATCTGAATACAGTGTCTATAAAAAGAATGACTTATTTTTGTTACAGAGCTGACAGATAGTAACCTAAGAGCAACTCTTGCCTTGGTGACTTGCTTGAGAAAGAGGTTTGAGGTGAGTTTGATCATGCTCTTGTCATGCTGATAAAGTGGATGAAGCTTCAAGATATACATTTCAAAGAGACCAACTTTTCCAGTGTTTCTATGAGATCTTGCTCTTCCTGGTATGTAGTAAGCACTTTATGTTCAATAGTCTGCCAAATTTTCTGCTTGCAAAACAGGCTCAGATAGGATTTGAACGTACAACTCCTCCTTTCCCTGTTGACTTTGAATTTTCCTTAAGTTTTCTTTTTCTGGCAGACAAAGCGCTGAGTGTTCGGAAAGGGCAAAGGTTCAATAGGATACATTGTAGTGTCACTGATTGAAATCACAGTGTACTGTATGTATGGCAATGCTCTCAAAGTTGTTTCAATATGCATTTTGTGACAGGCTTACTCTTCAATGTGCACACCAGGAAATGCATCACTTTACCAAGCTATTGTACATGTACATACACTTCCTCTGATGCAACTCACAGTATATATATTTCAATGTTATCCATTCCTATTGATGCTCTAGTAATATGTGCACATGTGTAGCATTCCATTGTCAACTGTTTTCCTCCTTGTACCTGACAGGCATTTAACACCAGTAGCAGTAACCATGGAGATGGTTCTGGTCCTTCCATTGATAAGTTCATCCGTCCTTCTACTGAGGATACTATCCAGCCACCCATGGGTAGAGAAGCTAGTATTCACAGCTTTCACAGCCAGCACAGTATACACAGTCAGGTAAATAGTCAGTGGTCACATATTGCATGGAACATTGGATTAGACCAGGATTGGAACCTGACACATCTTATTCAATGTTCCAGATTAAAAGACTTCCATTCAAATCCTGGTATGGTCAAATTATTTATCAATAACTATTCCAAAATTTGTTTGAAATTTAATTTTTTTAAATATGTCAGTTTTCCTCCCCCTTGTTAATTTGAAAATTAGGGAAGAAACATTGCTATAAGTGACATGAGTGTAAAGCTTAAACCAAATTGAATGTTATAGTAGGCTGGTATAAACATGTAGGTAAGCGTTAGCAAGCATGTATGTTCGTGGAAAATGGCTTTGAGAAAGGCATCAGATATCAGCCCCAAGTGTTTGAGATTAGTCGAGTACTGGTACATTTGTTCTTTTCTTGATTGGCTGTTTGTAGCATTCAGATGTCACCCTGGGAAGACCAAAGAGTTCCGAAATACCAGGTAAGAAATCAGGATGAAGCTATGGTTTGATGCTTTATTGGAATTTATAGCCATGAGTCATTCAGACATGTTTAAGCAAGTTCCCAGTCAGTTTTTCCTTAATTTGTATGAGCTGTATCAACTTTGTGTGATCCCTGAGCTGCTGTAGCCAGGTTTACAACAATTGGTAGTTTACATCTGAATGAAAGTGGGGGTGTACATGTATATACGGCAGTTAATGATTGCTTCTGACTGGTTTCCCTACCACGGAAAAGACTAGTTGACTATTTGGAAAGGCCACCATCTAAGGGCTGGAAAGCTCAGATGGTAAGAGCACTGGTATGCAAACCCATAGCTCCCATGTTCAAGTCCTGGTCCAGCCAAAGTTTTTTGGCCTTTTTTTCTTCTAAATATGATCAAAAGTTCCCAGTCACTTCCAAAAGTTAGAGGGCCTGATGTTTCGATCCTAGCAGGACCTTTCTCAACAAGGTCCTGCTAGGATCGAAACGTCAGGCCCTCCAACTTTTTAGATTGTGTATTGTAGGTCATTTTAGTCAGTGAGCAGTTTGCAACAGTTTTTCTATTAACTTTTGAATCAAAGTCCATTAGATTGTTGTCAGCCCTGAAGGCTGTGGATGAATAAGATTTTGTGATGTCATTTCTTTCAGCCACTATCCCATCGGATGATGAGGAGCCTGTTCCACCCTTCAGTCCTACCACACCGGTCAATGGTGATGCAGATCTTGTCCTTCCGGGGACCATGGCCGACTCAGACCATGATGAACCAAGGCCAGACTCTACTGACCGCACAGAGAACATGCTGGTCACTGTGAGTAACCTATGAAGTCTATTATCCTCAACGCAAACTCATATTATATCAATGATGCAGTGCAATGTATGTCGTTATACAGATTCAAATCCACCACTACCTCAACCAGCTTGGTGGTCAAGTCGTTAAGACGTCTGAACTAGAATCCCACCCGAGCTGCCTGAATTTTGTTCAGCAGGCAATCATGTAAAGCACTGAGCACTCAGTGCTTATTACGTCGAGCAGGGCAAACCCTCACTGAGAGTAAAGCCTACAAGCTAACCTACTGGATGTAATGATAGGAATGAGCTTAGAGATGCTATCATAATGATTTGTGGGCCACGATTTATAAAACCAATGTTCAAAAGCAAAGATCTGCATGCAATCAGTAAGAAGCTGATGTTCACTGCATTGTTGTATTGTTTGACATTTCTTTTATAGGACAGATCTTAGAATTTTGCCAAAATCAAATCAAATATCCATGCATTCCAAATCTGAAATGGTTTAAGAATTTTTCCTTAAATAATTTTATTTTCATTTTCTTCTCTCGATATGTTGGACAGTCAATGACACGGTTGGATTCGCACGGCGTCTCCCAGCATGGCAGAAAGCAACACAGTAACAACAGCCACAAGAAGTCCTTCAGGCCTCCACAAGTAAATCACAACTCTTCAACGTCGCAAGGCAGTGTAAGTAATCCCTGGTGGTCTTCTAGATCCTGCCTAGCATGGTTTCCCACGTATGTCAACATGTGGGGTGCCCTGCCGCTTAGCTTTGATGGACCACCCTGGGCCATGTCACGTCAGTGACTAAAAGTACGCCAGAGAAAGTGAACACCACCAACAGTAATAACTTAGTAAAAAATAACTTAATATCTAGTCAATACAAAAACTGTCACTGACTAAAAGGACCTGCAATGCATTGAATCTCAAAAGTTAGATGGACTTTTCTCAAAGACAAATTAATAATTTAGCACTAGCCAAGTATAGAGGCACCACCCTCATTTCTGGCAAATGTGCCATAACATCATCTTCCATTTATCCCATGCTTGGTTTGTGATCCATGAAACATTAATGTGGCACACCTCAATAAACCAGACTCATTCATGTATTATATGATCATTTGTCATGTCAGTGACACTACATGTACATTCCAGTGGAAACCCTGCCATTGCCAAGCATTGCCATGCCAACTGGACATTAGATTGACTATTTGAAATGAAGGATTCCATACAGAATCTTCAATCCTGTCCGTCTATCCAGCTATGAGATCCCAAATACTGGCAATACTAGTCTCTATAACAACATTGGACTTTGTATGGACAAGGTCAAACTCTCAGTCTGTTACACAATGATAACACTTACCTAAGGTCAGATTCAGTTTTTTCTGTGATAGATATACTGAGTGTGTATTGGAAAGCGAGTGCTTTGGTAAAAAAATTGCGTCCCTGCCCTAAGTCCATTGTGCATGGGTATTTATCAGCTGTCTGAGGTACCAGCACACCAATTATACCGAGCTAAAGTTGCAAACTGCTCATTGACTATAACCTGCAATACGTCGTCACTTTGCCTTTGAGAAAGGTCCTGCTAGGATCGAAACATCAGGCCCTCTAACCTTTGAGATTTACAATCTTACCAAGTGTTTACCTCTAAATATGACCTGTTCCTGGGAGAGTAGCTTACATATTATTGTCTTGCTCGCAGTTGTTTCCTGTGCTACATTAACAGCAGTTAAAACCTAAATATTTGGAGGAAAACATAGATGTGTTCTTCGAAGGTTTGGGTTACGTTGGGGTCAAGGTCTGAATCTTTTATGCTGATGAAATCTGGCTTGACAGATGAGCCCATTGGTCGATTGACAACTTAAAATATCCTAGTTTCCACTGTGCGTGAAAACCCAATTGGATATATTTGGATTGTCCAAATGTCATATGGTAAATTCAGACTCAAGTTGTAAAGTTTAGTCGAATAAAATATTCCACACATTGTACTGATCAAAGAGGTAGTGATTTCATTCGTGATAAAATCTCATTGAATATCCTTTTTGCTTATGCAATTCATACCATACCCATTTCATCAAAATAGAGAAACTAGAGATATTTCAATGAAATCAGGAAATGTTCAATGATATATATGTACCTGTACAATGTATGTTTGTTTGTTGGTTTGTTTATTTGTTGCAGCCCGTGATGACCAGAGGGCCTGTCAGGGAAGCATTGTCTCAATCCGTTGAAGAGAAACTCAAGAACCTTCTAGATAGTCCCAACCCTGCTAGAAGATTCAATAGGGCTCAGGTATGTAATCATTGTGTTGCTTTTAGACACATTTCCCTTTGGACATCACTATTTAATTAATACTCCCTGTCGTTAACAAATTGGAAACCATCCTTCATGTACTTTCCTTGGTAATATTAAACACGTGCTAGAATGCAAAGGTGAATCAAATGCACCTATCTTTGTCATCAATCTACCCAATATTCTCTTGGCTAGATTGAGACTCCAAACTCCATACAAATCTTGGCTGGACTCAAACTGTGGACTACCCACAGGGTCTTGATCACAGAATTCCCTGCAGCCCAAGTAGCCAGAATTGTGCAATGATCATAACCTAAAGACCTCAGCCCAAGACCAAAGTGGCTTAGAATGTGTTCAGAAATATTCAAACTCACACTAGCGAGCTTTCGTTTTACGACGGGAGAAATCTAGTTCGGTAATTCGAGCCAAACATAGATCTGCGCATGCGCGACAACCTGCAAGTCCCCGTACCGTTGAAATCTGGGACCGTTGAGTGGGGAAATAGCGTCCGGTCCAGAACACAACGCAGAGCAGTCGGCTACTGCGTTACATAACAAGTGACCAATCCTGTGTCTGTAATTTGATACTCAGTGCAGGGCAGCGCTGTGCAGTGCCGTGCATGCAGTGCGTACACACATGTATACCCCTCAAGTAAACAGAACGAAACAGATTCCAAACAGGACGGGAGCTTGGGTGCGGGAACGGTCGCGGTCTGTGAAATCCCCCGTACTGTGCACTCTCCGTCGTAAAACGAAAGCTTGCTACTGGTATATCACTGATGCACAAGGTTAACATTGTAACCAGACTGAAGACAAATGAGGTTACACAAATGTGACACTTGGAAACCAAACCTTTCTTTGTAAAAATAATTTATACCGGAAATTGGTACAGAAATTTATTGCAGACAGTACAAGATTGAAGGATTGGGGGGCACTATAAAGATGAAATTTTAAGCAACCAAAATTGTAAATGGAGTGGAAGTGTAAAGCGACTAAAATTGTAATTGGAGTGGAAGTGTAATACAACCGAAATTGTAAATGGATTGGAAGTGTGAAACAACCGAAATTGTAATTGGAGTGGAAGTGTAATACAACCGAAATTGTAAATGGATTGGAAGTGTGAAACAACCGAAATTGTAAATGGAGCATAAAACAACAGTTATTATTATACGAGAGCCATTCTAATTCAGGAATCTGTAGATTTAAATAAAGGGTGAGGGAAATTTCATTTGAATATTGTATGGCAACAGAAATCGTTAGATTGCACAAAATGTAAGAATTCAGACTCATTAGAATTGCACACGGATAACATGAGATTATCTCCAGATGTGGATGTGATGAACATTTTGGCATAAGATAGGTTAAGGACTTGCACCATCTCAGCTCAAAGAGCAGCCTACTCTATCCACTTTCAATAATTATACAGATTGTCCTAAAAGCAAAATAACAGATATACACATGTCATGAGCAACCTACCCACTTGAAAGAAGTGAACCATTCCCAAAGAAGAGAGTTTGATCAACAAGAACGACCCGAACATGGACCCAGAGGGAGTCTCCATCCAAATCAACCAGTGGCAAACACGCACACGGAAGGAGGGTTGTTACACTATCATTGCAAACCAGCTCGCATACAGTAGGTGCTGGAACAAAATAAGTTTCCATGTAAAATTTAAAAGGAATAACATTGAAGGATATTTCAATCAGAGAAAATTCCCATAGCATTCTAATAAATGTACGGCCATATATGGCTGTTCAAGAAACGTTATTTTCATAATGGCTGCTAAAAATCTAAATAATTTATTCAAGGCTGCACTTAGCCAATCGACAAAGTTCTCAAAGACAAACCGAAGCCAACCCATGCAATTTAAACATACATGTGCAAGCATTACCATATAAACCATTCTGAATTTTGATTCCTTGCAGACCTAACATAAAGCATCAGGTATGCACTGCATTCGGAACTCTCTTCCTAAGTTGTCCTTATATAAACCGGAATACACAACCGTCCGAATAACAAGTACTATTGCCATGATTACTCAAAGTCAAATAGTAGAAATACAAAAATTATTCCACCTGCCAATCCCATTACTACAAAATTCTCAAGTCACCATGACCTTCCATTCCTACATCTTGGCCCAACAATAAAAAAACAGTGTGGGGACAAGAAACCATACAAAGTTGAAATTGAAGGACTTGTCGGAGTAGCTGTGGCCCATGTACCCCTTCCTCTACTCTCCGTTCACTAGCATGTACGAAACACAGTAGTTCGCTATAAAGCACCACCGTATAAAAGTTTAACAAAAAAAGAGAGTGACCAATAGGGTCTCACTGGCATGAGCCAACGAGGCAAGTGTGTCTGGCAACGTCCAGCAGTCATTGACCTACCCATGCTTGCTTACTCGCCAAGAAAACTACGCAAGAATGCGCGTCCTAAGCGCAATTAAATACGCATGCAGGGAACAATAGCCCTAAAGAATGCGGTGGCAGGACTCGCAGTTTGAATTCAATGCAAAACGAAAGCGCATGCATCACTCAAACGCAAGAGGGCACTCACAGCAATTCCACAATTTTGCAGGCGGTTGCGTAACACAAACACTTTACAATACTATACATTAACATAAACAGGACCCAAAGTCTGGAAGGTCACAACATGAAGGTCAATATTCACTTGGTCCCCAGCCCCCTGATGAAGGTGAAGTCCTGCAGCCCCCACCTCCACGCAGATCCAGTTACCTTGACGATGACGGCGATGAGGATGACAGGAATACTGGAGAAGCAGCGTCTGAGGACAGTCGACTGCAAGCAATGTTGGAAGACCCAGACAACTTTGAAGATTACCCCAAGGACTGGGACCGTTATGTGTCTGGTTATGTTGTGAGTAATCCTCATGAATTTGGCCTCTCACTTTTGGTTCGTAGAAACAATTTGAAATGATTACAGCTGAAATAACTTCAGGTAGTTTTATAAAGTAATATGCCAAAATTTTGCAAACTGCTTACTGACTAAAAGTGAATATCAAAATTTGGAGGACCTGACGTTTTGATCCTAGCAGGACCTTTCTCAAAGGATCGAAACGTCAGGCCATCTATCATTTGAGATGTATGTATCATTTAAATGTGTGACACTTGTGTTTTACACACTATGTTCCACAGCATTTCTAAGATATTGTCTCCTTATAAGGTATTGAAGATGAAACAATGTAAATTATTCAAATTTCTGTTCAGATTTTGTGAATGGGAACATGTTTGATTAGCTGCTGTACGATTAATGAGAAACAGTCAGATGAGGAAAGTTAACAGTCATCTTTTGTGATTGTCTCCTTGCAGCCGTCCAATGCTACAGAGAAGACAGAAGGTCCTCGAGCGCAGAGACTCTTAGATAGAGAGACTTGCGAGTCTTCCCCAGTCCCTGCATCTATGTCACATAGGAGGACCTTGCCATTCTTCCATGCACCTCCATCACAGCATATGGGACCAGTTCAAAACCCATCCTCCAAAATGGACCGACCAACCTACATGAATGGGTAAAGATGAAGTTAATACAGAAAACTGTTGCAAACTGCTCACTGACTAAAATGACCTGCAATACACCTATGAGAAAGGTCCTGCTAGAATCGAAACATCAGGCCCTCTAACTTTTGAGAATAGGTGAAGAGAATAAATCTGCTTTCTTTTTGTTACTGTCAACTAAACCACGACTTTAGAACGACTTTGTATTCTGCCTTTGAGAGAAAGGTTCTGTCAGGAGTGAAAAATCTCTCAATCAATTGTTAAGATTTATTTTTTAGTCATTTAAGTCTAGAGCACTTTGCAAGATATATGTTTTACTTGGTTTTTCATCATTTCCTTTTTTCTTTTCTTTTTATTCATTTAAAATTCAAAATGGGAATCTGGAAGCAAATGATCACGGCTAGATATTTCTGATGTTGAGAAACTTTTGAGCCTGATGTTTGTGTTCATTCTTCCTTGGTTGACTGTAGATCCCATACAATGCCTAACCCTGACTTGAGGAGTCATGGTGCCAAGTATGTCGTAGATAACAGGAGAAATCATCAGTACAATGGACCAGCATTGGATGCAAGGGTACGTTATACCAACACAAGAACATGACAACATCATTTGGTTTGATAGTGTCCTCACTCAAGCCAAAGCTTGTAACGTAGTCATGAAGTTCCAATCGTTGAATATTTTGCACTGGTTATATGACTTGGTTTTGCAAATATTGGAACAACACTTGTATGTATTTTGCAATACTTCTCCAAGACCAATCCTGTAAATTGATCTGCCCGGTTGAATCTATTTTTCCTACGAGAATTGGTCTGAATGTCAGGCAATCACAGCAATGGTTTAAACTGTAATGAATGTGCTTTCTCAGATGCAGCAGTACTATGCGGGAGAAGAATCACCCACAGAGAGAAGAAAACTTCCAAGTTATAGCGACCACATCCAAAGGCATCCGCCCAAACAACGTCTGTCCAATACCAATAGCCCCGCTGTTTATATGCCAGAGGGTACGCCAGCATCCAATAGGACAAGGAGACAGAACCAGAATTACCCCCTGGAATGGCAACAGCCAAGACGACGTGGAGACCAGTACGATCCTAGGATGGAGTATGGGCAGAGACGTGACTATGAGCAGCTAGTGACAGACCAAGAGCACCAGAGAGTACGGCAGTATTTGAATCAGATCCCTAGTAACTCCACACCAAACCACCGAGGGATACCCATGGAGGAATTCACAAGGCCCGACTATCGCTATGCACAAAATGGCCAGAAACAAGACCCTAACTCACCTTACATGTACATGGACCGTCCACCATTAAATGGGAGACCTCAACAGCCTTTTCTTAGGAACGGAGGGCTGGATGGATCAGGGGACTTTGGTGCCAGCCAAACTGATACGTCATCACGATCCAGCACTCCTCCCCTGCCTCCTCTCTCTCCTGACAACTCAGACATTGATTCAGTTCCAAGTCCCCTCTTAGCGGTCAGGAAAACCCAGCGTTCCATCAGCGTTGGTGTCATGCCTTCCAGACTGAATCTTCCTGCAAGCAAGCCAGCGGAATCTGCCTTCATGGGTGTGAAGAAACGCAAAGGCAACGCAAGGAGTGTCAGTGTAGCTCACCGACCGTTTGAAACCAAATCTTCTTCGAGAAGGAGTGCGGGCAAGGGACGAAGGAAAATGTCCAGCAAGAATTCCAAGTCCAGCAATGGAAGTAACACCAATATCTCATCCCCAACGCGAAGGAGATCTCCCAACAACAGAGGTAAGTCAGTTTTCCAATTTCTATCATCCAATCCAAAAGTTTGATTCTAGTAGGGCCTTTCTGAAAGAGACTCCTACCAGGTCCTGTGAAGATGAAAACATTAGGCCACTTTTCATCATTAAGTAAAGTTCCGAGTCAGTTATTCCTTTGTTTCCTTTGTTTGTTGGACCATTTAGTAAGCTATTCGCAACATTTTTCCAAAAGGTTTATCCTAGAGCTTAAGACTAAAAGCTTAAGGCTAAATGGCCTTTTATCATTTAGATTAAGCAGCTTGCAAAATACTACATCTGATGACAAAAAGGACTGATTGATTGTTAAGTTGCTATCTTGTGAACACTTCATAAAAAAGTTCATATTTACCTTGATTTTATCAAAAGTTAGAGGGCCTGGTGTTTTGATCCTTCTGAAAGGCCTTTGCATTTGAGAAAGGTCGTGCAAAGATTGAAACGTCAGGCCCTCTAACTTTTGAGATTGATGTATTGCAGGTCATTTTAGTCAGTGAGCAGTTTGCAACAGTTTTTTGTAGTAACTTGATTTGATCCATTATTTTTCAGCCTTACCGACTGTCCCCCTCTTACAAGTGCAAGAGCACACGGAGCAAGGAGACAGTGAGTTGAGCTCACATCACTCAGCGAGTGACTCCGATGATGAGGACTCCACATCTCAGCTGGCTTCCCTGCCTTCCAAGCCTCCCATTAAGATTACAGACACTCAGCAGCATCAGCATTCAGCCACTGAGTCTGTGGAGCCTCCTGACGCCGATAACATCAGGCATCAGTTGGTAGCGCTGGAGAAGATGTATAAGGAGATTCTGCAGGTGATTGGAAACGATCGCAGGGAGAGATTACTGGAGATTCCTGGGGAGAGGTTATCCGTTAGTTCTATGAGTACAACGTCTGCCAAGACAAGCAACAAGAATAAAGGTAATAGTTACAACTTACTCCATCTAAATCAATGAAGGTTTGCCCTTAAAAAGCACATCACTAGTCCTGGGATTTGCCTGATTGCCTGCGGGAAAAAATACGGCTAAGGATTGATTCGAACCTATGACTCCTGCATACTAGTTGAGTAAGGCAATGCACATTGAATTTCATTCTCTTAGATGCAAAATTCATCTAGCTCGATTCATTCATTTTAAAGATCTGCAAGGACCTACTTCCCCAACATTGTCAACATTGTCAAGAATAAATATAATAAGCTTGTCACATCTGATTGATACAATGCAGGGGTCATACACATGCATATTTATACCACTGTGTGACTGTGAACTGATTTATACGTGCTCTTTATGCAACATCCATTTATTTTTTCACAATTGTTGTTACTTCAAAATAACATGAAACTCACAGTAATTGTTCCTGTAAGGCCTTTTGAGAAATTCCTACTTTTAAAAGATAATGAATAAGGATTTTCCAAGAGACGTTTATCAAGACGTGTGGCTGTTGAGGCAGCTGTAATGACACAATGCACTACAGTCTACAGTTATGATACATAGACAGATATATTCATGACAGTTGGATCTAGCTTGACTGTGTTCATTCTTATTGCAGGTGCTACATCTGGCAAGTCTAGCAAGCGCCGTGAAAAAGACATCAAGTTAGTCAATCGTCGCTTTGCTCGCGTGGAGTCTCATGTAGTCACTCTTGCTCGCAGTGTAGCTCATTTATCTTCAGAGTTACGTTCCCAAGGCAACGTCTACCATGAGATAGAAGCCTTACGCCATGAGATTAACCAGATCAGAGATATGCAGGTCTTGAACGCTAACGATGTTCTCAATGGTGGACTCAAGTTTAGACCCATTGTACCTCTCTGCTCCAGTCCCCAGAAACTCAAGAAACTGACCAAGTAAGTGGCCTTTCATTTCTCCATCAAAGATGATTCAACGTCACAAGACCTGCAAGTGTTAATCATGACCTTCCGGGGTCAGATACAGATGAAAAACATTAATCATCACTCAATCATAAGGAACATAAAGGAGACATTTCTATCCTAAGCAGGACTTTTTTAATGATATTCTGCCATTGAGAAAGGTCCTACTATGATAGAAACGTCAGGCCAATTAATTTACCTGAAATCCATAAATAATCAAAAGACATGCAAACCTATTGCAGTGAGTTTACTTACTGACTGGGACAACCTCAAATTTTATAGCAAAACAACTTGTAGTACTTAATATTTCTATTCTATTAGGACCTTCTTGTAAGTAAGGATTCTGGC
This sequence comes from Luidia sarsii, assembly GCA_949987565.1. NCBI lineage: Eukaryota > Metazoa > Echinodermata > Asteroidea > Paxillosida > Luidiidae > Luidia > Luidia sarsii. Next base: position 39,869,333 of record OX465101.1, read on the forward strand.
TGAATCGGAACATTTGGCCCTCACCTTTTTAAGATTTTATATTCAACAAAATGTTTTCTAAGCATAAATAGTTTAATAGCTTACTGATACAATCTTCTGTTGTTGTTTTTTATCAGATTCTTCGGCGAGACTCCTCCATTGTTGACGATGTTCCTTCAAGAACTGGGATATGAGGTAACGATTGTTTGTGTATTTGTTTCAGTTCATACCTCTTGCAAGCTCTGGAGTGTAAAAGCTATTACATCACCACTCATCCACCAAAGATTGTTAAAATTGCCATTTAACAAGATTTTCTATGTTCTTTTTTATTCTAAGAAATATGCACCTCTCTTTGAGAAGGAAGGTATCGGGATGGTAGAACTGCCTTATCTGAGTGAAGAGAGACTGGAGATCATTGGTGTGCCTACTGGTCCCCGGTTACGCATTTTACAAGAAGCCCAGCTCATGGTTTAAGATGCCCAACCAGGCCATATCACCCACCTTTCACAAAAAACATCTGAAGTGGTTTAGTTCAGATTGAATTATTTACTTGATTCATTTCCCTTATTTATCTAAAATTATTTTTGGACAGTATTTTGGTTAGACAAAAGAAAATGCAGTTGTTCTCAAACCAATTAAGAAATAAACAAATTAATTTCATGGAGATCTTTGGAGTCCACAACATCATCATGGACAAGCTGGTTCTGACCCAAGCCTCAAGAAATGAATATTCATGAACTTACTTGTACACAATGTTATAGGTTGCATCTCATCCAGTTTCAGTCAGTGTCCAGTATCATATTTTTGTACGTGTACAAAAGTGGAGTTTATAACAATAGTGTATTTATTTCTAATATTCACTTGTAGTAATCACTGCATTTTGGAAAACATTTCTTCCATTTTACCGGTATACTTTTCCAAATTTGTAAGATTTGTATAGGAACTGTGATGTATTTTTGTATGCTTGTGTAACTTGCCATATACAAGTATTTTTGGTATTATTGTATTATATAGTATGTATTATTACACTGTACTTAGTTCCTCAGCATTATATGCTTCATGCAAATTACTCATTATGGTTTGTGAATTAATCATCAAATTTTGGTTTGCAGTCCTGGCGTCAATGTCGCCAAATTCATCCTAACTTCCGACTAATCACAAGATGGTGAGCAATGTACAGAAACCATACATCCTGTCACAGCTTACGATTGAGTTACCATGCATCGTAAGGCTTTGTGAAATCCAGCACTGGATGTATTCAAGATAGTGTAGGAAGCAGAGGTTTGAACCCAGAGATCATGGTTGTTGTTGGGGTTTTTTTTAGAAGGAAAGCGTGTCGAGTGGTCTAGACATGAGAGAAGTGGTCCAGGGATGTGACACCTGGATTTCCAGAAATGGTGATGGTGATTTTTATTTTTATGTCAAACTGGTATCTCAAACTGCTAAATTTTATCTGTTAAAACCCTACAAACTGAAGGGCTTCTGCACCCCTGCCGTGAATCTCTCGGTCGCGTAAGCTCTCACTCACAGCTGCATAATTTATTGACCTTTAGTAATTTTCAGGAAATGACTTTGTCGGTCACTTATGGTACATCCCTGGTGGTTACTTTCCTGCACAAGTCCTTCCAGGAGTACTTTGTTGCGTGCTCTTTGGCAGGAGTACTTTGTTGCGTGCTCTCTGGCCAGTATGCCTGACATCGACGAAGAACATTTCCCTCTATATTTGCAGCAGATCAATTCACATAATTGAGTCCTGCTATAATCAAGTGGTTATTGTTGGTTTTCTTGCTGTTCTGATTGTTAATCAAGTACTTGTACGGTATACACTCTTACTAGATTGCTGATTTTGTCTCATAGTTTGTCCATCCTTTTGTGAGTTACCATTGATACTTGCAAGGCATTGTTGCAGTTCAGTAATACATTCCCCATACTGTCTCCCTAAGCTTTTTCAACAATATAAGAATTCTCAACATATTTCTAAGAAAATTGGAATCATCAAAAATTACACTTCCCTAGAAAAGTGTTCAGAATTGTCTTAAAAGTTATTTGATTGCTTTGTGTTTTGTTTTTTGGAAAGTTAACAATGGCCCTTCTTAATTTTTTTCTAAACAATTTCTTTATAATTGCAAGTTAATTTATGCAGAAGTCAGGCCCAAAGTTACAAAAATAAGCAAATTTGTCTTACCAGATTAATTTCTTCATTTCCACGCACTGGGGTATTAATTTGGGATCCTGTATGACAATATTACTATTACCTTTCACAATCACATAAATTTTGGTGTTAGAAATGGATGATTCTGAATGCCACCTTGCCTTTGAGGAATTAGGTCCTGCTAGGATTGAAGTAAAGGTTTGGGGGCAATGCAGGTCCATCTCATCAGCAAGTAGTTCAACATCTCTGTATTACCTTTATTCTTTGTTGACTTATTAATAAGCATTTTCTTAAGTCCCAGTCATTGGTTATTTTTTTAGAAGTGAAAAATTTGACCACTGAGGGTGTGTGTTACATTAATTACTTAAAAGTTATTAATGAACATTTTGAATAAAAAGTAAGTTATTATTTTAAAGTACTTTTTGAAATTATTACATTGCTAAAATGATTAAATGATTTTCTGAGTCCTCCCCTAAAATCTTCACAATTGTACCCCTTTTATCGCAATTTCATTTAATAAAAAAAACCTGCATTTACGTGTGGGTTGGCCAATTCTGAAACTACATGTGTACATGCATGCCGGTAATGTACAGTGCTCAGTAATCAACCAGGCACATGTGTTCTATAATGCACTGGTTCTGCATGGTGCATGGCAACATTTTTACGAGGCAATTAGCTGGTTCTAGGCGTGACAAACCACACCGCATTAAATAAATCCATCCTGCCGAACCAGCGCTCTTTAAAGGCCCAATACAACATTAAGAGAGAGGGGTGGAGATGGGGGAGAGGGGAGAGAGAGAGGCTGGGGATATAAGGGGTGGAGAGAGAGGGGTGGAGCTGGGGGAGAGAGAGGCTGGATATATAAGGGGTGGAGAGAGAGGGGTGGAGATGGGGGAGAGGGGAGAGCAGGGTGGAGAGAGAGAGGGGGGTGGAGATGGGGGGAGAGGGGAGAGAGGCAGGAGATATAAGGGGTGGAGATGGGGGGGAGAGGGGAGAGAGGCAGGAGATATAAGGGGTGGAGAGAGAGGGGTGGAGATGGGGGAGAGGGGAGAGCAGGGTGGAGAGAGAGAGGGGGTGGAGATGGGGGGGAGAGGGGAGAGAGGCAGGAGATATAAGGGGTGGAGAGAGAGGGGTGGAGTTGGGGGGAGAGGGGAGAGAGGCAGGAGATATAAGGGGTGGAGAGAGAGGGGTGGAGATGGGGGAGAGGGGAGAGCAGGGTGGAGAGAGAGGGGGGGTGGAGATGGGGGGGAGAGGGGAGAGAGGCAGGAGATATAAGGGGTGGAGAGAGAGGGTGGAGAGAGAGGGGTGGAGATGGGGGGAGAGGGGAGAGAGGCAGGATATATAAGGGGTGGAGAGAGAGGGGTGGAGAGGGGGGAGAGAGAGGCTGGAGATATAAGGGGTGGAGATGGGGGAGAGGGGAGAGCAGGGTGGAGAGAGAGGGGGGGTGGAGATGGGGGGGAGAGGGGAGAGGCAGGAGATATAAGGGGTGGAGAGAGAGGGTGGAGAGAGAGGGGTGGAGATGGGGGAGAGAGAGAGGCAGGAGATATAAGGGGTGGAGAGAGAGGTGGAGATAGGGGAGAGAGAGAGGCAGGAGAGAGAAGGGGTGGAGATGGGGGAGAGAGGAGGGGATGGAGAGAGGGGGGAGAGCGGTGGAGATGGGGGAGAGGGGAGAGAGAGAGGCAGGAGAGAGAAGGGGTGGAGAGAAAGGTGGAGATGGGGGGAGAGGAGAGAGAGGGGGTGGAGAGAGAGGGGTGGAGAGGGAGGGGAGATGGGGAGAGGGGAGAGAGAGGGATGGAGATGGGGGAGAGGGGAGAGAGAGAGAGACAGGAGAGAGAGGGGGAAGAGACAGAGTGGTAGACTGAGGAATACTGTGAAAAAGACAGACAAGAAGAAGTAAAGAAAGAGAATGACAGAGACAGGGAGGCAGGAGAATAAAGGCAAACAGAGGGAATGAGAATAGCAGAAGAATGACAAATAATTGATGGAGAGACAGATACGTACACCCTCGGGATTTTAACCATCGCTCACTCATCCACAGTACCAAGGTGGCGTCCATTTCGCTGATGACCCATTAGGATCATTGTTATAAGAGAGGTCATTACGTTTGATTGAAATCTTCATAGGCCTATAATGGGAAGACAGTCATTGACATTAAAAGCAATAACCAAGTCCAATGAATAGCGTGTATTATTGACGCCAGTCAAGAAGTTATAGCTCTTGTAATCCATCACCAAGTATCTGCTAACTGTCGTGCATATTGATGCTTTATTGTAATTGAGGATAATTGCAATTACGTATAGGTGGGCCATTCATGTAGAATGACTATGTACACGCACAGATCAAAACAGCAATTCAAGTTGAATTCGTAATTACTCATGCTGGTGTGTCTTTGTATTCAAAACATGATTTAGCCAATAGCAGTCGCCCACCTTAAACATGTGAGAGCGTTAACCAATCAAAACGTGAGGGGCGTCTACCTGAAGCGCCTATACCTTGCAGCACAAACCCAGCTGCTGCTCAGAATCTACTGCAGATCTCCTGCTGTGTAACACTGCACTAGACTACAAGCTAACATCGAAGACAATCTGCCCTCCCTGGCCTGGTTAGAAATCGTTTGAAAGAGAGAAAGAAGAGTGACTTTGGTCAACGAACTAGCACCTCACTGTGAACTTGCTGTGTAACACTGCACTAGACTACAAGCTAACATCGTTGACAATCTGCCCTCCCTGGCCTGGTTAGAAATCGTTTGAAAGAGAGAAAGTAGAGTGACTTTGGACAACAAACTAGCACCTCACTGTGAACCTGCTGTGTAACACTGCACTAGACTACAAGCTAACATCAATGACAATCTGCCCTCCCTGGCCTGGTTAGAAATCGTTTTAAAGAGAGAAAGTAGAATGACTTTGGACAGCCAACTAGCACCTCACTGTGAACCTGCTGTGTAACACTGCACTAGACTACAAGCTAACATCAATGACAATCTGCCCTCCCTGGTCTGGTTAGAAATCGTTTGAAAGAGAGAAAGCAGAGTGACTTTGGTCAACGAACTAGCACCTCACTGTGAACCTGCTGTGTAACACTGCACTAGACTACAAGCTAACATCAATGACAATCTGCCCTCCCTGGCCTGGTTAGAAATCGTTTGAAAGAGAGAAAGTAGAGTGAGTTTGGACAACGAACTAGCACCTCACTGTGAACCGAATATTATTGATTCACGGTCTGTGTGAGCCAGCTCTGTACAATAGTATTTGAACCCCGTGTCTCTATTTTCATTCACGATGGCTAACCATGGTGTCTTCAAACTTGAACATTTTCTATTCATCGTGTTCTCGTGCTCAGTCGTTGTTATTGGACGTAACAATTACTGCCCTCGCAGACGACCCTCAGCATTCTATGCTGCAAAAAACAGAGTCTTGAACAACTCCATGTATGCAGAGAAAACTGTGCGATCAGCAGTCCTCTGTGTAAGAGAATGCAGCATGGATGGACGCTGCAAGTCCTTCAATTATCACAAAAACGACAATTCCTGCCAGATGAACAATAACACAAGACACGGACATGACGGATTCTTCTTGGAAGATCAGGGAAGTGTGTACTTTGACGGAGATGAGGACACACCTCTCTTCTCTTTGGCTGATTCGGTGCCAATGATTCGTAACGAAAGTTGTCAGAAGTTGTACGAAGCAGGCTACAATACAAGCGGCGTCTTCACCATCTATCCAGCAGGATTCATTAACACGGGTCTGCAGGTCTACTGTGATCAAGAGACTGAAGACAGTGTAGGCTGGCTTGTCTTTCAGAAAAGACAAGATGGCAGCGTGGACTTCTACCGTAACTGGGCCGATTACCAAGACGGCTTCGGCAATCTTACCGGTGAGTTCTGGCTGGGAAATGACAATTTGCTGAGTCTGACCTCACAAGGGACATGGGAACTACGCGTTGATTTAGAAGACTGGGAAGGTAATACAGCGTGGGCCAAATACAGCGCTTTTAGTATCACAGGGCTGAAGTATACTCTGCATATTGGTACATATGACACGAGCAGCAATGCTGGTGGCTCGCTTGCCTTTAGCAACCAACAAAGCTTTTCAACCAAGGACTCTGACAATGATGGGCACGCATCATTACACTGTGCACAATACTATGTCGGTGCGTGGTGGTATCGTAATTGCGCCCATTCTAATCTAAATGGCCGTCGTTACGATAACAGCGATCCTGCCGATATCCGAGGCATGTTTTGGCGCGATTTCAAGGCACATCCGTATTCTCTGAAATCCTGCAGTGTGAAAATTCGCCGCACGGATATCTAAACCAATCAGTTTAAAAGCGGATATCTGCTTGATACTCACATCTCGTTTAAAACGAAATTCCAGCAACATGAATTCAGTCAGACATTCCGCAATTTTGAAGCTTGCCGTACTAAATGGAATGATGATTGTATTATTGTACTGTATTACAGTACTGCGAGTCTCGTTGCAATTGTAAAAACCACTGGAGCAATAGAAATTCTAGAAAGAAATATCGCGTTCAACATTTTACTTCGTTATCTAAATTATAACACGTGATCATACTGAAATGAAAAAAATGTAGTGCTTGAGAATTGTTTTTATTTTGAAATATGTATGGACGAATTATGTTCTCATAAAAGCGGAGTGGGCTAGAGGACACTTTCACTCTTTTTTCATATTTTAGCATAATTAATTGGAAGATTTTTAATACAGTGTACGAAAGCAATATCTTTTACTCTGCCTTTGATAGAAACCCTGCTAGGATCGTAACATCAGGCCATGTAAAAATCTTATATACTCACTCAGAAATTGTTCAAATTTTTTCAATACATTTCTACTAGACTGTTTTTTTTTTTTTTGTTTTTTTTTAGTGAATTGTAGTTAGTTGACTTGATGTGAGTTGTCATTGACATAATTATGAATCATTCTTCAATTTACAATTGCATCAATCCCATATCAAAACAATGTAAAATATTCCCATGTAAATTTGACATTGACTTTGCATCGTTACGTCAAATGCATAATGACAATTAACTATTCTATGGCGGTGACTGAGAGCAACCAAACCTAGGTAATTGCCTCATCACGACTTACTTTCCCTTTAGGAGTACAAACCTGAAATCGAAAATGAAATCAAATCTCCTCATATAATATTTAGCTTTTAACATATCGATTGAATTCTTACTACAAATACTTAATGCAAAGATATAACTGAATATTTATTTCTTATGCTATTGTTTAAGTGCATTGTTACGTCAATTACCTTACTCTTAATTTAATTCAGTCAGTGTAATTTGAAATGATTCGTTTGGTTTTAAACGGTTATTTTTATGTCACTGAAAGTGGAATTTCGAAATTATGATCACCAAGTATCGTGACTATAAGTGAAATCTGCCTTCATTGAATGTTATGCAGAGCAGTAGATGAATAATATTGTATCGATATAATTTTAAAGTAATTTGCAAAAATGTTGCGAACTGCTTACTGTTGGGCGGGGAATGAGGGCGCTGCAGCACTCCCAACTTTTATGACGGGGTGCTGGATCATGGAATATGCTACAGTAACCCCTATTTGTAACAGACATTCAAGCACACCATGTCATGAGAATCATCCTTAGACGTCATCTCAGCCCACTCCGTTACCGCGGGCTTGTTAGATCTGTGGTCGTAGACTCGCTTTTTGAGAGTGTTTATAGTTTCGCAAGCATAATAATATTAAATGTTACAAACTGTACAGGAGATGAGGTATAATGTTTGAGGTAGTGCATGTAATAGTGCCATAGGTCTTGTGGGTTGTGCCCGAAGAATTTCCATCGAAAGAGTCTGTTTCCTGGTCTTGCAAACGGTGCATTTCGAGGTACACTTAAATGTACCATGTCTGATGGGAGTTTAACAAACAAACCAATTGAACAAATTGGAAGCAAAGAAAATAATGTTCAAAGGGGGAACCTCTACTCGGACAATTAAGTCTCGCAGGTTACGGGGGTGCCTGAAAGCGGCACTGGCATGTCTGGTATAGCACTATACGTTAATTAATTGATAATTGTATAAAGTGTGTGTTTTAATGTGTAATAATAAATTATCATCAATTCAATCATCGAAATTCATTTTTGAGAGTGATTTAAGCAATTATAGTTATAACCATCCGTCTTGTATAATTGGAAGATGGTTTCATTTCTAATGTTAATTAACAGAGTGATATACAAAAATGTTGCAAACTGCTTACTGACTAAAATTACCAAAATGCAAATCTTAAAATTTAGTGGGCCTGACGTTTCGATCCTAGCAGGATCTTTCTCAAAGGCAGAGTGACAAGGACAAAACAGATACATGTACACGAAGGAAGGGGGAGAGGGTGAATATATAGACACGGATGAGAAACAAAGGACAAAGAGTAAAGCTGGTAAATCCCTACCTACTCCTTCCCTTTGATCTCTCCCTACCAGCTTTACTCTTTGTCCATTGTTTCTCATCCGTGTCCTATTCACTCTCTCCCCCTTCCTTCGTGTACATGTGTCTGTTTTGTCCTTGTCCCTCTGCCTTTGAGAAAGGTCCTGCTAGGATCGAAACGTCAGGCCCACTAAATCTTAAGAGTTAATTAGCAGACTTAATTAGATTACTGAGAACAAGAACCGCTGATATCAGACTAGGAACGAAGACACTTTATTACAGCATAAGATTCACCCCGGCAATATATCTGACTCTGAGAAGAATGTGAATTGATTTGACAACAAGTTAATTATTTCGGAAATTTGATGAAAAAAAATCCAATAATACTACATTATAATTTTATTTCAATCAAACAAACAAAGGAAAGGAGTTTTATTTCAATTCAGACATGAAAACCAAATGGAAACGGTGACTTTATTTGAGAAGACTCATTCAACAGGCAGTGGCAATTGAGAATAATTATCAATATTAGCTAATCATCTGTGATGTATTGATTTGTGATGTTCAAAAAGCTTCATATATTGGTGAGCATTGATGTTGAATAAACTGAAGTTCACACAATGACTTGTTAATAGACGTTTTCTTTGGAGTTCAAAGGTCAATCTTTTTATAACAAGATAATACTGCTATAGATTGTATGTCAAAGTTCATGGAATATTTATTCATGACAAAAATTGGCAGTGCTAGGTTTTGAAAAGAGGGGCGGAGGCAGAGGCGTGACTTTGAGAAGGGGGGCAAAATGTTTTGGAGATGGGCGTGGCTGGGCATTGCAGTTTGGAAAAGCGAGAAGGTAGACTTGCTAAAATAATGACGTCTGATGTCTACTTCCTGAAATTCATTTTCCAGCAAATAAAGTAAAGAAAAACTGACTGGGAATTTCTTTTTACAAGATTGGAACAATTGAAGTAAATTTTGAATAAAAACTCCTTCATTTTGCATGGGGGAGGGGCTGAAAATAATTCATTGGGGCCTATCACGTACGTTCAGCGTCATCTTAAGACGACTTATGACAGTTTTTATTAATAAGACTCGTTGCGTTGACGTTAGCCGTTAATGGTCGGCAATACTGCAATAACTCGCAGAACATCGATGATAATTATGAAATTATTTTTTTTGCATCCCAGACATTTTCTTTCTTTGTCTTTGGATGGACCCTTTGGACCTTTTGTTTGTACGTGATGGGGTGTGTTCAATTCTATATGCCCATCTCAGTTCCTTAAGATGGGAAACTGTGACGTCATCGCATCCATTCCCAGGTCTGAACACCGTCAGCGTATTTTTTTTCGTAGGAGGGTTAGGGGCAATTATCATAAAATGGGGTGTCGTAATCTTCTGTCGTAATTTCCTTTCAAACAATTCGACACGCCTATTTATGATAATTAAATTTTATGAAAATTGCCCCCATGTTCCCTAACCCTCCTACGACAAAAACATATGCACACTGCTATACAGGCCAGCTGCTGACGTCACACGCTTGCGTAGCTGGGATCTATCGCCGAGAGGTTTGGTCGACGGCATGATCGAGCTGCAGAAAAGGTTTGTATGAAATTAATTACGTCCCTGCTCATTTTACCAATACCCTGATTACACAGCGCCCTCTAGGGGTATTCTAAAAACTCATCCAGTCTATATCGCAACACATTTTTTACTACTCTCCCAATCTTGACCTCGCTTATTTTCCTTTTTAATTAATGCATTGCAAGTGGGACTTGCTTGTTACATGATTTTTTTGCATGAGCAGTACTTTTCTCTGCTTTTGAGAAAGATATTGCTAATGCTAGGATCGAAATGTCAGGCCCTCCGGTCATTTCAAAGATTTGCAGTTTGCAACATGTGTATGTTTCTCATTCAGTTCTGTGTTTGTTAATTTTGTGTATAACCGTGACAAAAAATAATGTACATCATTACATTGGACATTCTTGATTTGGTGGAGATGGGAGAGAGGAGAGAGAGGGGGTGGATAGAGAGAGGGGTGGAGATAGGGGAGAGAGAGGGGCAGGAGAGAGAAGGGGTGGAGATGGGGGAGAGAGGAGAGGGGATGGAGAGAGAGAGAGGGTGGAGAGGGAGGGGAGAGGGGTGGAGATAGGGGAGAGAGAGAGGGGCAGGAGAGAGAAGGGGTGGAGATGGGGGAGAGAGGAGAGGGGATGGAGAGAGAGAGGGTGGAGAGGGAGGGGAGAGGGGTGGAGATAGGGGAGAGAGAGAGGGGCAGGAGAGAGAAGGGGTGGAGATGGGGGAGAGAGGAGAGGGGATGGAGAGAGAGAGTGGGTGGAGAGGGAGGGGAGAGGGGTGGAGATAGGGGAGAGAGAGGGGCAGGAGAGAGAAGGGGTGGAGATGGGGGGGAGAGAGGAGAGGGGATGGAGAGAGAGTGGGTGGAGAGGGAGGGGAGAGGGGTGGAGATGGGGGAGAGAGAGAGGCAGGAGAGAGGAGCGGGTAGAGATGGGGGAGAGAGGAGAGGGGATGGAGAGAGAGAGTGGGTGGAGAGGGAGGGGAGAGGGGTGGAGATAGGGGAGAGAGAAGGGCAGGAGAGAGAAGGGGTGGAGATGGGGGGGAGAGAGGAGAGGGGATGGAGAGAGAGTGGGTGGAGAGGGAGGGGAGAGGGGTGGAGATAGGGGAGAGAGAGAGGCAGGAGAGAGGAGCGGGTGGAGATGGGGGGAGAGAGGAGAGGGGATGGAGAGAGAGAGAGGGGGTGGAGAGGGAGGGGGTGGAGAGGGAGGGGAGAGGGTGGAGATGGGGGAGAGAGAGGCAGGAGATATAAGGGGTGGAGAGAGAGGGGTGGAGATGGACATAAGGGGAGAGAGAGAGAGGCAGGAGAGAGAAGCGGGTGTAGATGGGCATGATCGAGCTGCAGAAAAGGTTTGTATGAAATTAATTACGTCCCTGCTTATTTTACCAATACCCTGATTACACAGCGCCCTCTAGGGGTATTCTAAAAACTCATCCAGTCTATATCGCAACACATTTTTTACTACTCTCCCAATCTTGACCTCGCTTATTTTCCTTTTTAATTAATGCATTGCAAGTGGGACTTGCTTGTTACATGATTTTTTTTGCATGAGCAGTACTTTTCTCTGCTTTTGAGAAAGGTATTGCTAATGCTAGGATCGAAATGTCAGGCCCTCCGGTCATTTCAAAGATTTGCAGTTTGCAACATTTGTATGCTTCTCATTCAGTTCTGTATGTGAGTTTGCTAATTTTGTGTATAACCGTGACAAAAAATAATGTACATCATTACATTGGACATTCTTGATTTGGTAAAATGAATCCATGCATTACTACGTTTGCAATTGGCGGAATAAGACCAGAATGATTGTCTACACTTTTTGAATTTTACTAGTAGTATAGTACTGTTGTATTCTGATTTGACCTAGGCAAAGATTCTACAGCTTGCAAACCCGAGACTAAAAAGGCTATACACAGAAGGAAGCGAGTAAATTGAACGAGTAAATAACATGTCATACAATCTTTGTAAATCATGTATAAAATACCTTTTTGAATCATTTGTGTCGGCACGATAAAAAGCCGCAATGCGAGGTAACATAATGATGAATTGACGACTGTAAAGAGACTACGAGCGGTGCACATGATGATAGTCTGGCGGCAGTTAGTGGGTGTGTCTTAGTGTGACGAATGTTGTGCGGGATAAAGGGTACAAGACCGGCTTTTCAGCTGAATTTTGTTCCGTCAACAATACTCTACAGTTCGTTGGAACTGCGAGTTTCTGTCATCTTAGCGTTCTATATCTGCAGCATTTTATCGGTGATTCAGATTGGGCCCAATCTTGAGGTGGGACGGGAACTGGAATGAGTTGATAAGCCTTCAGCTATAACTGACCACCATGCACGATGCTTACGAAGAAAAACCCATCTTGGAAAAGTTGCCTCTACAGATCGAGTCCATTGCATGCCATGGTAAGGATGAATCACATGAATAGTGTAGACAAGTAAACATTACCAAATCAAATGGTCAAGGCATGGTTATGATCACTGGAATGTCATCGTGTCGTATTAATTGATGACTAATAATAATAATATATACTACTACTACTAGTTACTACTACTACTACTAGTACTAGCATTAACTAGTGGCACTGAACTTAGAAAATAGAAAAGAATACATTGAATAATTCTGTTCATCGTACTGTACAGTGTACTCACTACTCATTCCCAGTCCGAGTAATTTGGACCCGCGCGTCACCCTTTTTTTATTGAAATTTGAAGTTTGGAGGATCGGGTGATTGTAGCCTGTACTGGGTCCAAGCATGACGGGTAATTCTGCACTTGAAAGTTGAATCGGAACTTCAGTAATGAGTAAACATGTAAATCGATGATGTTTTGACAGGTCCGTGCGCACGCACGCACGCACATGCTCAAACAGACCCACTGTGCATGTAGTCCAAGTAACTTGGACCATTGCAATCGCCCTTTTAAAAAAATTTGAGATTTCGGGTGATGTACATGTAGGGTCCAAGAAAAACTGCTCGGAACCTTGCAAACTAACTATGTGTTCGACTCCATGACTACTGTACCCCCGACCAAAACCTCCAGGTTTTACCCCGAAAACACCCATGAAACCGTCCCACGGACCCATCTTTGGATTAAGTGAGAATCACCAATTTCAATACTGGTCATTTGTTTTACTCACGTTTGGGGAAAAAGGAGAAATTCTCCCTCAGGTTATCGAGCCGTCCAACGAGCCGAAATGCTGCTATTTTGAAATCGAGATAACGGCCGGTGTATAGCATGTAGGTACAGTACATTGTACGTCTGGGTACCGGGGGCACAGTCTAAGGGGCTCTGTGAGTGCGCGCGCATACACGCGTTGAGCCCCGGCGACTGTTTCCTGAAAAGCGCAAAGCAATGTCCGGACATCGCGCGCTGCATGCTGATTGCTGTGAACCAAATTTGGGGGTTTTGGTCGGGGGTAGTCATGGAGTCGAACACATAGTTAGTTTTACGGGATTCTGAGCAGTTTTCCTTGACCCTACATCGCCCGAAATCTCAATTTTTTTTAAAAGGGCGATTGTAAGGGTCCAAGTTACTCGGACTACTGTTCATGCAGACCTGTCAAAACTCATTCCATGGAACTTGGAAGTTTTAACTCCCGAGCCTATAGATGTATAAAAAATGTAATTGGTAGTTTTTATACCAACTCAACTATACATACATGGAATGGATTGATGAACTCCTGTTCTACAATATCAGCTAGTCCAAGTAACTTGGACCCTTACAATCGCCGCTTTTAAAATTTGTTTAGGGGGTAGGGCCCGGGTGATAGTACTTAGTAGGGTCCAAGATTTTCTACAGGGAAACACGACCAAACAACAATGTGTTTGACTCAATGACTACCCCCGACCGAAACCCCCAGATTTTACCCTTAAAACACCCGTGAAACCGTCCCACACACCCATCTTTGGATTAAGTGAGAATCATCGATTTCAATACTGGTCATTTGTTTTTCTCACGTTTGGGGAAAAAGGAGAAATTTCCCCTCAGTTTATTGCAAAAATGTCTCTCCCGTCCGACAAGCCAATATGAGATGGCCATCTTTGATTTCGAACTGACAAGCGAATCAATGATGTTCTGACAGCTTTGGATGTGCTGTGGGTCTGTAAGTGTGTGTGTGCATACATGCATTGAGACCTGTGACTGTTTCCTGATCACCACAAAGCAACCCACACATGTGCACCCATAAAAGTGTCAGAACGTCATAGATATGCGTGTAATGGTAGCATGTTTAGTTCAAAATCAAGAAATTTCAAACTTGCGCAATATCATGGAATGTTTGCGCTTATCACCACTTGTAGGAAATAATATTTGTTTGTTTTTGATTTGCAGGTGACCAGTTATTGGTTGGTACCAAGCAGGGGCACCTGCTTGTGTACAGTGTGACTGGAGGATTTGGTAAGTACAGGTACTGCAAGGAGAATCACTACAAGGCTTTTGTTCAGGCTTAGACTCTAGATAGCTCCGTCTTCATCTTTTTCATCCAAAAGCTTGAAATACAAGTTGAGATTCTTTATAGTACAGTATAGTATTCACCTAGCTGTGGCATTCTTCTCACAAATGCTATTCAGCCTGTCCCTTACAACACTGAGTCTGATTGGCCAATTGTCATTACATCATATTTATGCACATTCATGTATTCTCTGTAGAGTGTTCATGAATATGCATTTTAACATCAGCAGGAACATCCTCCAGGAAGAATGCCATTGCCGGGTGAATATACACCTGTACAATGTACACCTTCTTTATTTAAGTTTAAGCTTGAGAGTCTTTTTCAAAATTGAGAATAAATGAGATCCTTTGTCTGCCTTATACATGGAAGAGGGTTGAGACAAAGCCAGAGCCTGAGTCCGTGTCTGAAACGGGCGTCTAGAGCTAGGTCTCTGTCTTCCCCCTAATGGAAATACACAGAGATGTGAAGGCAATAGCCCTAGCCGTAGCTCTGGAAGTCCGTTTTGGTCATGGTCTGATATTGCATTGGGTTTATGCAAAGAAAATACCCTATATGTTAACAGAAAGCAAATACAATTGTGTTATACCTTTTAAATTGCCAACTTGAAAAAGAAACCACATTCATTGCAGGCTCTAATCAAACCATCAAACCCATGACTCCTGCATTGTAAATAGAGTCATCTTAACCACGACTACTATAGGCTATACTAGTACTATCTAGAGTCATCTTAACGATGACTACTATACATGTACTATTACTATCTAGAGTCATCTTAACCACGACTACTATACTAGTACTATCTAGAGTCATCTTAACCACGACTACTTTACTAGTACTATCTAGAGTCATCTTAACCACGACTACTATACTATTACTATCTAGAGTCATCTTAACCACGACTACTATACTAGTACTATCTAGAGTCATCTTAACCACGACTACTATACTAGTACTATCTAGAGTCATCTTAACCATGACTACTATACTATTACTATCTGGAGTCATCTTAACCACGACTACTGTACTATACTATTACTATCTAGAGTCATCTTAACAAAGACTACTATACTCGTACTATTACTATCTAGAGTCATCTTAACCATGACTGCTACTGTACAGTGTATACTATTACTATCTAGAGTCATCTTAACCACAACTACTATACTATTACTATAGAATCTAGAGTCATCTTAACCACGACTACTATACTAGTACTATCTATAGTCATCTTAAGCCCATTTCACACACAACCAAAAAACTAGGGTCCTTGGTTACAGGCGCACGTTGTCTGTCACCTAGGTTGTTAGCGATCACGAAGCGAGCTTACACACACAACGCTGTCACCAAAACACCAACATCCCCCGTTTCGGAACTTTACGTGCACTCAGTACGTGTGCAATGATTAGTAGACTTCTGCCAGCCCTTACAGTTGAGTTGTTTTGTTTATTACAGCATGGAGGAACTAGCGATGTTTTATTGTTGTATTTTCTAGAATTCTAGAACATTTGAGAAGGAATTTTTCATTAATTTCTTGAGATATCGGAAGTTGAAAATTGCAAAATCGCTCTGTGCGGCCGCGGTAGATCGAGCCAAAATGACGGAGAAAAAAAAGAGTCAAACGCCGTCCAAATTTGTCAATTTTACCCTCAAATTGAAGCCTGTATTCCCCTTCTTTCTATTCTTACCACTATTCATACCACAATAATAACGAAGGGAATAATATTAAACTACGCGGAAACAACATTCGGAGACAAACGATGAGTAGCGTATTACTATTATTTTTTTAGTTATGACCGATTTCCCTTCGCGATGTTAGCGAGGTTGGCAACTCTAGGTGTGGTTTCCGCCACTAGGTAAAGCCATAGTGACACTACAGGAGCAGTAGGGCCGAAACCAGCCTACGCGCGGCACATGTGACATGACACAACACGTCTTTGCACACACTGTACAGTGCATGTGCAGCGACCACATGGCTGCATACGAGTTACGACTACGATCACGCTGCGCTACTCAAGCCTGATCGGAACTTCCAGAACTATTAGCGAGACGGTTATGCTACAAAAAAGTACAATTTATTTTACTACCGAAATCATGATATAGATTGTGATAATAATGGGGTGAACACAGTGCCGGTCGGAAGCATTGTTTCTCACCAGGAGTGGTGGACGGAGATTACCCGTGGTGGTCGGCCCCGTCCACTGCCGACCAGCGTAGCTACATGTATAACACTGGTTCCAAACATAAACACGCGCAGTGCGCATGCCAAGTGTCCCTGCCAAAACCAGGGTCCGTGGTTATGAACACTGTTCACGTTTCACACACACGATCTGGGCGATTTTGACAAGGGTGCGAAATTTTGTAGGAGGCCTGGACCTCGGAGATCAAAAACCAAGGTGCCTGGCGATTTGTTTCGCAAGGGTCACTTGCACACACCACAGATTTGCGATTTCATGACATGGTTGCGATTTCATCGCCAGGGACCTCAGCGATTTCGTCTAGTGTGCAACGGGCTTTAACCATGACTACTATACTATCTAGAGTCATTTTACATGTAACCACTTGACTACCAAGCAAAAGGAAAAGAATTGCACGGTTGCTTGTGGCTGGTTGGAGTCAGCAGGGTTAGGGTTAAACCAAGCACCGTGTAAGGTCTGCACTTGATGCATGCAACTGGTATGGTAATTGTTTGGTAAGATGTCTGTACATCCAGACATGTAGCTTCAAGAGCAAGACATTTATTCATGTCTTTCAGATGGTCTCTCTCATGAAACACAGTGCTACTAAGCATTTCAAAGTTCAGTCCTATGCATGGTGATACTCCTACTCAAACTACGATACTCATACTTGGGTTGTAAATCACTTGGTACTCGGTACTCCCAAATAGAGGTACAAGTACACTTGGTACTCGGTACTCCCAAATAGAGGTACAAGTACACTTGGTACTCGGTACTCCAAAATAGAGGTACAAGTACACTTGGTACTCGGTACTCCCAAATAGAGGTACAAGTACACTTGGTACTCGGTACTCCAAAATGGAGGTAAAAGTACACTTGGTACTCGGTACTCCAAAATAGAGGTACACAAGTACACTTGGTACTCGGTACTCCCAAATAGAGGTACACAAGTACACTTGGTACTCGGTACTCCCAAATAGAGGTACAAGTACGCTTGGTACTCGGTACTCCCAAATAGAGGTACAAGTACACTTGGTACTCGGTACTCCAAAATAGAGGTACACAAGTACACTTGGTACTCGGTACTCCAAAATAGAGGTACACAAGTACACTTGGTACTCGGTACTCCCAAATAGAGGTACAAGTACGCTTGGTACTCGGTACTCCCAAATAGAGGTACAAGTACACTTGGTACTCGGTACTCCAAAATAGAGGTACACAAGTACACTTGGTACTCGGTACTCCAAAATAGAGGTACACAAGTACACTTGGTACTCGGTACTCCAAAATAGAGGTACAAGTACACTTGGTACTCGGTACTCCCAAATAGAGGTACAAGTACACTTGGTACTCGGTACTCCCAAATAGAGATACAAGTACACTTGGTACTCGGTACTCCAAAATAGAGGTACACAAGTACACTTGGTACTCGGTACTCCAAAATAGAGGTACACAAGTACACTTGGTACTCGGTACTCCCAAATAGAGGTACAAGTACGCTTGGTACTCGGTACTCCAAAATAGAGGTACAAGTACACTTGGTACTCGGTACTCCCAAATAGAGGTACATGTACAAGTACACTTGGTACTCGGTACTCCCAAATAGAGATACAAGTACACTTGGTACTCGGTACTCCAAAATAGAGGTACACAAGTACACTTGGTACTCGGTACTCCCAAATAGAGGTACAAGTACGCTTGGTACTCGGTACTCCCAAATAGAGGTACAAGTACACTTGGTACTCGGTACTCCAAAATAGAGGTACAAGTACACTTGGTACTCGGTACTCCCAAATAGAGGTACAAGTACGCTTGGTACTCGGTACTCCCAAATAGAGGTACAAGTACGCTTGGTACTCGGTACTCCCAAATAGAGGTACAAGTACGCTTGGTACTCGGTACTCCCAAATAGAGGTACAAGTACGCTTGGTACTCGGTACTCCAAAATAGAGGTACAAGTACGCTTGGTACTCGGTACTCCCAAATAGAGGTACAAGTACATGTACTCATCCTTGATTAACAGCTGTACTCAAAGTACTCGATAGAAGAAGTACATGTACACATGAAGTGTATGTACTCATACATGTACTCATACGTGTACTAGAAAGAGTAAGATTAAGCCAGTACCGGTACTTGTACTCTATTGCAAAATACTTGGCACTTGGCAGTACTTGATACTCAGAAAAATGTACTTGACTTATATCACTGCCCAAATAGCATGGTTTTATGTGCTCCAGTTACATACATGTACAATGTTGTACTCTCAATGCACAGGTGTGTACAAAAGTACAGACAGTATTGTGCACCCACAGAACAGTGTATTGTTTATAGTGAACAATGCGCGCAATGCAGTTTTTGCCTTGCTAGTGAATGTTTGAAAAACCATTACTCCTAAACCCATTGAGTGACATCCTAATTCTTTCAGAGGATGTTGCTTACATTGTCAGCAACATAGGAAAACATTTATCTATAGGCTTTTTTAGACACATTCAGGTGAAAGTTCAAATTCTAATATCATGCTTTTCTGATACTATTTCTGATTTTGGTCATAGTTTATTAGATGTACAGTAGTCCAACACACCAGCTGTCATTTGATGTACCGGTACATGTGTAAGATTAATCTTTGTAGGTGCTTTACATGTACATCATAACATGTACTTAAAGATATGACCCTCCAAACAGGTTTTGCTATCTAGGTATTGGTTCTTTGGGCCAAGAAGCACAAATACCAATAATTTCATTTCAATCCATAACGGCTCACGGCTGGGTGGAAAAGCGTGATGAATTAACATGGAATGATCCATTTGGTCCCTTTTGAAACTGTGTGTGACTCAGGGAAGAGTCATACTTTATACCGGTATTTTAGAAGGTGGATAATACTAATTAACTGAATAAGACTATCAAACAATGTTATATGACTTACATACAACATGTATGTATGGCCTATAAGGATCTTTATCATAGCCACCATCTGCAGCTATCAGAGTTTTGAATGTCAGGTTACATACAAGCCAATCATCTTTTCTGCCAAGTGGTTACTCAATTTATTTACCTCCCTGTATGCCATTATATCCAACCATTTCTAAATTCTATAGGATGTATAATAAAGCAGAACAGAGCATCTTCCTATTTTATGTTCTTCAGAGAGCTTGGTGCTATAAGTTGAGGGTGCCCTTTGAAATTTGCGTTCCATAGGCCTACTGGTAGTTTCATGAATTTGTATGCACATTGTTTTTAATGTACATGTACACGTATACAAGCCAGGAAGTTTTCCCTTTTTTTCTTTTTCTCCACCATCCCCGTTCCCTGTGGCTGACTGTAAAACTGACTGTAAAAGAGACAAAAAAAATGCAAACTCCAATATTCAGAAGACCTGTCATTTTGATCTTAGCAGGACCTTTCTCAAAGGCAGAACATCTGTACATAGCTCCTTGCCTTTGCTATTTTGAAATGTCCTGCTTGGATTGGAATGTCAGGCCTTGGAAATTGTTGAGTGTCTGAGTTAAGGCCCACATGTGCAAATACTCTACAAACTAGAAAACAATGCTTGAATACGACTCCTATTACTGGTATTAGCATAGACAGGAAGCTGATTCATCCACTATCTTGCTGTAAAGGAATCTGACAGATTACTCTTTGCAATGCGTAGATTGCATCTACAGCTGTACTCATTTTCCTTACTCAGATGTACGGCATTGTTCAATTTGTTTTGAATGAATTTCATTGGCCCTAAAACTTCAAAAACAAACAAACATGGTATTTTGAAGTTAGCATTAGGGTTAACCATTTTGTGCCAGGACATGAATTCCTAGCACCACTGATGTTGCTGTGTGCTGGACCCTCTGTATCTTGCCGCCGCTTTTGTCCAAGTTTTACGTTCATGTAGACTTTTCAGCCTGTTACAAACCAATACATGATGTACATGTACATGTACATGTACGTAGTATGATTTTGCCTGGTTTGACTTGCTTGTACAGTACATTGTTGTACTTCTTTTTTGATTTATTGCACAGGTATTTGTTGCTGCTAATTATTTGTTTTGTAAGTTTTGAAAATGTCACATTATTTCCCCTCCCATGTGGCAGTCATGGGAACTGAAAGTTGGGCAGGTTTGAAATGGTTTATATGTAGGACTTTACTGTATGCATTGTGCTAGAAGCATGGAATAATGGGAGGTGATTTACAGTAACACCTTACATTTATATAGTCTACATACTGTACCTAGTCCTACATGTATGTTTAAAGATAGAGAACATGATGCAGCAGACTTTATAGAAATGCTGGATTGATGTGTTTGCTTAAATAAGTTGTTCACTTACAGGTTTTGGAGGGAATGAGGACACTTAAACATACCGGGTAACTTATAAGAAAGAATGAATAAGAATAATTGAAATCAGTAAGGAATAATTCTGCTTTGTTTGTTTAATCCTAATGATGAAGTGTCTTAGAATGGTTAAAAATAAAACACACTTTGGCCTGAATTTGGCAAGTACATTTAGTTTACTCCATAAATCTTTGTGAATGCTTTCCTATAAATATTTACTGTTTGGTTTCTTCCAATGCTCACCTACATTTTCCCTCCCACTACAGGTATGCCAAATCACAAGGTAGACTTGCTCAGATCCTTCAAGTCTTTTTCCAAGCGACCCATCCAACAGTTGGCTTGTATTCCTGAACTCCATATTCTGGTCAGCTTGTCAGGTGAGTAGAAACCAAGGGTTAGAGGTCAAAGGGGGATTGCAAGTAAGAATTGCAAAAGAGGAAGGTTGCTTTGAAATTACCGTAGACCTGTCTGGAATGACCAACTTGTCATTCTTAGCACTAGACTAAGATGATTGAGACAGTGTGTTTTATACAAGTATTTCTCTTGCCTCTCCTCTCTGATCCTTCTCAAATTCCCACCAGGGATGTCATGAATATTCATTGTTTCTTCCCTTAGTGTAGGTAAGTTAGGTTATTCATCTTTAGATTTTTCTCTCATCTCTTACGGTGAAGTAAATACAAAAACCGTTGCAAATTACTCACTGACTAAAATGACCTGCAATACATAAATCTCAAAAGTTAGAGGGCCCTAACTTTTGATATCTCTTAAGGTGGATATTTTTCCTTCTTCATTTAGAATTCTCTTGTCTCAAGGTCGTGAGTTTGCTGTTAACTACATGTACATTGGTCATAGAAGATAACAGAAATCTTGATAACAGAAATACTCTATAATCTTTGTAAGAAACCAGGTGTGGGTCATCTTCAAACATAAGATGGCCTTGGTTCATGTACATGAAGTGCAAGACTTGTGTTTTATTTGCATAAGTTGAAGATTTGTCTGTTTGGTTTCTTTGTGCAGATGCTGTCATCAATGTGCATGACCTCAATCAGTTCTCACAGATTACCAGCATCAGCAAGACCAAAGGAGCCACACTCTTTGCCATTGATCTACAGGTGTGTGCATTGTATTACTGTCATAGGCATGGTTTGTGAGCTTGTAATAGTTACACTATTGTTGTGTTGACCATTCTTAGTAAAAACCAGTAGTTTCACACTCCAACATCAAATTTAGAGTACAGTATACAGCAGTTGATTTCACACAAGTCAATTGATGACAAAGTGTGGCATTGTCTTGGTACACAAACAATTTCAACTTTAATGGTTTATCCAATATTAGTCATGTTGTGATCAATTTGGTGTTTTTGTGTGCCTGGACAGGTTTTGAACCAGTAACCATGCACTTGGTAGTACTACACAGGATTTGAGCCCAAAACAAATGTGAATTCTGGATGCATCTAGATAGAAATGACATCCATAGTCATTTACTTGTACAGATGCTCATTACACTACCAAAGAGATGTAGCAAAAGGTAGCTGAATAATCTCCACTCTTTTGACTGAGTTCGTCGTTAATTTCCCATTTAGAAATTGATGACAGACAGTGGTAGTGTGACCTACAACCTACGGCTATGCGTAGCAGTCAAGAGGAAACTCCAGCTCTTTAATTGGAGGAACCGCTCATTTGAAGAAGTCAAGGTAAAATAAAAGACATTTAAGCCTTTTGATCAAAGATTTATTCATAAGAGTTATGCCGCAAACCATTTCCATGCATATTGTACTGGGTATCACAAGGCATTACAGTAATATACATGTGGTGCATTCCAGCCTTTGTAGTTTGAGTTATAACAGAGTGCTAAGACACCATTGGGGTTTGAAATTGGAAGATCATCAAGATCAATGAGATTGGAAGGTTTTCATGGTGAGAATAGGAGAAGGAGTAGGTTTGCGGTGACACCACACTTTTGTTAGTAAGTGTTCTGTTCGTCTTCAGGAGCCTGCTGAAGTTATTAAGATATTAAGATCCATGTTTTAATATTTAGATACTTGTCTCTTTTCTGTGTCGAGAAATTTCTACTTCCAAGCCCTTAACTGCAGTTATATTGGTTGTAGACAATGCCTTCCTTACATATTGATTTCTGACCAAGATGTAGAATTGTTATGTACATGTATCATGTACCGGTATTTCAATGAAGTAATAATTATTTGTTCTTGAAATGCGATGTTATTGATATACCACTGGACATTAGACAATCTAATCGATGCAGTCATCTGTCTTCCCTGTCAGGCGGAGCTAGGCGTTCCAGATGTGCCTAAGGCTATGGCTTGGTGTGGTAGCTCCTTGTGTGTAGGCTTCAAGAGGGATTATTTCCTCATTAGGGTAAGTCTTCATAGATACATGTTCCTACGGCTATGGCTTGGTGTGGTAGCTCCTTGTGTGTAGGCTTCAAGAGGGATTATTTCCTCATTAGGGTAAGTCTTCATAGATACATGTACATTACTTGTTGGTGTAAGTGATAACTATATTCAATGAGGGTTTACTATCCCCAACATGTAGCATTGTATGCTCATTGCTCTGCCCAATTGTCTGCTTGTAAAACCTACCCCTAGTCTGGGATTGAATATGTGACTTGTGGTTCTCAGCGAAGCTCAAAAGTTAGTGAGCCTGACGTTTTGATCCTAGAGTAGAAAGGTCCTGCTAGGATCAAAATGTCAGGCCAACCAAATTTTGAGATTTGT
Source organism: Luidia sarsii (assembly GCA_949987565.1). Taxonomy (NCBI): domain Eukaryota; kingdom Metazoa; phylum Echinodermata; class Asteroidea; order Paxillosida; family Luidiidae; genus Luidia; species Luidia sarsii. The sequence goes on from OX465101.1 coordinate 39,893,108, forward strand.
ATTTTGGTAATTTTAGTCAGCAAGCAGTTTGCAACATTTTTTGTATATTACTCTTTTATCTATCAAGCTGATTGTATTCATATGGTGGGTTTGTAAATCAAGATGTAATACAAGTATACATATTGCCACAAAGGATGCCTGTGCTCTCCATCTGAAAATCCTAACAATTTTACTATTTCCATAATTATTTGGATGTAATTTTCATTTACAAAACTACAATATAAACAATGTATAAATCCTGCCTTTTACAAATGATTTGTGCACATTTTGCAAAATTCTTACTAACTTAAATGACAGAAATGCAAATTCCCAAAGACTGCGTTTCCTTGTTTCATTTTTGTTGTGTCAAGGTTGACAACGGAGAGCTGAAAGATCTTTTCACCACGGGTAATGGAACTCAATCTGAGCCTACAGTCACTCGGCTATCAGAAGACATGCTTGCCCTAGGACGTGACATGATGAGTATTATCATTGACTCCGATGGTCAACCAGCCAAGAAGTATGCTCTTACATGGACAGACTATCCCATTGTCCTAGGTAGGTGTGTCACAGTCACCCCTTATCTGGACCCAAGGCCCCTCACAGATATTAGGGGTACCCCCCCCATTTGAAATGGATTAAACCAAGCCCTACTTCAAAACATCCATGACCCTAGAAGCCATCTTGGCATACCACTCATTGGAAGTCGGTCATAGATATTTATATAAGCAAGCTTACCTGAGCACAAGACATTGGCAATGTCATCTTTTTAAGCTGGTTATTTCAGAAACCATATCAAACATACCTCACATTCCTCATCTGATCATTGAAGGTTCCCAAGTCCCTTATGCCTCCTTCTATGATTAACACTACAAATCTGACAGTCTCCTGAAGATGAACAGAGTATACTGTTTGAAACGTCGAGTTCCTCCGGTTATTTTCAGAACCACACGTACTCACAAAAGAGAACTTTGCATGGTTTCACCGCAAACCTATCACTTCTAGCTGCTATTCTCACCATGAAAACCTTCAAATCTTATCTGACAAATTTTAATAATTGAGTGGGTCTGAGTTTCCGATCCTAGCAGGACCATTCTCTGAGTGTAAATGGTCTGAGAGCTGTCTGGCTAGGTTCTCTTGTTGAGCTATCTTAACTCCTTCTATTCTTATTTCTTTTCAGAGCATGACCAACCATACATCATAGCGGTCTTATCCAAACATGTTGAGATAAGAACTGTGGATCCTCGTCTTCTTGTACAAAGCATTGAGCTGAATAAACCACGCTTCATTACCATAGGAAGGTATGCAGGTGGTGTGCTGAGATATATTGAAGCCCTTGGTATCAACATTCCAACATGTCTGACTATATTGATATGACCATCATTGGTCTTTTATTTACATGATTTATTAAATTGATGCAAGAATAAATCTCAAAAGTTAGAGGGCCTGACTTTCTGGTCCTAGCAGGACCTTTCTCAAAGGATCAAAATGTCAGGCCCTCTAACTTTTGATATTTATGTATTGCAGGTCATTTTAGTCAGTAAGCAGTTTGCAACAGTTTTTGTATTAACTTAATGCAAGAATAGTGCAAACTGCTTATTTACTGAAATAACCAAAATGGTGAAACTTAATGGTGAAATTTAATGTTTCGATCCTTGCCGAAATTTTTCTCAAAGGCAGAATATGCAGATCATATTTCATCGGTCTTCTGTGCCGTCTTCATTCTGTGGCAATGTTTATGTTGCAGATCCTAATCAAAGCTTATTGATTTTTAATTCAATTCAAACGAATGATGGAAGAATTGACTGGGAACTCATGAACAATTTCGAAAAACGGCAAAGAAAACTGGACCAGGACCTAAACCTGAGACCTCTGTTTTTGCATACAAGAGCTCTTACCATCTGAGCTATCAAGCCCTTAGATGTTGGCCTTCCCAAATAGTCAACTAGTCTTTGCCGGGCTGGGGGCGCCAGTTAGAAGCATTTCAACCATTACTTGTTGTATACCTGGCTACAGAAGCTTGTGGATGACACAAAGTGGATGACACAAAGTGGCTTTTTCCAAGATTTGTAATTGCAGGATTCTTTACTCTTTGTCTTCTTCTCCTTTCCCCAGTGGCCATGTTTATGTGGCATCCCATCATTTCATTTGGAAGTTGGTCCCTGTACCCATCACCAGTCAGATCAAGGCGCTGCTAGCAGAGAAGCAGTTTGAGTTGGCTCTCCATCTAGCTGTGAGTTCAAAACATTTCATGTTGTGCCAGAAAATCACGCAGTTGGCCAATGTTGAAGGGAATAAAACATGGGTCTTACTATGCCCCATTGTAATACAAATGGAACTGGGAGGGATTACTAGTCTGAAGCAAGGCATGGGCCTCTATCACTATTGGTGGAAGACTGCCAGCAAAGGCTGACAAATAGAACTGGGAGGGATGACTAGTCTGAAGCAAGGAATGAGCCTCCATCCCTATTGGTTTGTAGAACTGGGAGGGGTGACTAGTCTGAAGCAAGGCATGAGCCTCCATCCCTATTGGTTTGTAGAACTGGGAGGGGTGACTAGTCTGAAGCAAGGCATAAGCCTTCATCCCCTATTGGTTGGTAGACTGCCAGCCAAGGCTGACAAATAGAACTTGGAGGGGGTGACTAGTCTGAAGCAAGGCATAAGCCTCCATCCCCTATTGGTTGGTAGACTGCCAGCCAAGGCTGGCAAATAGAACTGGGAGGGGGTGACTAGTCTGAAGCAAGGCATAGGCCTCCATCCCTATTGGTGGTAGACTGCCAGCCAAGGCTGGAAAATAGAACTGGGAGGGGGTGACTAGTCTAAAGCACGGCATAAGCCTCCATCCCTATTGGTAGACTGCCAGCCACGACTGACCAATAGAAGTTGGAGGGGTGACTAATCTCCATTCTTTTGGGTAATGGTCTGCCAGCCAAGGCCAATGAAGTCTTAGCCTAATCTGAATTTCTCCATGATATGACATGACATTGTAGTGTTTTTATATGATTTCTTACTGTCCCTCAAGTTCTTTATCTCGTACAAATCTTGTTACAGAATATGACAGATGAGGTAGAAGCCGACAAACAAAGACGGATTCAACACATCCAGAACCTGTACGCCTTTGAATTATTCCAGCAACACCGCTTTGAGGAATCTATGAAAATGTTTGCCAAGTTAGGAACAGGTAGCAAAACTGGATGAAAACTTTATGAAAACTGGATGAAAACTAGATGAAAACTGGATGAAAACTGGATGAAAATTTGATGAAAACTGGATGAAAACTGGATGAAAACTGGATGAAAATTTGTTGAAAACTGGATGAAAATTTGATGAAAACTGGATGAAAACTGGATGAAAACTGGATGAAAACTAGATGAAAATTCAATGAAAACTTGATGAAAACTACACTGTAGATGAAAACTGGATGAAAACTCGATGAAAACTAGATGAAAACTAGATGAAAACTAGATGAAAACTACACTGTAGATGAAAACTGGATGAAAACTAGATGAAAACTAGATGAAAACTAGATGAAAACTAGATGAAAACTAGATGAAACCTTCATGAAAACTAGATGCAAACTCAATGAAAATTTGATGAAAACTCGATGAAATCTTGATGGAAACTCGATGAAAACTTGATGAAAACTAGATGAAAGCATGATGAAAACTAGATGAAAACTGGATGAAAACTAGATAAAAACTAGATAAAAAACTAGATGAAAACTAGATGAAAACTCAATGAAAACTCGATGAAACCTTGATGGAAACTCGATGAAAACTTGACGAAAGCTCGATGAAAGCTCGATGAAAACTAGATGAAAACTGGATGAAAACTAGATGAAAAATTGATGAAAACTAGATGAAAACTCATAGCTGTGGTCTGAGTGACCACCAGTACAGGTAGATCACAGAGAAAATAGCTCACACATTTGCATAGAAATGCTTGAAAATCCGTAGGAATTTGGGAGAGATTTGAATCCTTCACTGCTGCTGATGTCTCAGCCCACATGACCATTGAATCAGATTTCAGATTTCTCCACGTCGCACTAGTCCACCTTTGAGTCCCCATGATCGCCACACAGGTTAAAACAAAATGTTTCAACAAACAAGCGAGTCAAACCTGGCACTATCAGACATCTGTGTGGCTTTTGTCTTGCTACATATTGTTTTGTGGTAGCCTGAAAAGAGACTTGATGTAAAACTTGGACCATAGTGATGCCTGGATTCAGAGGGCCTGGCACATAACAATCCTGATCCAGATTTTTTATGTCCCTGCATAAAGTAATTTCCGTAAGGTCCTGCAGTGGTTTGAAATTATTTGGCCTCCAATCTGATCCTTGGCAAGACCCATTTTTGAGAAAGGTCCTAGAATTGAAACGTTGGGACTTCTATAACTTTGTCTGAAAATGGCAAAGGAGAGGTCTTGGGTTCGAGTCCCGGTCCATTCAAAGTTTTGTTTGCCATTTTCAGAAAATATTAAAAAGTTCCCAGTCAGTTTTTACTTCTTTTTTTGACCTCTATAATTATGAGATTCGCAATTTTGTCTTTGAAATCAGTAGGCCATCTGCAGTTTTTTTGTATAGGTGATTTTGTAAGTGGCGGGTAATTAAATATTAGTCTCTAATTTATTGATTTTTTTTAATGCTTATGAGAATCTTGATACCATACCCATTAAGTTAACTCTGTAAGCACTCAAATAAACAATAACCCTTCCACATTTACCTTAAATGACAATCGTTCTCTTATCTTCCACCAACAATTACCCAGACCCATCTCAAGTGATTGGTTTGTTTCCTGACCTACTCCCCAAGGAGTATCGGAGCAAGCTAGAGTACCCAAGCTCCCCCACGGAACTGACCGGAGTGACCATGGAGAAAGGCTTGACTGCACTCATTGAGTACTTGACTCAGAAACGGCAAGATCTGATGAAGATGTCCAACAAGGAACTGAACCAACCCTCGACCATTGTGGAGGGCTGTGCTACGGTTACATCACGCAAACAAATGAGTCTGATTATTGATACTACATTGCTGAAGTGTTACCTGCAGGTGAGTGGTTGGATGGGGTGTGCTGATACATGTATTGGCTGTGGGGGTTAGGTGAGGGGTATTACTTTGCATGTACTTGGTTGTTTGCATGGTGTATGTCTTAATAGACCAATTGTGTGACCATTGTTTACATGCCATCACATGACTTATAGTGAGCATCTTTGCATCTCATTGGCACAGAGCAGTGATTGAAATGTACAAAGAAGAATGTGGACAATATGATAGTGTTCTTTGCTCATTTGCACTCCTGTTCTGCACCAAATGAGATGCAGAAATACCCACTATAAGTCACGTGATGCAGTGGTCATGCAATCAATCTATTGGAGTTGTAGGGTGCAATAAAGGGTTGGGATGCAGGGATGTTAGGCCATGGGGTTGTGGTTGGGGCTTGGCATTTGGAATTTTATATGTGGGCATGAGTTATGGGGCGAAGGGTTTGTTGATGTGCAATCATTTGTAGGGCACTCTTTAGAGTTTGGATGTAGAGGTGATCATGGTGATAGCTGTGAGATTGAGGGAAACAAATTCAGTAGAGAAATATACAGTGGAACATCGCTAAAACGAATGCCGATTTACCGAACATTCGGCTATAATGAACAATGCCCTTTGGCTCCCGATTTTTGTGCACAAAATATGTGGCTGCAACTGCTATAACGAACGACCGCTATACCGAACAATTTGTATGGATCCTGGGTTGTTCGTGATAGCGACGTTCCACTTTATTGTCAGGTGATGTTTGGTGTTCACTAGAGATAGAAGAGGGTTTGTGTCTGTGGGTTGCCCTCAACAAGACCCTTTATTGCCTTCTGTCTTCTCATCCAGACTAACGATGCCTTAGTGGCACCCCTCCTGAGACTTAAAGACAATAACTGCCACCTGGAGGAATCAGAGCGTGTTCTTAAGAAACATCAGAAATACAGTGAGCTCATCATTCTGTATGAGATGAAGGGACTACATAAGAAAGGTATGAGATGTTCAGTAACATTGGAGGGCTGTTTATTATGTATGGAATGTAGCCACAAGACACCTGAGAAGGGAGGGGATACCTTGAAGTGGAGATGACTCTCCACTTCATTGATTTCATAACCTATGATCAAACATTGGTGACTTTACAATGCACAACACTGCTAGGTGACCAATCTTTTATAGAATGGGTCATACATCGTCAATTCAATCAAGTTGGATCGCAAGGTTTTGTGAAATAAACTTTTAGGGGTTACTAGCCTGAAATAATATTAATGAGCGCTAGGGCCTTGTAAGATGCCTATACACACATGCCTAGACTAAGTGGGATATGCTTGCTTTTCTCCACAACTACGATATTGCACACAACCATGAAATCGCTTGAAAACATCGAGATGATGATGATTTAAGATGGAGGAAGTACTAAGCTGTCTTTTATTCGTGTTTTGATTTTCTTCTTTCTCATTTTCCTGCCAGCCTTGGACCTGTTACTGAGACAATCGCAGAAACTCAACAGTCCCTTGAAGGGCCATGAGAGGACTGTGTCTTACTTACAGAGACTAGGCAGTGATCACTTAGATCTCATCTTTGAGTATGCCACCTGGGTCCTTAAGGCACACCCTGAAGATGGACTCAAGGTACCCATTGCATTTTGATCTTTTCTTCAGAATTGTTATTTCGCTCCACAGTAAGGGATGTAAGACTTCCGGAAACTTCCTGATTTTCAGGAAATGGCGTGATTTTATTATTATAGGTGTATTATTATTATTATTATTTATTTCATTATTATTTGTTTTTAATGTCAAACAGGTATCTGAAAGTGCTAATTTTATCCGTTAAAGCCCTAAAAACTGAAGGGCGCCTGTACCCCTGCCATGAATCCCACAATCGCATTTCTTGGTCGCGTAAGCACTCACTCGCAGTGGCTCAATTTATTGGCCTTCAGTTATTTTCAGGAAATGACTTTGTCAGTCACTTACATCCCTGCACAGTTTAAGTTCTTCAGTGTACTAAGTTTACCCAAATATGATTTCTTGAAGAATGCTTGCAGAGACACTGTTTAATCTCTTTCATCTGTGTACCACATACATCTATGATTTCTTGAAGGAATAAGTCAGTGTGTTCCTAGCTACAAACTCAGAAACAATCAGCAATGATTCATTACAGGAAAAATCTGGGTCAACTGCTATAAAGTTGCTTTCGGAACAAGTCCTTACAGTTTAAAAAATTTAAAAGGGTTAGCCAAGGTCCCCTGACAATGGGCAGAGTATTCACTGTCCAGAACAATGAGGTACATGGTCTTCTTAGAGCCACAATCCTTCTGGAAAGATATTACTTACTTGGTATCACTGCAAACTTTCACCATTAACAAAAGTATTTAATGGCAACCATTCCACATTGTGATGTGAGATCTACATGTATGTGAGATCTTACCATAATTTACATTTATCTCAAATGTTAGAAGACCTGACATTTCAATCCTAGGAGGACCTTTCTCAAAGGCAAAAGCTTTTTCTTTCCCTTTGAGAAAGGTCCTGCTAGTATCAAAACATCAGGCCCTCTAACTTTTGAGGTTTATGTATTGCAGGTCATTTTAGTCAGTGATTGCAATAGTTTTTTTTATTAACTTCATGATTTACATTTGGTAATCAGTTTTATTATGGGTCACAGTTTTCTTCAGTGGAACTTGATTATGTTTGATTCAATGGTGGTGCTTGAACCATTGTGGATTTACCTTACAGATCTTCACGGAAGACATCCCTGAGGTAGAGAATCTTCCACGGATGCGTGTCTTAGACTATCTCATGGCTGTGGCTAAGAGCCTGACCATACCGTACTTGGAGCATGTCATCTTGACTTGTGGGGACACAACACCAGAGTTCCACAACCGTCTGATTCATTTGTACAGGGAGAGGGTTCAGGAGAAACGAGAGGATTACCTTCATACTCTGCCTGAAGGTAAGTCCTAGATAGGCCGAGGGGTCTTAGAGATGGAGGTGGATAGGAAACTGTATAGATTGAGGCCTTCCTAGTTAGAAACACAAGGGCTGTTCCCACTACAAAAATAATCGCGATTTGAATCGCGATTCAAAAAGCTTTTTTGGGGGGGTCGTGTCCACACAGACCAAAACATCACATTGTAAAAAATCACAAGCCGGTTGTGATTAGCAGTTGTGGTCAAATGGTGGGTGTGTCCTTGGGGATGGCCCATGCAGGGAGACGTATAAACAAGCACCGCACTTCCTGTCAATCAGAGCGGAGCATTGTGGGATTAAAAAACCTGGTGCGATTCACTGGAGCGTTCCCACACACACCGCATCACAAATAAATGCAATTATTTGAAAAAATCTTACTAATAGTGGAGTCCAAATTGCAATTCAAATCCCACTAGTAATCGCATTTATTGTGTCCACTCACGGAAAAAAGTGGAGTTTGAATCGCGATTCAAATCACGGTCCAAATAATCACGTTTATTTGGTGTAGTGGAAACTACCCTACTGACACCAATAACCTATGGACAAACTTTTGAAACTGGTGTCAAGAGACTGTAATGCCTTGACCTGACACACTTTGCCAATGGTTTTACATTTCTGATCCACTTTGATGCTAGCAAAGTATACTGTTGAAGATGTTTGACTATTTTGACCTATCAAAAGCAACATGATTAACAGGACTGCTTCAATGGTTGAACTCTGTCAGGGAGTCCACAGGTCTCGCATTCAAATCTTAATTCATTTTTTTTTTTTATCTGAAACACAACAACAAGCAATATGTTTTATTTTTCTGTAGGGCAACTTCCACCGAGAGGAGGCACAGAGCCGGGTGAGTTTGGAGAACTGAGAAACAAACTCCTCTTCTTCCTTGAGACATCCGCCTGCTACATTCCAGAGCGACTTCTCACCCACTTCCCATTTGATGGTGAGTATGTTGGTCAGCGATTTGTTCACTTTGAATGTTCTACTTGTATTAGGGTAAACCACTTTGTCCTAGGATTTCCAAGTTTGAAGTGCCGGGGGAGTTGCTATGCACCGGGCCCACTTAATTCAGGCACCACTATTGACCGAGTTTTAGACAAAGAGTCTTTTCAGCCTGCCACAAAACAATATGTAGCATGACAAGAGCCACACAGACATCCAATTGTGGCAGGTTTTACTCGCTTTGACACAAAGTACCAGTAAACTCTTATTGATTTACTCACAGGTATTTATTGTTCCTAATTGTTTAGAGATTTTTTTAAATATAAAAAAAATAACAGCAACTTAACAGCAACAAATTCAGCTGGCCTTCTTTTCCTCTTTAGAGAGTACATGTAAGTTACCTCTTCAACTCTACTGAGGTGTTTTGACCAATGTGGCCAATTTGATCTTGGGCTGGATTGTTTCAGATTCTATTTGACTGTATTGTTTTCCTTTTCTCGGAAGAGCACATCCATACAGTAAAGCAAGGGTTGAATAAAGGTCATTAACCAAGGTACTGTCTCAGTATAGCATTGAGCTTTCTTCAATTGAAGTAAATGTGAAGTAACTTCTGTGGTGTGATTTGCCCCATTGCATGCCACATGCTGGGGCATTTATAACTCAAGTTACTGATAGAAGGTATTGGAGGTATATCACCCTGACTCCATCAATGTCTTTTCTTCCTAATGTGGTTCAGGTTTCCATGAGGAGAGAGCCCTCCTGCTAGGTCGTCTTGGTCGCCATGAACAAGCTTTAGAAATCTACGCTCACACCTTGAAAGACACACGGCATGCGGAGGAATACTGCAGACGTAACTATGCAAGGGATCCAAAAGCAAATAAAGATGTAAGGACTTATTCTTTCACTCACTCCTGATAATATTGACTGAAATTGATGTAGTGATATCTATTGGATATGAAAAGGCTGCTATTTTTGAGTATCTTTTGCAAAAAGATGCACTCTATGGTGAAGCTTTGAAATCGCCTCTTGCTTTCTATTTCAACTTCCATAGTGTGTCACAATTGTTCACAATATCAAAGTCAGTTGTCCCTACATGTATGTCCATAGCCACAATGATTATCACCATGATGGTCATGATGTATGTCACAATGGGTCTAGATTTTTTTATCTGTCAACGTATCACATTGTATAGTTGTCTTAATGTGTCACCCTGTCTATTTCAGGTTTACCTGTCCCTCTTCAAGACGTACGTCCACCCACCAGACACTACATCTCTAAGGCTGATGGACAATGTAGAACCATCCCAACCAAATATCAAAGCTGCCTTAGAAGTCCTACAGTTCCATTATGACAAGGTGGACACAGCCAGGGTGAGTAGGCCACTGTGTTTGGTTGGTTCCCTCATTTCATTGGTTCCCAGAAGTCCTACAGTTCCATTATGACAAGGTGGACACAGCCAGGGTGAGTAGGCCACTGTGTTTGGTTGGTTCCCTCATTCCATTGGTTCCCAGAAGTCCTACAGTTCCATTATGACAAGGTGGACACAGCCAGGGTGAGTAGGCCATTGTGTTTGGTTGGTTCCCTCATTTCATTGGTTCCCAGAAGTCCTACAGTTCCATTATGACAAGGTGGACACAGCCAGGGTGAGCAGCCCATTGTGTTTGGTTGGTTCCCTCATTTCATTGGTTCCCAGAAGTCCTACAGTTCCATTATGACAAGGTGGACACAGCCAGGGTGAGTAGGCCATTGTGTTTGGTTGGTTCCCTCATTTCATTGGTTCCCAGAAGTCCTACAGTTCCATTATGACAAGGTGGACACAGCCAGGGTGAGCAGGCCATTGTGTTTGGTTGGTTCCCTCATTCCATTGGTTCCCAGAAGTCCTACAGTTCCATTATGACAAGGTGGACACAGCCAGGGTGAGCAGCCCATTGTGTTTGGTTGGTTCCCTCATTTCATTGGTTCCCAGAAGTCCTACAGTTCCATTATGACAAGGTGGACACAGCCAGGGTGAGCAGGCCATTGTGTTTGGTTGGTTCCCTCATTCCATTGGTTCCCAGAAGTCCTACAGTTCCATTATGACAAGGTGGACACAGCCAGGGTGAGTAGGCCATTGTGTTTGGTTGGTTCCCTCATTTCATTGGTTCCCAGAAGTCCTACAGTTCCATTATGACAAGGTGGACACAGCCAGAGTGAGTAGGCCATTGTGTTTGGTTGGTTCCCTCATTTCATTGGTTCCCAGAAGTCCTACAGTTCCATTATGACAAGGTGGACACAGCCAGGGTGAGTAGGCCATTGTGTTTGGTTGGTTCCCTCATTTCATTGGTTCCCAGAAGTCCTACAGTTCCATTATGACAAGGTGGACACAGCCAGGGTGAGTAGGCCATTGTGTTTGGTTGGTTCCCTCATTTCATTGGTTCCCAGAAGTCCTACAGTTCCATTATGACAAGGTGGACACAGCCAGGGTGAGTAGGCCATTGTGTTTGGTTGGTTCCCTCATTTCATTGGTTCCCAGAAGTCCTACAGTTCCATTATGACAAGGTGGACACAGCCAGGGTGAGCAGCCCATTGTGTTTGGTTGGTTCCCTCATTCCATTGGTTCCCAGAAGTCCTACAGTTCCATTATGACAAGGTGGACACAGCCAGGGTGAGTAGGCCATTGTGTTTGGTTGGTTCCCTCATTTCATTGGTTCCCAGAAGTCCTACAGTTCCATTATGACAAGGTGGACACAGCCAGGGTGAGCAGGCCATTGTGTTTGGTTGGTTCCCTCATTCCATTGGTTCCCAGAAGTCCTACAGTTCCATTATGACAAGGTGGACACAGCCAGGGTGAGTAGGCCATTGTGTTTGGTTGGTTCCCTCATTTCATTGGTTCCCAGAAGTCCTACAGTTCCATTATGACAAGGTGGACACAGCCAGGGTGAGCAGCCCATTGTGTTTGGTTGGTTCCCTCATTTCATTGGTTCCCAGAAGTCCTACAGTTCCATTATGACAAGGTGGACACAGCCAGGGTGAGTAGGCCATTGTGTTTGGTTGGTTCCCTCATTTCATTGGTTCCCAGAAGTCCTACAGTTCCATTATTACAAGGTGGACACAGCCAGGGTGAGTAGGCCATTGTGTTTGGTTGGTTCCCTCATTTCATTGGTTCCCAGAAGTCCTACAGTTCCATTATGACAAGGTGGACACAGCCAGGGTGAGCAGCCCATTGTGTTTGGTTGGTTCCCTCATTTCATTGGTTCCCAGAAGTCCTACAGTTCCATTATGACAAGGTGGACACAGCCAGGGTGAGCAGGCCATTGTGTTTGGTTGGTTCCCTCATTTCATTGGTTCCCAGAAGTCCTACAGTTCCATTATGACAAGGTGGACACAGCCAGGGTGAGCAGCCCATTGTGTTTGGTTGGTTCCCTCATTTCATTGGTTCCCAGAAGTCCTACAGTTCCATTATGACAAGGTGGACACAGCCAGGGTGAGCAGCCCATTGTGTTTGGTTGGTTCCCTCATTTCATTGGTTCCCAGAAGTCCTACAGTTCCATTATGACAAGGTGGACACAGCCAGGGTGAGTAGGCCACTGTGTTTGGTTGGTTCCCTCATTTCATTGGTTCCCAGAAGTCCTACAGTTCCATTATGACAAGGTGGACACAGCCAGGGTGAGTAGGCCATTGTGTTTGGTTGGTTCCCTCATTCCATTGGTTCCCAGAAGTCCTACAGTTCCATTATGACAAGGTGGACACAGCCAGGGTGAGCAGGCCATTGTGTTTGGTTGGTTCCCTCATTTCATTGGTTCCCAGAAGTCCTACAGTTCCATTATGACAAGGTGGACACAGCCAGGGTGAGCAGGCCATTGTGTTTGGTTGGTTCCCTCATTCCATTGGTTCCCAGAAGTCCTACAGTTCCATTATGACAAGGTGGACACAGCCAGGGTGAGTAGGCCATTGTGTTTGGTTGGTTCCCTCATTCCATTGGTTCCCAGAAGTCCTACAGTTCCATTATGACAAGGTGGACACAGCCAGGGTGAGCAGGCCATTGTGTTTGGTTGGTTCCCTCATTCCATTGGTTTCCAGAAGTCCTACAGTTCCATTATGACAAGGTGGACACAGCCAGGGTGAGCAGCCCATTGTGTTTGGTTGGTTCCCTCATTTCATTGGTTCCCAGAAGTCCTACAGTTCCATTATGACAAGGTGGACACAGCCAGGGTGAGCAGGCCATTGTGTTTGGTTGGTTCCCTCATTTCATTGGTTCCCAGAAGTCCTACAGTTCCATTATGACAAGGTGGACACAGCCAGGGTGAGTAGGCCATTGTGTTTGGTTGGTTCCCTCATTCCATTGGTTCCCAGAAGTCCTACAGTTCCATTATGACAAGGTGGACACAGCCAGGGTGAGCAGCCCATTGTGTTTGGTTGGTTCCCTCATTTCATTGGTTCCCAGAAGTCCTACAGTTCCATTATGACAAGGTGGACACAGCCAGGGTGAGCAGCCCATTGTGTTTGGTTGGTTCCCTCATTTCATTGGTTCCCAGAAGTCCTACAGTTCCATTATTACAAGGTGGACACAGCCAGGGTGAGCAGGCCATTGTGTTTGGTTGGTTCCCTCATTTCATTGGTTCCCAGAAGTCCTACAGTTCCATTATGACAAGGTGGACACAGCCAGGGTGAGTAGGCCATTGTGTTTGGTTGGTTCCCTCATTTCATTGGTTCCCAGAAGTCCTACAGTTCCATTATGACAAGGTGGACACAGCCAGGGTGAGTAGGCCATTGTGTTTGGTTGGTTCCCTCATTTCATTGGTTCCCAGAAGTCCTACAGTTCCATTATGACAAGGTGGACACAGCCAGGGTGAGCAGCCCATTGTGTTTGGTTGGTTCCCTCATTTCATTGGTTCCCAGAAGTCCTACAGTTCCATTATGACAAGGTGGACACAGCCAGGGTGAGCAGCCCATTGTGTTTGGTTGGTTCCCTCATTTCATTGGTTCCCAGAAGTCCTACAGTTCCATTATGACAAGGTGGACACAGCCAGGGTGAGCAGGCCATTGTGTTTGGTTGGTTCCCTCATTTCATTGGTTCCCAGAAGTCCTACAGTTCCATTATGACAAGGTGGACACAGCCAGGGTGAGTAGGCCATTGTGTTTGGTTGGTTCCCTCATTCCATTGGTTCCCAGAAGTCCTACAGTTCCATTATTACAAGGTGGACACAGCCAGGGTGAGTAGGCCATTGTGTTTGGTTGGTTCCCTCATTTCATTGGTTCCCAGAAGTCCTACAGTTCCATTATGACAAGGTGGACACAGCCAGGGTGAGTAGGCCATTGTGTTTGGTTGGTTCCCTCATTTCATTGGTTCCCAGAAGTCCTACAGTTCCATTATGACAAGGTGGACACAGCCAGGGTGAGCAGGCCATTGTGTTTGGTTGGTTCCCTCATTTCATTGGTTCCCAGCTACTAGTATCCATGCAAACCGGATGGATCATTGCCCAGTGCACAAATGACTGATGTTAGGTGCTAGCTTTTACGTTCAGCCATCTCACTTGTATACACTGTCTTATGAATACCATACAGGATGATAGAACAAAGCTGACCAACCGATTGCATTGCCGGCACTGAAATAGTCCACACCCATTGCCAGTTAAATAAGTGTCTAGACCTTAGTGTTCCCTTCTGTTTACAGACATACATATTGACACAACAACTTATTCCTGGTGACTCTGTTACCATAGTTTTGTGCCAAGAAGAATGTCCTGTGGCAAGGTTGTTCTACTTCCTGTTATGTCCTTTCAATCTTGTATGCTTAAGCTGTGCAGGATGGGTTATAATATGTACAGTGATGGATACAGTGGTTAATCCCAAGTTATGTAATACACACATTTTACAAACTGCTTGTTGATTCTTAACAAACAAATGAAGAAAAAAACTGACTGGGAACTTCGAATAAATTGAAAAATGGCAAAGAAAACTTTTACAGGACTGGCATTGGAAGTTGGGTTCCAATGCCGGTCCTGTCTTTCCATGTCCAATTGTGATTTATCATTTGAAATTCAAATCTCTGAAATGGACAATTCTAGCGAGATTTTTCTCAAAGTCAGAAGGAACTGAGGAAGGTCTTGTTAGGATGGACTCTTCAGGCTGCCTTCATGAGATGTTATAGTGAATATGAAACCATTATTTCCTCTCTCCTTCTTTCCTTAGCCCTTAATATTGATCATGTTTATAGTATTGTTTTGGGCGAATATGCATTAAAAAGAAGAAAAAAGAATTTGACTGTAAAATATGTTTTCAGTTGATGGAAAAATGACATTTTGAATGAACTGGTCTTGATTTCAGGCTCTGGAGATGTTGCCAGAGACCATCCAGGTATCTGATGTGTGTGGGTTTCTAGAAGGTGTCCTTGAGACCAAGGCTAAGCATAAACGCAGCAATCAAGTCCTGAAGAGCCTTTGCTTCTCAGAAAACCTGCAGGTGAGTTCATGTCATTCTTTCCTTGATACATTGTCTGTCAATTGTTCACAAGTCTGGCTGACGTATTGAAGATGTTACCAGATTCATTCAATTTGTTATTGAAATAGCCAAGAACCTTTGACTGCATTTTGATTTGAACCTGAGATTTCTGGTTTTAAGCAGTATGAAAATCCTGAGACCTCTGGTTTTAAGCAGTATGTAAAGCCTGAGACCTCTGGTTTTAAGCAGTATGTAAAGCCTGAGACCTCTGGTTTTAAGCAGTATGTAAAGCCTGAGACCTCTGGTTTTAAGCAGTATGTAAAGCCTGAGATGTCTGGTTTTAAGCAGTATGTAAAGCCTGAGACCTCTGGTTTTAAGCAGTATGTAAATCCTGAGATCTCTGGTTTTAAGCAGTATGTAAAGCCTGAGACCTCTGGTTTTAAGCAGTATGTAAAGCCTGAGACCTCTGGTTTTAAGCAGTATGTAAAGCCTGAGACCTCTGGTTTTAAGCAGTATGTAAAGCCTGAGACCTCTGGTTTTAAGCAGTATGTAAAGCCTGAGACCTCTGGTTTTAAGCAGTATGTAAAGCCTGAGATGTCTGGTTTTAAGCAGTATGTAAATCCTGAGACCTCTGGTTTTAAGCAGTATGTAAAGCCTGAGACCTCTGGTTTTAAGCAGTATGTAAAGCCTGAGATCTCTGGTTTTAAGCAGTATGTAAAGCCTGAGACCTCTGGTTTTAAGCAGTATGTAAATCCTGAGATGTCTGGTTTTAAGCAGTATGTAAAGCCTGAGACCTCTGGTTTTAAGCAGTATGTAAAGCCTGAGACCTCTGGTTTTAAGCAGTATGTAAAGCCTGAGACCTCTGGTTTTAAGCAGTATGTAAATCCTGAGACCTCTGGTTTTAAGCAGTATGTAAAGCCTGAGACCTCTGGTTTTAAGCAGTATGTAAATCCTGAGCCCTCTGGTTTTAAGCAGTATGTAAAGCCTGAGATCTCTGGTTTTAAGCAGTATGTAAAGCCTGAGACCTCTGGTTTTAAGCAGTATGTAAAGCCTGAGACCTCTGGTTTTAAGCAGTATGTAAAGCCTGAGATGTCTGGTTTTAAGCAGTATGTAAAGCCTGAGACCTCTGGTTTTAAGCAGTATGTAAAGCCTGAGATCTCTGGTTTTAAGCAGTATGTAAAGCCTGAGACCTCTGGTTTTAAGCAGTATGTAAAGCCTGAGATGTCTGGTTTTAAGCAGTATGTAAAGCCTGAGACCTCTGGTTTTAAGCAGTATGTAAAGCCTGAGACCTCTGGTTTTAAGCAGTATGTAAAGCCTGAGACCTCTGGTTTTAAGCAGTATGTAAAGCCTGAGATGTCTGGTTTTAAGCAGTATGTAAAGCCTGAGATCTCTGGTTTTAAGCAGTATGTAAAGCCTGAGACCTCTGGTTTTAAGCAGTATGTAAATCCTGAGACCTCTGGTTTTAAGCAGTATGTAAAGCCTGAGATCTCTGGTTTTAAGCAGTATGTAAAGCCTGAGACCTCTGGTTTTAAGCAGTATGTAAAGCCTGAGATGTCTGGTTTTAAGCAGTATGTAAAGCCTGAGACCTCTGGTTTTAAGCAGTATGTAAAGCCTGAGACCTCTGGTTTTAAGCAGTATGTAAAGCCTGAGACCTCTGGTTTTAAGCAGTATGTAAAGCCTGAGATGTCTGGTTTTAAGCAGTATGTAAAGCCTGAGACCTCTGGTTTTAAGCAGTATGTAAAGCCTGAGACCTCTGGTTTTAAGCAGTATGTAAAGCCTGAGATGTCTGGTTTTAAGCAGTATGTAAATCCTGAGACCTCTGGTTTTAAGCAGTATGTAAAGCCTGAGACCTCTGGTTTTAAGCAGTATGTAAAGCCTGAGATCTCTGGTTTTAAGCAGTATGTAAAGCCTGAGACCTCTGGTTTTAAGCAGTATGTAAATCCTGAGATGTCTGGTTTTAAGCAGTATGTAAAGCCTGAGACCTCTGGTTTTAAGCAGTATGTAAAGCCTGAGACCTCTGGTTTTAAGCAGTATGTAAAGCCTGAGACCTCTGGTTTTAAGCAGTATGTAAATCCTGAGACCTCTGGTTTTAAGCAGTATGTAAAGCCTGAGACCTCTGGTTTTAAGCAGTATGTAAATCCTGAGACCTCTGGTTTTAAGCAGTATGTAAAGCCTGAGATCTCTGGTTTTAAGCAGTATGTAAAGCCTGAGACCTCTGGTTTTAAGCAGTATGTAAAGCCTGAGACCTCTGGTTTTAAGCAGTATGTAAAGCCTGAGATGTCTGGTTTTAAGCAGTATGTAAAGCCTGAGACCTCTGGTTTTAAGCAGTATGTAAAGCCTGAGATCTCTGGTTTTAAGCAGTATGTAAAGCCTGAGACCTCTGGTTTTAAGCAGTATGTAAAGCCTGAGATGTCTGGTTTTAAGCAGTATGTAAAGCCTGAGACCTCTGGTTTTAAGCAGTATGTAAAGCCTGAGACCTCTGGTTTTAAGCAGTATGTAAAGCCTGAGACCTCTGGTTTTAAGCAGTATGTAAAGCCTGAGACCTCTGGTTTTAAGCAGTATGTAAAGCCTGAGATCTCTGGTTTTAAGCAGTATGTAAAGCCTGAGACCTCTGGTTTTAAGCAGTATGTAAAGCCTGAGACCTCTGGTTTTAAGCAGTATGTAAAGCCTGAGATGTCTGGTTTTAAGCAGTATGTAAAGCCTGAGATCTCTGGTTTTAAGCAGTATGTAAAGCCTGAGACCTCTGAGTTTAAGCAGTATGTAAATCCTGAGACCTCTGGTTTTAAGCAGTATGTAAAGCCTGAGATCTCTGGTTTTAAGCAGTATGTAAAGCCTGAGACCTCTGGTTTTAAGCAGTATGTAAAGCCTGAGATGTCTGGTTTTAAGCAGTATGTAAAGCCTGAGACCTCTGGTTTTAAGCAGTATGTAAAGCCTGAGACCTCTGGTTTTAAGCAGTATGTAAAGCCTGAGACCTCTGGTTTTAAGCAGTATGTAAAGCCTGAGATGTCTGGTTTTAAGCAGTATGTAAAGCCTGAGACCTCTGGTTTTAAGCAGTATGTAAAGCCTGAGACCTCTGGTTTTAAGCAGTATGTAAAGCCTGAGACCTCTGGTTTTAAGCAGTATGTAAAGCCTGAGACCTCTGGTTTTAAGCAGTATGTAAAGCCTGAGACCTCTGGTTTTAAGCAGTATGTAAAGCCTGAGATCTCTGGTTTTAAGCAGTATGTAAAGCCTGAGATGTCTGGTTTTAAGCAGTATGTAAAGCCTGAGACCTCTGGTTTTAAGCAGTATGTAAATCCTGAGACCTCTGGTTTTAAGCAGTATGTAAAGCCTGAGATCTCTGGTTTTAAGCAGTATGTAAATCCTGAGACCTCTGGTTTTAAGCAGTATGTAAAGCCTGAGATCTCTGGTTTTAAGCAGTATGTAAATCCTGAGACCTCTGGTTTTAAGCAGTATGTAAAGCCTGAGACCTCTGGTTTTAAGCAGTATGTAAAGCCTGAGACCTCTGGTTTTAAGCAGTATGTAAAGCCTGAGATGTCTGGTTTTAAGCAGTATGTAAAGCCTGAGACCTCTGGTTTTAAGCAGTATGTAAATCCTGAGACCTCTGGTTTTAAGCAGTATGTAAATCCTGAGACCTCTGGTTTTAAGCAGTATGTAAAGCCTGAGATCTCTGGTTTTAAGCAGTATGTAAAGCCTGAGATGTCTGGTTTTAAGCAGTATGTAAAGCCTGAGACCTCTGGTTTTAAGCAGTATGTAAAGCCTGAGACCTCTGGTTTTAAGCAGTATGTAAAGCCTGAGACCTCTGGTTTTAAGCAGTATGTAAAGCCTGAGACCTCTGGTTTTAAGCAGTATGTAAAGCCTGAGACCTCTGGTTTTAAGCAGTATGTAAAGCCTGAGACCTCTGGTTTTAAGCAGTATGTAAAGCCTGAGACCTCTGGTTTTAAGCAGTATGTAAAGCCTGAGACCTCTGGTTTTAAGCAGTATGTAAAGCCTGAGACCTCTGGTTTTAAGCAGTATGTAAAGCCTGAGACCTCTGGTTTTAAGCAGTATGTAAAGCCTGAGACCTCTGGTTTTAAGCAGTATGTAAAGCCTGAGATCTCTGGTTTTAAGCAGTATGTAAAGCCTGAGACCTCTGGTTTTAAGCAGTATGTAAAGCCTGAGATGTCTGGTTTTAAGCAGTATGTAAAGCCTGAGACCTCTGGTTTTAAGCAGTATGTAAAGCCTGAGATCTCTGGTTTTAAGCAGTATGTAAATCCTGAGACCTCTGGTTTTAAGCAGTATGTAAATCCTGAGACCTCTGGTTTTAAGCAGTATGTAAATCCTGAGATCTCTGGTTTTAAGCAGTATGTAAAGCCTGAGACCTCTGGTTTTAAGCAGTATGTAAAGCCTGAGACCTCTGGTTTTAAGCAGTATGTAAAGCCTGAGACCTCTGGTTTTAAGCAGTATGTAAAGCCTGAGACCTCTGGTTTTAAGCAGTATGTAAAGCCTGAGACCTCTGGTTTTAAGCAGTATGTAAAGCCTGAGACCTCTGGTTTTAAGCAGTATGTAAAGCCTGAGACCTCTGGTTTTAAGCAGTATGTAAAGCCTGAGACCTCTGGTTTTAAGCAGTATGTAAAGCCTGAGACCTCTGGTTTTAAGCAGTATGTAAATCCTGAGATCTCTGGTTTTAAGCAGTATGTAAAGCCTGAGACCTCTGGTTTTAAGCAGTATGTAAAGCCTGAGATCTCTGGTTTTAAGCAGTATGTAAATCCTGAGACCTCTGGTTTTAAGCAGTATGTAAAGCCTGAGACCTCTGGTTTTAAGCAGTATGTAAAGCCTGAGACCTCTGGTTTTAAGCAGTATGTAAAGCCTGAGACCTCTGGTTTTAAGCAGTATGTAAAGCCTGAGACCTCTGGTTTTAAGCAGTATGTAAAGCCTGAGACCTCTGGTTTTAAGCAGTATGTAAAGCCTGAGATCTCTGGTTTTAAGCAGTATGTAAATCCTGAGATCTCTGGTTTTAAGCAGTATGTAAAGCCTGGGACCTCTGGTTTTAAGCAGTATGTAAAGCCTGAGACCTCTGGTTTTAAGCAGTATGTAAAGCCTGAGACCTCTGGTTTTAAGCAGTATGTAAAGCCTGAGACCTCTGGTTTTAAGCAGTATGTAAAGCCTGAGACCTCTGGTTTTAAGCAGTATGTAAAGCCTGAGATGTCTGGTTTTAAGCAGTATGTAAATCCTGAGACCTCTGGTTTTAAGCAGTATGTAAAGCCTGAGATCTCTGGTTTTAAGCAGTATGTAAAGCCTGAGACCTCTGGTTTTAAGCAGTATGTAAAGCCTGAGACCTCTGGTTTTAAGCAGTATGTAAAGCCTGAGACCTCTGGTTTTAAGCAGTATGTAAAGCCTGAGACCTCTGGTTTTAAGCAGTATGTAAATCCTGAGATCTCTGGTTTTAAGCAGTATGTAAAGCCTGAGACCTCTGGTTTTAAGCAGTATGTAAAGCCTGAGACCTCTGGTTTTAAGCAGTATGTAAAGCCTGAGACCTCTGGTTTTAAGCAGTATGTAAAGCCTGAGATCTCTGGTTTTAAGCAGTATGTAAAGCCTGAGACCTCTGGTTTTAAGCAGTATGTAAAGCCTGAGACCTCTGGTTTTAAGCAGTATGTAAAGCCTGAGATCTCTGGTTTTAAGCAGTATGTAAAGCCTGAGATCTCTGGTTTTAAGCAGTATGTAAAGCCTGAGACCTCTGGTTTTAAGCAGTATGTAAAGCCTGAGACCTCTGGTTTTAAGCAGTATGTAAAGCCTGAGACCTCTGGTTTTAAGCAGTATGTAAAGCCTGAGAC
The DNA here is from genome assembly GCA_949987565.1 of Luidia sarsii. Taxonomy (NCBI): domain Eukaryota; kingdom Metazoa; phylum Echinodermata; class Asteroidea; order Paxillosida; family Luidiidae; genus Luidia; species Luidia sarsii. The sequence goes on from OX465101.1 coordinate 39,914,245, forward strand.
CTCTGGTTTTAAGCAGTATGTAAAGCCTGAGATCTCTGGTTTTAAGCAGTATGTAAAGCCTGAGATCTCTGGTTTTAAGCAGTATGTAAAGCCTGAGACCTCTGGTTTTAAGCAGTATGTAAATCCTGAGACCTCTGGTTTTAAGCAGTATGTAAATCCTGAGACCTCTGGTTTTAAGCAGTATGTAAAGCCTGAGATCTCTGGTTTTAAGCAGTATGTAAAGCCTGAGATCTCTGGTTAAAGTCATATTTTTCTTGGTGTCTTAATTAATTGATTAATATTTTTGATATTAAAGTTGAAACGTTGGCTTGTGCAATCCAGTTTCACCTTTGAGAATAATCCTGTGATGCAAATACACAATTGTATTTGTGTAATCAAAAAGAAAGTTTCAGAATTTAATTTCATTGATTCAAGCCGCTAAAGTCAAATATTATTGGATGGAAAATAAAATGGATGTTATTTTAATAAAACGGGATCCTTATAATGTCTTGTGTTGCTTAGAACTGCTGCTGGTGACGTTATATCTGAATGTACAATGTATCTTCCATTACATCATAGGGTTGGGTCAGAAATGCTAATCAACATTTCCAACAACAATCTCATCATTTGGCTTGCGCATGGCGCCCTCTAGTGGCAGGTGTGTGCCAGTTGCATATATTATGCTGATGTAAAAAGGGTGTGGGTTCCATAGCCAGGTGGCCTGAGGTCTGTGAGTGAATTGTACATGTATCTCTTATGCATTGGAGCAATGCAATTTACTTGTGTCTGTGTAAGCACTGCGGGGATACTAGGCATTGCCAAATATACACGTACACAAACCAGACGGCTAAGTAGACTCATGTAATACCTGATGCCAATAGCCAGATGCACAGCTAGCTATATGGTAAATAAGTAGGGAATTTGGGGCACAAAGAAGAAATCAGACATTTCTACAAATATACAGAATCATCAGTCATTTGAAAATTAACACAATATAGTATTAATAATTGCCAAGTTTTTTACTCAATATTGGACTTCTACTATATAGTGAATATTCAATATAATTTGTGTGGTTGAAAAGTACAACTCTACCAGTGTCATAGAATTTTTGAAATGAATTTGAAGCAGCTTTTATTTTTATATAGCATTGATCAATGATTGCTGTTGATTTAAAGACAGTCAATATAAATGGTGATAGATATATTTATTTATCTATATCCATTCTTTCAGAGTGCAGCTTCAAATTCATCTAATTATTGTCTTAGGCCTGCCATTAATAGACTGTCAATAATCTGATTTAACATTTCCAGTTTCTAAGGAGATGATGTTTAATTAGGTAACCCATCATAATTGTAATTTAGATGAATTTCAAATTAATTTGAAAGGAAGACTTGTTTGGTTTGAAATATGGATACATAAGTGTGATATTTGATGATCAATGTCCCAGACACTAACTGTGAAGGAAGATATTGTTTGTATCCAATGATATAAGTGGCTCACAGAATGCTGTGAAATTGCAAGGAAGTCGGTGTTTCTGGATTATTTTTGAATGTTGTCAGCCACTTGACCCTGAGTCTAGCTGGTGGGATGGCTCAAGCATCATGACTCATGGTGCCATTACAAGGCATGCATATATACATGCATAGAGCTATGGTGCAAAGTGCACAAATACAATGTGCCTGGCACTCCCTAGAGCTAGACTCGTTACAAGTCTGCCAGTCTCTTTATGATGCCATTAGTAAGTGCACAAATACAATGTGCCTGGCACTCCCTAGAGCTAGACTCGTTACAAGTCTGCTAGTCTCTTTATGATGCCATTAGTAAGTGCACAAATACAATGTGCCTGGCACTCCCTAGAGCTAGACTCGTTACAAGTCTGCTAGTCTCTTTATGATGCCATTAGTAAATGCTACATGAACAATGTGCCTGGCACTCCCTAGAGCTAGACTCGTTACAAGTCTGCTAGTCTCTTTATGATGCCATTAGTAAATGCTTATGAAACTGCCAAACATTCAGTCACACACTTGGAACTACACAGCCAGTTGTAGAATGTTGCTGTTTTTTATTCAGAATCTGATTTCTTTTCTCTGTTCCTCTTATCAAATCTCAAAATGGGACCTGATTTATCCTGGCAACAGGCATCTCGTCAACCCCATACCTGGATCTTCAGTACTCTAATACCCGTATAAAGCTTTGTACATGTAGTCTACCATTAATTTTCCACTTGAGCGATGTCCGCTAGCTTTTTCCCGCCATAAATTATGGATTCTCAGAACGTCTGCCTGACAACCTGCACATACACAATGTACATGTAGGTTGTCAACATAGTTCAGCTATTGATAACCCAATGTGTGTTTTACACTTCATGCAATCATCAGAATAGATTCATAAAAATTATTCTCGTTTGGAATTTTAATTTTCTTGGGTTTGTCAGCATAGTATAACAAACCACAAAATCAAAATGTTTCCAAATTGTTCAAATGTTGGCTGTCGGTTTTTTCTTGCTAAACTTTACAATCATTCACTTTGAGTAGATAATAATGTGAAAATAATGAACAACAAAGTTACAAACTAATGACTGACTTTGATGACCAAAATGCAAGTCTCAAAATTGTTCAGGGCCTGATGGTTCAATCCATGTAGGACTTTTCTGAAAGGCTGTTTCTCTGTCTTGTAGAAAGGTCCTTATAGATATGACTTTATTTCATGATTCCCATTATATATGTGTTTGACTAATGCTAATCCTATGCAGTATGACTGTATCCTACCACTGTGAGTATTGACAGGTGTGGTACTGGCTCTATCACATCTCAAAGGGCAGGTACCTTGAATACACCTGTAAGGTGTAAACAAGCTCAGGGGGAATCATGTTGTTATGGTGCTTGGCATGGGATGTTAGTATTCACCCTACATTGTACCATACACCTCCCCCAATCTACTTACATGAGGGAATGTGGGCGTAGAACATTCAGACTATTTTTGGTAAACCATGAAGGAATGGGAAACTGATGTAACCTGTTTGCAATTCCCAAAAATATATCCTTGCAGAGGACTTAGGCAAGATAATGTCATACAATGTATGTGCCTAGGCTTTGATGTCGTAAAACCATAAAAACTATGCATCGCCTGAAGAATGGTTTGCCCCTTGAGAAATGGCCTGAAAGGATTTGAACATCAGCCACTCGAAGTGCTTCAGACTACCTGAGAAATGCCAATAATTGTTGAAACATAACTCATTTCCTTTGTTGTCTAAATTTGTTTTAAAAGCATCGACACATTGCCTCTTTTTTCAATATTTACCGACTCTGCGACTCATATGCCTGCCAGACTTGGCTGTTTTCTTTGTAGAACCTGAAATCAATGTCCTTGATGGTAATTCTGTGGTGATGTTTTGCTTTGGAGAAAGACCGTTTGATTTGTTTATGGACTAGCAGACAAGAGGCACATGTGCGACGTGTTTGAAAGAGCCAGCCAAGAATTACAGAATCAATTCAATCAAAAATCTGTGTCATATGCTGGGAGGTTGTCTGACTTGGTCGTCTCAGGGTCTGAGAGAATACAACAAATAAGACAGTTGATTTGTGCTATGAGATAATGAAAACAATATTGGACTTACTTTTACCTCTACAAGATGCTTTAGGTAAAAGACATACTTTCACCTAATCAGATTCCAAAACTGTACCAAAAGATTGCGTGATATCACTTTATGGTAACACACATGTTGGGGTACTTTGGAAGTTGAACAAATGCTACATGTAGCAAACTTGCTGTAACAATATGCTGGTCACTAGTGCAAGCACTAACTATATGCAGCCTACTTTCCCATATCTGGTTAATTATTTATGGAAAAGTAATCAGTGAACAAGCTTGTTGGAGATATGTCTAGATGCACAAACAAACAGCCTACAGCCTTTGCTCTAGAATGTTTCTATGCAATTTATATCTTATCTGTATAGGGTAGCATGTCCCTTCATGTTTCATAATAAGAACATTGCCAACCATTTCAAAATGTCAATTTGGATCTACATGTTTGTACATCAGCTTCTGAAAGGAGTGACCGGAATGATTTTCAGAAATGAAATGTTAGAAACACAAATTGTATATATTTTTTTAGTTTTCTGATTAAATTATGAAAGATATTCACACATCCAGGTTAGTAATTCTCCTGTGAGTTGATGCATTGGCACTAGCATGTACTACTCAAAAAGCCTGCACTAATCCCCTGTTACTTAAGGCCTTGAAATTGCCAGGTCAAACGTTAATAAATTTGCATTTAATTATCATTGCTCACTAAGAGCCATTCAATGTTTTGCTCATCAGCATTGTCTTTCTATTGACCTACCATTCCTGACTGCTCCCTTTAATGCTGCGTAATACTTGGCTGCGTTCAAAAGCCACTCATTTGCATATGCAATCAATGAATCATCCGCATATATAACGAGCAGGAGCCTGGACAATTATCGCTCATTCTCTCACTCTCCCTCTCTCTCTCATGGTTATCCACTGTCTCTTTGTCTCTCTGTCCATTTATATATCTGCCTCTGTCTCTCTCTCTTTGTGTCTCTCTGTCTCTGTCTCACTCTGTCTCTATCTCTCTCTGTCTCTCACTGTCTCACTGTGTCTCTCTGTCTCTCTCTGTCTCTCCCTGTCTCTCTCTGTCTCTCCCTGTCTCTATGTCTCTCTTTGTCTCTCCCTGTCTCTCTCTGTCTCTCCCTGTCTCTCTCTGTCTCTCCCTGTCTCTCTCTGTCTCTCCCTGTCTCTCTCTGTCTCTCTCTCTCTGTCTCTCCCTGTGTCTCTGTCTCTCCCTGTCTCTCTCTGTCTCTCCCTGTCTCTCTCTGTCTCTCCCTGTCTCTCTCTGTCTCTCCCTGTCTCTCCCTGTCTCTATGTCTCTCTCTGTCTCTCCCTGTCTCTCCCTGTCTCTCCCTGTCTCTCCCTGTCTCGCTCTGTCTCTCCCTGTCTCTATGTCTCTCTCTGTCTCTCCCTGTCTCTCCCTGTCTCTCCCTGTCTCTCCCTGTCTCTCCCTGTCTCTCCCTGTCTCGCTCTGTCTCTCCCTGTCTCTCTCTGTCTCTCCCTGTCTCTATGTCTCTCTCTGTCTCTCCCTGTCTCTCTCTGTCTCTCCCTGTCTCTCCCTGTCTCTATGTCTCTCTCTGGCTCTATGTCTCTCTGTCTCTCCCTGTCTCTCTCTGTCTCTCCCTGTCTCTCCCTGTCTCTCTCTGTCTCTCTGTCTCTCTCAGTCTCATTGGTCAGCTGACTGATTCCTATAATGTAGACCAGGGTGTGACGTAATGAAAGGTTAGGTGACACATTGGCAGATTTGTAGGGTGGACTTAAAGAGGATTAAATGTCTTGGCTGACTCTGAGGGTGATTCCTGCAGCTCATAGGCAGCTTCCAACCTCAACCAGGGAATTAAAGAAGAAAAAAAATAATCCATTTAACTACCGGGAGAAGATATGTGCTGGTTTTTCTTCCAGGGACTGTAAATGCCACCTACATTTTGTATGACTTCCTGACTGAGATGGGTACCAGTACACAAGTCCATATAAGCATAAATGCTGGGTTTTTTTCACACAGAACTCTGTCAGACTCAATTTATGCTGGCATTTCTTACATGAGGGATTTCTTCACAGGATGAAGTGACCATTAAACTCTGGGAGAATAGATAGGGGCTAACAGAAGACGTTGTTATACTCAATGTCTTCAGCTCTAAAACTGAAAGCTTATTGTGATCATTGGGTGAGGTAGGATGCTCACATCTTGAGATGCTAAGGAGCATTTCTAGGAAGAACATCGGAGCTAGATTCTAATATGTATTGACTATCTAGGTCTTACATTCACCATACACATCCAGCAGTGCCGAGGGGGAATCGTGTGTTCTATGTCTCTCAATGAGTTATGTTACCCTGAAAGATGTTTGCTACTGATGGAGAGACTGCTATGCTCTGCCCTGGACAGGATTGTAGCCTTCATATCCAGCCCTCTATCCTCTTGTAGACACCTTTTAGATTAAAGTTGAAGATTGCTTCATGTCCTCCAGGTTTGGAGTGAGGCATAAGAACTAACACAAAACCCACGTTGTGTCAAGAGATTGCCCTTAGTTCATTTCATTGTGCTCAGCACACCAAGAACTAAATGAGAAATCACACTTTGCAGTGATTACAGTCTTCAGATGTACAGTCCCATAGGCTGCTGTGCTGGAGCTTGAGTCAGCGTGCAAAACTAGATCTTGCGTGCTAACTTCTTGCAGAAATCCGCACAACATTTTCAGAGGCCTTAAAGCGTGTGAGTTGATTATAGCGCTATTAACGCAGTCGTTTCCGCTTTATAATTTGCTGTCCTACATGGAAATGTCATGTGAACACTGAATATCAATGCCTCATTGCCATCTTTCATGCAAGATTGAAAGCATTGCACACAATGTTTGAGTGCTGCTCCTTTTACCAAAAGAGAAATAAGTGAAAGTTCTAGAAATAAGCATGATTTTTCCCCCATATTTTCTTCACATTTTTCGGTCAGAAATTCTAATATTGCTTCTCTTTCTACATGTATCTAGTTTATTTTAGATATATCAAATTCAATAAATTAAGTTTATATCTCAAACATTAGTCCTGACTGGATAGGTCATACGCCAAGTGAGAGAGGTCAGTTGCTTGCCCCTTAGATGACCTTGGCTTGATTCTGAGTTAGGCTCAACTGAAGGTCATCTCACATAGGCTACTTGTATATTATATCCACATTCAGACAATTCACTGCGCAGTCCTGTCGTGATTTTGAAACGTTACACAATAAACAACATGGTCCAGTTGAAAGGCAGCAATACACAGGTAAATACAATGGTTCCCGTGGTAACCAGACAGTCAAAATGTCAAACATGCGCTGGTTTCATTTTCTGCTTGAAAAAACATTGAAAATATCTCCCGTGTGGTGAATTTCCTGATGTAAAACAGCATGGTGTCATGTGCATATCCTGTTACAAAGAAGGAATGGATTTGAGTTAGCATATCATGCTCCCTACAGGCTGGTATTCCTGACCAAATCCTGGGATTTGATCTAGATTTTGGAATGTTCAGGAGAATGTGGACATGTATCAGTGTTGAATCATTGTCGAGGAGAATGACATACGGGTATGCACACCCCAATGAAGGTAGACCTATAACCCATTGTAGACATTGATGGGAATATTATCAAGTATTGAACAAAGCAAGACCTATAATCCATTGCAGACATTGGTGGGAATATTATCAAGTATTGAACAAAGCAAGACCTATAATCCATTGCAGACATTGGTGGGAATATTATCAAGTATTGAACGAAGCAAGACCTATTATCCATTGTAGACATTGATGGGAATATTATCAAGTACTGGATGGCTCTAATAGCTCTGTAAAATTTATTCTTTGAGAAAGGTCCTGCTAGGATCAAAATGTCAGGACCTACTAATTTTGGATCTCTGAAATTGGCAGAGAAAGGTGTTGATGTCAAGGAAGCATGCATCTGCTTAATATTTGTGGAATAGAAATGTTTTCATCCTTGGTCTCCCTCTTAATGTCAGGTCTGAATAATTGTCTGCATTCTTACTGGATTTCTTGTCTCATATGCTTATAGAGAATTAAAAATGGATCCAACATGTGACTTGGGTAATTGGCTGTGGTGCTGACATTGCCTGTCTGCTAATGGATGGAGAAGCTGCCTGAATCCATGAGTGCAAGTAGATTAGAGATGAGACAGTTAATGCTTCAATGCCCCACCCCAGCAAAGACTATTTGGGAAGGCCACCATCTAAGGGCTGGATAGCTCAGATGGTAAGAGCACTTGTACGTAAAACCAGAGTTCTCAGGTTGAAATACTGGTCCAAATTCCCAGTCAGTTTTTCCTTTATTTGTTTGATAATTAATATAGATTAGATCCTGTTAGAGAATGTATGTGGTCATTGACAGGGGAGGATGGGGATAGGGATGGGATGAGTATTGAGTATTGATTGTTGTGAAGGTAATTGATAATTGCTGTAGCCATAATGCTGATGTTGATGGTGATGAAATTGACTTGTTACTGTAAATGTAATGCCTTAGTATAGCACTACATGGTCACTGTGACAAGCAATGGGTGATTTATCATTAGTCTAATTCTTTAATAATATTACTTTAGCACATATATACATGTGTGGTTAACCTTGCTCAGCTTTTCAAGTACATCAACAAGAGTCAAATTTCCCAGATATTCCTAATACGTAAGGCTGAAGTATGCTGATTTTTCCATTTTCCTTCTTGAAACTCAAACATGTGGAAGTCCTCACCTGAAACATTGATTTTTAGTTCTTTTCTTGGAAGCAGAATTTGTGGGATAGGCATTTTGTTAATTTCCATAAGCAGTTTGCAACATGTTTGTATTACTTAGAATCTTCTTGAAATTAGTGCATACATATTTATTGACAAATGACTAAAAGAATTTCACATGTTCTGAAATGACTTGACTTATTCAGTTGTAATTGTGATGGTGATTTGATAATCTTAATGACTTCCATGGAAATGGATGTCTTGTTTCTCAACTAAGATTGTTGACTAGTTGGTAAGGTCCACCACACCCCTGCCTTAAGGCTGGATATATGGAGGAACAGCTTGCACAGCAATGCTACGTTAAACCAGAGGACTGGCTTTCATATTCTGGTCCTGTCAAATGTACCTCAGTCTTTCTTTAATTAAAGAAAAACCCAGTGAATTCACATCATATTTGTCTGATGAATAGCGCGTGGAGTTGTATGAACATTTTCTAGGACTAACATGAACCTGTCCTCAAAGATTTATCTTCTTCTCTTCAATGTCCTGCACCTGCTGCCAGTAACATTTACGTTGTAATTTATTGCAGCATTTTTCTCTGTGCTTTTTCCTTCCTTTCTTTCAAAATCAAAATGAATTTTTCTCTGACCATGAAATTGCAAATTCCCGCTTGGCATTTTCAAGTCCAGGTGCATCGTAAGCAAAAAAAGGAAAATGCAAATTTGCAACCATGACTGTGGTTTTATTCACACCCTACAATTTAATGACATGAATAGTACACTTTTACAAGCAGCTCATATACATGGTAAAGTACCCCGACCTCATAATTGAACGGATGAATATTGTTGAACTTACTTGAAGGGTGTTGCCATGGTGAAATCAATAGGCAAGACATATTGCATTGGTGTAAATATTGGCATTGTCATCAATGTTTGTTCAGGGGAAAGGTTTTGATTGAAGGAATGCAGTTGTGATGATACAATCCTGTCTATTTGGAGTCACTGCATGCAGGGATGTAAGACTTTCTTTACTTTTTTTTAATTTGATGTCAAATAGGTATCTCAAACTGCTCGTTTTTATCGGTTAAAACTGAAAACTGAAGGTTGCCTGCACCCCTGCCGTGATTCTCTCGGTCACGTAAGCACTCACTCACAGTCGCACCATTTATTGGCCTTCCTTCAGTGATTTTCAGGAAATAACTTTGTTGGTCACTTACATCCCTGTCACTGGTAGTCATGGTCTCATGTGATAGATACATGTACCACCAAATGAAGACTATTTGGATGCTCATTTTGGAAATAGATAATGAAAAAACAAATCAAAGTGGGCCAGTCACCTAAACATAATTTTAGATGGACAGAAGTGGTCAGAGAATGGAGACCTATGGTAGGCACCAGTAACCAGGGAAGACAAGCTAAAAGATAGAGGGATGAGCCTTGATAGTCCTGGGGCACAATACATCATCATCGGTTGGCTGTGGAGCGGGCGACTACAAGTTGTCTCCAACCACTGCGGTCTTGAGCAGAGTTGACAAAATCATTTGGTTGTAGCATCCCTTCGTAGTCTCCCATTAGTTGTTGTATATACTGCAAGTACAGTGTCCTGGGCCTTCCTGGTTTCCTTTTTTCATACTGTCGAATGAATTTGGCCAAGATACCTCATGGGGTACAGTGAGTTGATTTAGCAGTGCAAAGAGCACCCAGAAAGATAGTTATTGCACAGTCATGCTAAGGTGTTTGACCTGCAGTGAACTGAGAATAGCTGATGATAATATGAAGCCATCTGAATTGATATTTATTTTTTTATCATCATAAGTCCACAAAAATAAATTAAAGGGTCTGATGTTTTGATCCTAAAAGGAGATTTCTCAAATGTACTGCTAGGATCTAAACATCGGGCATAATTTTAGCACATCACTCTAGAAAATGAATTTCAATTTCATTACAAGTTTCTGTTCATGATTTCTTATTGATAATAAAGGCTGAGATAATACTGTAGCTCATAGAGACCCTACCAGGAAATACCCCAATTATAAATATGTAATGAAAGGATTTTCTTAAGGGGCTAGAAAGAATATGACCAGATACAAGCCTTGTAAAGGTTAAATCAATAGTGTCATATCAGCTATGCAATGCAAGTTATTAGATTCCTGTGAGACAATTATATTTTATTAATATTTGCAGACCATAAAGTATAATCAAGAGTTTTTCTTTGTAGGGAAGATTCATTTATGTTATGATCTCACCAGGGTTTTTTCTTCTTAATCACCTTGTCATTGGATCTTTGTGCAATATAGATCATTTTCAAATAAGCACAATGGAACCTCATGAGTATACACCAAGTCTATTGAAGCACATCTTGTTGAAGAAGAATTATATCTGGCAAATGCACTTTGTGTGTGAATGTCAAATTGTGTTCATTGATTCTTGAGCCTGTCAGTATGATTTTTCTTGTCAAATAGTAAAAAAGTGAATTGTCCAAAAAGGTGTTTCAAACCCAATGTGTTATTTACAGGACAAGTACTCTACGCTATCTGCACAATGCATGTACTGTATGTCTGTAAACACTGGACTTATTATAGATTTGTTATAGCCATGCTTGTACAAAGCAGACGTGTATGTATACAGCATTGAAGCGTTTCTTACAGGTGTTCCATGAATATTTAAAAGCAGTGAAGCAGTATAGACTCAGTGGCCCAGGGAAAAGAAGTGACAAATCTGACACAAGCTGTGTTGACTATAATTTGTTTTAAAGAATTGTTTTAAAGATTGGTTTGAAATATCTATGTCTTCCAACCAATGCAGCCTTAGCTGAACCTATTCACACTATGGCTTCCAACCAATGCAGCCTTAGCTGAACCTATTCACACTATGTCTTCCAACCAATGCAGCCTTAGCTGAACCTATTCACACTATGGCTTCCAACCAATGCAGCCTTAGCTGAACCTATTCACACTATGTCTTCCAACCAATGCAGCCTTAGCTGAACCTATTCACACTATGGCTTCCAACCAATGCAGCCTTAGCTGAACCTATTCACACTATGGCTTCCAACCAATGCAGCCTTAGCTGAACCTATTCACACTATGTCTTCCAACCAATGCAGCCTTAGCTGAACCTATTCACACTATGGCTTCCAACCAATGCAGCCTTAGCTGAACCTATTCACACTATGTCTTCCAACCAATGCAGCCTTAGCTGAACCTATTCACACTATGGCTTCCAACCAATGCAGCCTTAGCTGAACCTATTCACACTATGGCTTCCAACCAATGCAGCCTTAGCTGAACCTATTCACACTATGTCTTCCAACCAATGCAGCCTTAGCTGAACCTATTCACACTATGTCTTCCAACCAATGCAGCCTTAGCTGAACCTATTCACACTATGGCTTCCAACCAATGCAGCCTTAGCTGAACCTATTCACACTATGTCTTCCAACCAATGCAGCCTTAGCTGAACCTATTCACACTATGTCTTCCAACCAATGCAGACTTAGCTGAACCTATTCACACTATGGCTTCCAACATGTATTCACACTATGACTTCCAACCAATGCAGCCTTAGCTGAACCTATTCACACTATGGCTTCCAACCAATGCAGCCTTAGCTGAACCTATTCACACTCTATTCGGTCTAGCTAAAGAGTTCTTGCACTTTTATGTACCGTTTGCATATTTCGTTGGCGGAGATGTCTACCATAAACCTTGCATTGAAAAGCAGAACTGAAAGTTAGGTTGCAACATTTAGTTGCAACTGCTTGGATCTAAAAGTTAGTTCTTCAAACCTTTATTGTTCCCTCCATTTGATCATCATTTTTACAGATTAGATAAAAATTCAAGACAGCATATAGTCTGCTACATTAAATGTCAGCCTCAATTTGAATCCAAGCACATTCAAATTGTCCTCGCTATTAGTGTAATTAAAGGACAATGTAGTTTAAATCCAAGCACATTCAAATTGTCCTCGCTATTAGTGTAATTAAAGGACAATGTAGTTTGAATCCAAGCACATTCAAATTGTCCTTGCTATTAGTGTAATTAAAGGACAATGTAGTTTGAATCCAAGCACATTCAAATTGTCCTTGCTATTAGTGTAATTAAAGGACAATGTAGTTTGAATCCAAGCACATTCAAATTGTCCTCGCTATTAGTGTAATAAAAGGACAATGTAGTTTGAATCCAAGCACATTCAAATTGTCCTCGCTATTAGTGTAATTAAAGGACAATGTAGTTTGAATCCAAGCACATTCAAATTGTCCTTGCTATTAGTGTAATTAAAGGACAATGTAGTTTGAATCCAAGCACATTCAAATTGTCCTCGCTATTAGTGTAATTAAAGGACAATGTAGTTTGAATCCAAGCACATTCAAATTGTCCTCGCTATTAGTGTAATTAAAGGACAATGTAGTTTGAATCCAAGCACATTCAAATTGTCCTTGCTATTAGTGTAATTAAAGGACATTGTAGTTTGAATCCAAGCACATTCAAATTGTCCTCGCTATTAGTGTAATTAAAGGACAATGTAGTTTGAATCCAAGCACATTCAAATTGTCCTTGCTATTAGTGTAATTAAAGGACAATGTAGTTTGAATCCAAGCACATTCAAATTGTCCTCGCTATTAGTGTAATAAAAGGACAATGTAGTTTACTGACTGACCAGGACTCAATTATACAAATCTAAAACATTCTATATAAATATATAGGGCCTAGTTATAAAGTAGAGGACCTAGCATTCTATTTTAGCATGTTTCAGAAGAAAAAAAGTATTAATATTGCAAGAGCAAAAAAAGAGGAAAGAATGACTTTTGACCAGACAGATGAGTCACCTTGATTATTCTGTGGTTATGTTCTGATGAGAAATATGTCCCTCTGTAGTCTACATGTACATAGGTTGGGAGGAACATTAGGAATCTTGAGTTAGAGGATGAGTGTGCATGAGTAGATATCTGGCAGGCTAGGTTGGGGATGGAGACTAAATGATTGATTTGTGCTACCATTGGGATGCATCAACCATTGAATGATGCACGGACACACCACATGATGAAGGGATTTACTGTAGAATACATTGCAGAATCCATTATCATATCCTGACACCACACCAATCTTCTGTCATCCAAACCTCTGTTTAAATTGGTACAATGAGGTTTTTAGCATTTTTTATCATTGAATTAAAAACAACATTGATTTAGACTCCTTTGTACAACTTTTATCTAACTATGCAATGATTTCATTACTGATGATTTTTCTGCTCTATATTGGATTATTGGATTGGATGTTTGGGCAAATTGGGGGCATATTCTTTATTTAGCAAACCCATCCCTGAGTACATTGTGGTCTTGTCTTGTCTCATGTCAGTAAGTATTTGTTCAATTTACCAACCATGCACTGACACCTTGCTATTGAACAATTCTGCAGGTGTCTTGTCCATGTCCTTGTTGTCATAACAACCTGGCTAGTGATGACATTCCCACCTGCCTCCACACAAGGTTGTGGAGAGGACATGAATACCTTGCTGAACCCCAGCCCCAAGGAATCCTGGGATAGCATGGCCTGCGTGTCTAAGGCTGTAAAGCTCTGATAACCAACCCAGGGTACATGGATTGCGAGAAATAGATCGTTGTGTTTGGAGACTTGTCTGAAGGAAGCCTTAAGCATAGCTAGAATATTAACGGCTCACATCAGCCGAACACACGACTACATACATGTACTCCCCTACCTCAACCCTCGGCCCCTGCACTTGGCGACGAGACTAATGCCCCCTAGAAAATCAGACAGAAAATCTGCCAGCAGGTTAAATTAGATCTCTGTGTCTCTACACGGAGGTCCTGGAGACAGGTTATTTCAGTTGGTTTCATGTTTGGAATTAAGGTTTGCTTGACATTGATGTCATCTCATACACCGTCCCATCTATATCCTAGATTTCCTCAGGTTCTGTTGTTATCGAAGAATTCTGACAGATTTATTTGTGTTGAGGTAGAGAAGACTTAGCAAATAGATTTCAGAAGAGTGTTGATTTTATTTCCTTCTACATCAAACATCAGCTAGACATAATGCTTGTTTGTAGATAGCTCACTGGGGTAGCTGTGTACCACTGTCTGGGAGTAGATGCATAGAAGGCCAGGACTATTGTTAGATGATTAGATGTATGTGGGTTGTGGTGACACTGCACAGACACTGTAGCCATGACCTTCATACTAGACAAAATCAAATCAAACTATTCACTATTCTTCATTTTTTCCAAATCACCAGCTGGATCAATATAGGAGTGCAGTACAAGAGCCTCAATATGAAATATGCAGTTTGATAATGGTACTATTATAATGTCACTGCATAGGCCTTGTCTGTCTGTGCCCCAGTGTTGTCATTGATCATGTCTGGAATACAGTTGTTGTCAATTTTTCTCAAGGATACTTATTCTTAAAATAAACAGAGCTTGCAAACCCTAAGCTTCAGAATTCTGTTTTGTAAATACAGGAAAGCAGTATTCCTTATCACTTATAATTTCTGGTAAATGTTTCCAAATTTTAACCAATTCAAAAACACATGGGAGGGAATATTTATGTCTTCTTATTGGACTTCCATTTGAGGAAGTGCTTATTCTAGGCTAAGAGATGTGTGGGAGACAGTGGACAGTTTAACCATTTCATAAGGAATGTTGAATCATGTGTCATTAATCCTCTTTACAACCAGGAACAATAACAATCTGTGAAATAAATCAATGAGTGCACTGTGTGTACAGATCTGGCACCATAGGATGTGTGTGTGGGTGGGTGTGTGTGGCTTTTGGTGCCTGGATGTGGAGGTCTGCGCACAAAGTGGTTCATAGGCTCGTGCATGAGCCATCAATTCCTCTATCATTGACTGCAGTCTTCATAGTTAAACCATAGAGCTATGGTTAAACCAAACTCAAGGTGATCAGATTCCGTCTGTAATTGCAGCCATCAATGACGCCATCCTAACAAATTTAAGGTTCTTAAGTGAAATTCTTGACAAACAGGATTGGCCTGCCAGTAGTCAGTAGCCTATTGGATAGCAGTAGGGGCCACTCACTGCATGTACATCTCCTTGAAATTGAAAAATAATTGATGACAGACCTGAGAACATAAGATGCTCATAAGATTTTAACTTAAGTGCAAATGTATATCTTATTGTAGATTAGATTAGATTAGATAGATTAAGTCTGATACTAACTGAACCTTCAAGGTACTGTACCATGACTTGATTTCTGAACTGTTAGCGACAGACTCTTGCAATCCATGCAAATTGGAAACAAAATGTCTGAATCCATTTCATTGAGTATTTTTATCTGTATATTACAGTTGCATATTACTGTATAGTTACCATGTACTGAGTACATGTGCACAGTCATTGAAGAACATGAATACACATACATCTATAATACAAACTACACTTGCCTTTGACTATTCTGTCTCACTTGTGTTTATACTGTTTGAATTACACTTTTATCCCCATGCGTGTTCACTCTGACTATAGGGACAAGTGTTTGTGGAATCCCTTGGGCAAATAGATGGTTTGGGATTTGGGGCTGTGAAGGGAAGGGAAGGGGAAGGGGTGACAGGTGATGGAGGCCTTTACTAGAAAGGGCTTGGAGGGGTAGTATCTTCTGTCAAGACTTCTCAGGATGAAAAGCTAACTACATGCCTCTACAGAGTACAGGTCATGATTCTAAGTTCCTTACAAATGGTTTGATCCTTATAGGAAGTCCCAGATTATCTATTTATGCATTTTCACTGATTTTATCCCAGTGATTCATGTCGTGTGTCAGTGATTCATGTCGTGTGTCCAGGATTTCAGTTTCAAAAGCCTTATTTATATAAAAAAGGAACAGTTCAAGGTTTTTCAAGATTCTCAAAAGTTAGAGAGCCTGATGTTTCAATCCTAGCAGGACCTTTCTCAAAGGCAAAGTGACAAGGACATACACAGACCTTCAGAGGAAGGAAAGCCCTGACACACATGACAGAGGAAGGCCAAAAGGGAAGGGAGTGGGATGCAGATATCTACACACAAAGAGTGGGGAGATCAAAGGGACCGGAAGGAGGTGGGAGATCAAAGGGGAAAGCACAGGGAAGATGAAAGAAAGGAGGGATTAATGACGTGAGGATTAGTCATTCCCTTCCTGGATGTTGAGGCCATGAGGTTGGATAGTGCGGAGACACTTAATCCACAGTGTCAAGATTGTTAGAAAGTTCTGTTGCTCATAACTTCAGTAAGATCATTTGTAATAACAATTTATTCCAAATAATCTTGTTTGTTATATCACAAACATGAAATACCTCCATACCTCCATATACAATAATATACATTCCTCTGTTCCACACCACTGAAATGGTGTGTTTAACATAACAACACAAACTCCATGGGCCCACAGTAAGTTAGGGAATTCCTTGTTGTGTCTCTACATACCAGTATCTATCTACTGTTTGTTCTACAAAGCCAACACAGCCATCAACTGCCATGAAATGCCATCAAACTTGTTTTTGTAAGTCATGGTAAGGAGAGAGTGTCAACAGGCATAAGCAGGCGTACGTTTTTTTGGTTCATGCTATAAACCCTTAATGTTTCACACATAACAGAGAGTTACATCATCTTGAATATTCATGTACATGTAGATTACATGACCATCCTGGTTTACTGTTACTCTGTTATCCCTGCACTTCACTCCTTTTCACACCTTCATAAAGCATCCAACTGGTGAGGATATAGAAGCAAAGGTCAGATAGTCAGAATTAGCGTCATAGCCATAAATAAGACCCATAAAATAAAGAGCCTGTACCTATCCCACCTACTATTTCCTAATTGTTGTCTTCGTGCGTCATGGCCCCAAATTTCACAGTCTTCACAATGTAACTTGACAGAGTGGGAGCATAGCTCCATGGTTGGAGCATCAGTAGTCTGCCTTGAATGAATGTGTCTGAAGTAGGTCATGTCAATCTTAGCTCAGACAGCTAAGTTAGAAGCCTATGTGATACTAGTGGACATCTACTGTGTGTTACAACCCGGTGTGAATTGAGAAGCCACCAGCAGGGTCTCTGTGCAATCTTCTACCCTCGACCTTTGATCAGATCTGTGGGACATTACGGACAAAATATATCCCAGATATGTTGTCCAGTGTCCACGCACTTGAAGAATTTATCCATTGAAATAAGAATCAACAGCATTGTCATTGCAAAAGGTAACTTTGTAATGACTTCTTCTTTGTGTGTGGAAAATTGAAAAGCATGAGGTAAATTCACAGTAGGTACCGGTATTTTATTAAGGATAGTTTTAACAAGAGGAAAGATAGTAAACAGGATTTTTTTTTAAATTTGAAAAATTGTTGTTTAAAAAAAAAAAAAAAATTAGGAGTAGAGAACATGAGATCAGGAGACCAGGAAATAGGAACGTGTGTATAATTTTGGTAATAACTTTTTGTAAAACTTTTGTAACAAGAAATAATTATACAAAGAAAGAAATTAGAAAAAAACATTGCATTCCTTAAGAAAGTGCCAAATGTTTTGATCCTTTCTAGACCTTCTCTAAGAGACAAGATTCAGAATTGAATTCAATTCCTTCCTTCTGCCAATATCTCAGAGTCAGCAGCCCTGTCATCCTGAGACTGAGAGTGGTGGCCCTTGGCATTGAGCTGAACCTTAGCCTGTGATGTAGCATCTTCCATCTGTCAGCAGGCTTATAATTACACTCAGCTCTCAATCCCCTTGGGCTTTCAGTCTGATGTCATCGTCATGTTCTCTCATGCATCAAGGTTGCATTCAGATTCCTAAGCACATACACGTAGACCAAGGAGGTCTTAGGGCCTAGGCGAGCTCCTTGATCTAACCACTGTCAATCATTTTTATGGAGGAGGAAAATATAACTTACCATGGTTTGATGGATAAGACTTGAACGTTTGCATGTTGTAAGGAAGTACCAAGTGGAAGTTTTACAGTGACACTATGTAACGCTTAACCATGTAACGCTTAACAGAGCCTCACATTTCTTCTCAGTAGAGATGTGTTACACGTTGTCACCACAAAACTTCCACTTACCAGTTTATTATTTACTTAATTGATTTATGTCATGTTTTACTTTTCAAAATATTGAAATTGACAAAAGAGGTTAATTGATCGATAAGCATTCTCTGACTGTTCTTTGGAATTTGTAATTACGAAAAGTTCTAACCTGCTTGATTGTTAGTATTTTCATACTAAGATTTTCTTAGCCGACAAACTTTTGGTTGTTGACATTTTCATTGGGTGTTTGGCCATCTGAATTTGCACAGACAGAACCAAAACATGCATTGCCACTCTATTCTATTCTTGCGTGCCTTTTCTTACAAAGCCTTTTCATAACATCCTGACTGTGTATTCTATAGCAGTATGGATTATTGAGGGGTTTATCACAAGGTGCATATGTGTGTTCTAGTCCTTGAAAAGCCTCTTGCACATGTAAGTTACTAGAGCCAAGGTCAGCACCACTAGCACACCCCAGGGCTGTATTTATGAGAGTTCACTCCATGAATGGCATGCAACTCCCACGTGATAAAGGTGCAGCCCATACTAACCCACTAAGCTCTGTATTGTCTGAATGTGTTTTCACGCTGTTCATTTCAGCGAGAGAGATTTCCATTGATTATGATGTTAAGTCACAGTGGTTATCCCATATAACTAAGCTTAGTGCTGCTTGTTCAATACAGCCCATGCAAACTGTAGGCGGGTTTCCAGCATTAAAATGAGGGGGATTTGGGCTAAATAAAATTCTGCTGAGATAGTTACCTGGATTCAGTTTTCTCTCACTTTTTGAAATCAACTTAGAATACAAGAATATAACTTACATAACACAGAAGCTCAGTAGATTCTGATAGGTCCAGGGTTTAAGAATGGTTTTCAATTGCAATGCCTCTGTCTACATGTAATATTAATTTCTGTGATGTTTTTGAAGCCAGATGTGTCACTGTCACTTACATGTACCTCACGTCTCAGATGGCATGATATATCACCTTAGTGTCCATTGCTATCCTGACCTAGCACCAAACTGTGTGGAATGTGCCGTGTGGATGTCTCCACTGTGAAATCCTTCTCAATCATATTACAAACAAGCTGGTATTGTACCTGGGAAAGCCTCTGTCTTCTATGACACAAGATCAATCCTTTTATTTAATGGAAGAGTCGGTCATGGGAATATCCTATGTTTATATTTTGCTTGTATTTTTGTATGGAATGTTATTTGGGTGGAAGCAAGGTTGGAAAGGGAACGTTTTTCCCATCTGGAGTTGCTGTGTCAAAGGTTACCATTATTGGGGTTGTCATAGTAAACTTGGGCTTCAATCTATCCAGGGGTGCTTAACCCAATCCCATCTGTCTGACCCTTGACCTTATCTCATTCAGCCCTAATTTGCCAACCCCATGGTCCATTAGTGGTTCTTTTCAGCTCTCCAATCCACTCATCGCTCGGCTAGGGACTGAACCCATCTGTACTTCTTGTATAAACCACGACGAAGGTCAACTCTTAGGAGTTGGAGTGGAAAGAGAAAGTAAGAAAGCAGAATTCTGTCAAAGAAAAGGGTTTCCATGTTTCACATCAAGCGAAGATTTTACAGAATTAATTTGAAAACTATTGACAATGTATTTGAGAAATTGCAATGTGAGGAAATTTGAAGAATATTAAAGCAATTGACTGATATCAGAGTCTTATGTGAGAAACGACTGCATCATAGTGTGACAGCAATTGAGTTGTTGACTAAATCGTAGCAGCAGAAAATCTCAGGGGATGTCAAGATTCGGATCAATATCTATTTCCCCCACCTCAGAGAAAGAAAAAAAGTGCATCAACTCTTGATGTTTTTGCGTTATTGAAAGTCCTCCAAGTATTTGCTATCGACCTTACGGCTAGCCAGACACAAAATCCAGTTGATAGTTGGGTCAGTGTAAACAGGTCAATAATAATTCTAAACCAATTTGGTGGCAGGGAAGGGCAGTTTAGTGAAAGCCAGTATTTGTGACTGACTTCTGAATACAGCCTGCACTTCTGGTTGCCTCCACATCTCTCTGTAATAAAGGCAGTCGGCTATATTCTCCTTGCCAGATCTATTCTGGAACCAAGGCTTGAAGGAGAGAGAGCAGCTGGCTCTATCTCCAATCACTTTCAGCCGAGCGCTGATCATGGCCTGCAAAATATGCTCCACACTCCCCTCCTCCTGCCTCTCCCTCCCTCCGCCTCTCCCTCCTCCTCCACATCCGCCTCTGTGATGTCGAGCACCGACAAAACTTATCAGTAGATCCCTGGCTGGCAGATACTCCAGGGTTGACGGGATGTTTTGAAGTCTGTTCTCAGAAGCTGGTCCAGAGGCCAGGTCTATAATTGCCAGGACACTAGGGTCAAGATAGCATGTGATCAGTCTGATATCGGTATCTATCTCTGTAAACCATTTCTCAGCTCATCAATTTTACATGGTATCTGATGTTGGTTGATTACGGGCAATTGCTCAATTGCATTGGGGAGTGTTGAGAAATGCCGCAGTGTGAAAAGCTGAAATGCACTGAATTCAGCAGCAAATCTGCTTCTCATGAAACAAGAGTGCTTTCAATCTGTGCTCATGCACAGCTGTGGCAGGCAACTGCATGTCCTCAATTTCAAGAGGGATCATAAGAAATGATAAGTCATGTCGGTTCTTCAAAGACATAGCGCATGAATATGACTGAAATAGCTGATGAATGTGATGGTAATAGCACATGAATATGACTGAAAAGCTGATGAATATGACGGTAATAGCGCATGAATATGACTAAAATAGCTGATGAATGTGATGGTAATAGCACATGAATACATGTATGATCAAAATAGCTGCTGAATATGACGGTAATAACGCATATGTATATGGAGTACAGCAACATACTGTGCATGCTTTCAGTGTGAGGTGTGTTCTCTTTCACAGGCATCAGGGTGTCCCAAATCTATCCGACTTTTACATTCATGCCCAAAGCATCTATTTAAACACACAGATTGAATGTTACAAATTGCTTATCCCAAATTTAGAGAGCCGGTCATTTCAGTCCAAGCAGGACTTTTTGTAAAAACTGATTTTGTGAATAGCTCAAAAACTCAGAGTGGCATGAAAAATGTAGCAAACTGCTTACTGACTAAAATGAAAATATGGAAACATTAACAGGGCCTGACGTTTTGATCCTAGCAGGGCCTTTTTCAAATGCAGAACTGCCAAAGGCATTTGTTGGTAGCTTGATACTCAAGCATTTGGAAGAGTTCTCTAAGTATCATATCCCTTGCTGTTGCCACAGTTCAGTACTGGCCACGCTTAATTGACTGGTGTGTTATATCTACGTGGGGTCACGTTGTAATGAATAATTCTAAATAATGTCTAAGTAATATGTCACCATACTTGTTCAGTTGGATGACCTGCTTCAAGAGTTCTGAGCAATGTCTAAGATCCTTTTTTGGATCCTTCATTCTTTTTTAACCTGTCACTGATAATATTTTTTAAATTAATTGACACCTGCTCATCAAAATTGTATGCGTGTAGAAAGAGCTGGTTTTAGCATGAAAACCTTTTAATTGGACATGAAGGTTTCTGCTTATAAACATGAGGTGATCTGACTTGCCCAACCCTTTCTTGTTGAAGTTCTTGCCATGTTCACCCGCCATGCCTTGAGCTGTTTGTCTTCGTTTGACGATTCTAGAACCTCAGGAGAAACGTAGACCTTGTGTGGAGGCGGAAATTGATAGCAGAGATCCTTAACCCCAGACAGGTATATTCCCTCAACCCCTAGACAGCTACCAGGGTGCATCACCATTACCCTCTCCCTAACCCCACAGAACCCCTGCCAGCTAAACCTTCTTACCCTAAAATAGAAATCTTTCTTTCTCGTTTGTTTTCTTTCTGGTGAACAGGTCCGTGAGCAGCATATTCACTACCAGAGTAGAAAGTGTGTGATTACTGAGGAACTTAACTGCCCTGTCTGCAAGAAGCGAATTGGAAACAGTGCCTTTGCGCGTTATCCAAATGGCATCATTGTTCATTACTACTGTGCCAAAGACAGAACAATATGTCCTGTCCAACCCACATAATGGTCCTAGGTTCCTTGTTTGGATTTTTAATCTTTAAAATGATTAAGAAGTGTGTTTTCTTAAGTCTACATTAAGTTATGCATTACACATTAGTAGTTCACATTATCACAGAGCAGTTTTTGATGCATAAATGAAATATACTGGTTCTTTGGGCCATCTAGTTGAAATGTTGTTTGTATTGATAAACTGACATTGGAGAGAAACTCTGGACGAATCCTAGTTTGACATTGATTTCTTCCACCATTGTCCAGATACCCAAAATGCTTTTATTATTTGAGATATGAGACTTATCAAATCCTTTCTTCTCCCTCTTTCCTGTGAATGTTTGGCCGTTTATGAAAATGAAGGCTTAGGCTTGGGCTCAGGCTTCGTCTCCGTCTGACAAAACCTAAAAAAAAAAAAATGGGGCCAAATGCCTGTTTTTAGATGCCTGTGATATTCTAACAAATAAGATAAATATGACTGAAGCCTAAGCCCAAGCCTAAGCCTTCATTTCATTTCTTAAACAGCCTATGGGTGTGTCTCAAACATTTATAAAAAGCTGACAAACAAAATGTTTATTTTCTGTTTACTGTTTGTTTAACCAATATTACATTTTTATAGGAATATTGTGTTTGCATTTGAATAAAATTGACATTCATAACACAAGAGGGGTTAGTATTTAAAGCCCAATTTTGAACAATAAATGTAAAATAAACCAAGTCCTGTTTACAAAAAATCTGTAAGCCAATACCATCATGGGATGTTTTGATGATGTTAAAACAATTTGTAAATATACCAATGTAATATAAAATAAGAAAAGTAATATTTTTTCGCATTGAATTTCCGAACGTAATCCTGTAAAACTGATTTTATTTTCTTTTGTAAAAATAAAAACTATATAATTGCTTAATTGTTTAATTGTTTCTGGACTTTCTTTCATTCCTGTAGATGAACATGACGTTTGGTTAAAGGTTTAACATCTGTTAATATCTTTGGGATTGGTAATTTGAAAGAGAAGTTTGAAATCTCAACTCAACTATAATCTCAACTCATAACTATAAAAGCACAAGTTGGATTGTGGCAGTCTTATTGGAAGGAAATGTATACTTATACCTTGATAGTTCTCTTATTTCATGTGAATTGCCAGTTGCATATTCAGTGTATGTTTTCAGTTAACACTGATAGTCCCAAAGAAATGGACCAACTTCTGTCAGAACTGATATTTATCTTCATGTTGAATTCAGTGATCTCCTAAAACGAAGACCTAATAATGTTTCTTCTAATCCTCCAACAATAAGAGTCAAACAAATCAATAAAAAACTGACTGGGAACTTTTGAACAAATTGAAAAATGGCAAAGGAAACTGGACCAGGATTTGAACCCAAGACCTTTGGTTTGGCGTGCCAGCGCTCTTTCCATCTCAGCTATCCAGCCCGTAGATAGTGGCCTCCCAAATAGTCAATATTAGTCTTTGCCAAGGTGGGGCACTAGTCAGAAGCAATTCGACCATTAAATGCCGTATATCTCCAGGGATGATACCCCTGCTTTCATTCCGATGCAAACAACCAATTGTTGCAAACTTGGCTACAGCAGCTCAGGGATCACAAGAATGTTAGTGTGCAAAACCAAAGGTCTCGGGTTCAAATCCTGCTCCAGTCAAAGTTTTCTATGCCATTTTGTTTTATTTCACCAACAATTATTCAATAAATAATGTTATGGCCTAACACTCATTTTGTTGGAATATATGTAGGCTATATGTTGGATATATTCACTCAGAAACATCAGTGGCATCTGTACATTAGTTTCAAAGCAAGTGTCCGAAAAATTGAAATGATGATTGTTCAGAGAAAAGTGATTATGAATTACAATTTGACACTATTAAGTGTCCTGATTTTGATAAGAATTTGATTTCTGTTTTGATATGACGCTGTTATCTGACACTTATATGCCACATTGAACTACGTTTTGTGATTATAGAAACTGGCAGAGTTGGTAAGCAAAGCACATCTGAATGCTCTTAGATATTACATTTATCTTAACAAAAAACTTTCCTGATAGACCAGTTGCTATTGGGAGAAATGAGTGCTTTGATAAAACTAAAAGCTCATGCCTTGGTATTAAAAGGTATGCCCTATACAAGAGTTAGAAGTCTTGGCTTGGGCTTTGTGCTTTTCTGTTTTCCGTTTTTATTTGGAGGAGGTCAGGACAGAAGTAGATTTGACTTCATGAGAGAAGTATATTCTTAAAGTCCTTTGGAAATGAATATACATTCCCTTCTAATGCACCCACTGGTTAAGGGCTGACACCCAGTAGCATTCCATTGTGGTTGGAACATGGGTGTGGTATGACAACCCACACATACCCCAGGGTATAATGGGTACCCTCAGAGGTAATCAGTTGACCCTACCAGGGTCACCAGCTGACCTTATAGAGGTCACATCTTGTCCTCTTCTGTCCTGTTTGTATCAAGGCCCAGTCTTTTGGCAGTGACCTATGTGCACTTTTTATTAGCTGTTTCGGTTTTTCAGAAACAGCTCTTGTTATCCACTTGTAATCCTCACACTATTTACCGTATTCTCTACAGGGGTCTTTCATGGCGAAATGTCATAGATTTAGCTGTTTTGGGGCTAAATTCAAGTATGGTTACTGAAACTATTTTAGGTAGGCCTATAGGATCTAGTAGACTTCCACAGAAGAAGCTCAATGCTATGCAAATTTGTTTGCTGCAAACCCACCTATAAAGCGAAAGAAAAACTTGGAAAAACCTCAAAATTATGTTGAAGATCACCCATAATTACCTTCTTGGTTTCATTCAAAACTAGAAGATTGTTTAATGACGATGCCATTAATGATCGTTATTCTTGCCAATTTATTTCCCATTTTTATAAATTTTCTTTATGCACGAGTGTTTAAGCAAAGTATAGAGAGCTTGATCTGTATAAGATTATATTTGAATCATTAATAAAAATAAAACAATGAAATGTGTAATTATCAATCTGGTTTGCATCATGAGGAACGTTGTTCATTCATATAGTTATAGCTGTGTGGATAAGTAATAATGAGTGTTTGCCCTTCCTGACGTGTAGTTGGCGCTCTATTCTGAGCATTTTGTCCTTCAAGGTCACGTGGTAGATTCAAAATCCACCGCCCAACCTGTACCAAGTCAGTGGGCAAGTGGTTAGGACGTCTGCATTGAGAAGTCGTGGGTTGAATCCCGGACCAGCTGCCCGTGTTTAATTGTTCAAGCAGGTAATCAGGCAAATAATAACTGAACTACACGTGGAATAGGGCGAACCCTCATTGATTTATACTTATAATAATCTCAACACATTCCATTATGGCTAGCCATTTTTTTTGGGAATTTCATTTCTTTAAGATAAATGTTAGTGAACGATTTCATCGTGTGCTTTTTTTTTATTCAAAACGATCGATTGAATATAATGTCATTAATGCGTTATCGAAACCCGAATCAGACCTCTTAGGATGTGTTATATTCATGTGATTCCTTCAAGGTAAAGAATTAAAACGAACTGGCTGTTGCAGACATAATTTGACTAATCATAAGTTTGTTCTGTAAAGCGTTGTGTTTCATTGTTGAGTATGGTTTTGCTTTTTAAAGCATACTAATATTATGTTAAACACACATTTATCTTTATTTGGTATTCGGAGCATATTCCCGAGACTTGAATTTATCCACATTCTCTCTATAGAACTACTCCACTCCCATTTTGCAACATTCGTGACAAGTTTTGTGTGTGTGGAACTGCATACTTATTGAACCTTAGCAGACATGACCAAAATAAGGATATATTTGTTTGTTTGTTTGTTTGTTTGTTTATTTTATTTTGTGATATACAAAAATGTTGCAAACTGCTTACTGACTAAAATTACCAAAATGCAAATCTTAAAATTTAGTGGGCCTGACGTTTCGATCCTAGCAGGGGCCTTTGAGAAAGGTCCTGCTTGGATCGAAACGTCACGCCCACTAAATTTTAAGATATTTTATTTTGTATTAGTGCCTACATTTGGTTCCATTATAATTTAAACCCGTATTTCTAATGACTTTTTTTATTATTCCGTCCGAAATATAGGCCTACACAAATGTTTAACTGTACGGATTAACCTTCTTGGTTAATTAAGAAACGGTTTTGCTTTTCTCTCGATGGTATATTCGCATTAATAATGCAGTTCACTACAGGTATGTGGTAGTAAAATTGAGAAGAAATAATTATTTCATATACAAAGTTCAGTAGGCCTACATCAGCGAGATATAGCGTGGTTAATTTTGGCTGGAGTGGACTGATTAGAATGGAGTAAGGTGTACCGCTATGGTTTCCAATATGCATTGCAAGATCTCGATTTCCCTATCATTGTTCACTGTTCATCTGGCAGAAAGTAATCCCATGTAGATGAGATTAGTCTTGTTCTGGTGTGCAAGGGATTACATGTATTAAGGGATATATTGGGATATGAACTAATTGGTTAGAATGCCATGGAAGTAGGTTTCTCATAAAACACGTCATGTATGTTGTTGATTAAAAGTCTGTTTCATTTTATTTGTTCTCACCCCTCCGCTCCAAATGCGCCAGAAATAAGAAAAATACTTTCAAATGAGTTAAATTAGAAATAAATTGAATTCAGGTTTGGTTTTCCCTTGTATTTGTCAGATAAAGTAGAACTAGAAGGAACTCCGTGGCAAATACTGTAGGAAGATATTAGATCAATGACTGGCAATAGCCTAAAGAAAATCTCTTTTTCCAACTTGTTGGGAAGAACATTCTGCCTTTGAGAAAGGT
This sequence comes from Luidia sarsii, assembly GCA_949987565.1. Lineage (NCBI taxonomy): Eukaryota > Metazoa > Echinodermata > Asteroidea > Paxillosida > Luidiidae > Luidia > Luidia sarsii. The sequence continues at coordinate 39,941,353 of OX465101.1, forward strand.
CCTACCAGATCGAAACGTCTGGCCCTCTACATTTTTGAAACCAATCAAATAGTAATAGACTACTTTTTGCATCCGTAAGCCTTCACATCGTTTTTGTTTAACCCAATCAATTAATTGATAACTTTGCAAAGTTCTACAGTTAATGTCGCTCCGAAGTGTCCAAAGTCTGAGATGTCGATTGCATTGGCCGCTGGTCTTTCTCGCTACTGGAATTGCTTAAGTTCACCAAAGACGAAATAGAGCGTAGCAAACCTACAAAAGTTGGACTGTCTTTGAACGACTTCAGCCGACATGCTTGGCTAGGCTTGATTACATCGAAGTAACGTTATTTTGCATGAACAGAAGAGCGCTGGGCGGTTGAGTCAAAACTGAAGATAAGATTATTTACCGTTAGTCTAATCCTTTAATCCTTCCCTTAGCAACTTTTAAACCCGTCTATGCCGCGCGAAGTTGCTATGACTACGCGTTCATCGAACTCTTCTATCCCCCTGGTAACAACGTGGAGGAATTAAGAAACAGTCAGCGCATCAGTGGACCACTGAGTTCATCATGGTTTGACGCCAGAGGTTTGGTTCCTCTCTGAGAAAAAAAGCTGCAGTATAAAGTTTCACTATGACGTCATGTCACCATAATTATAAAGCCCGACCACTGTCCTATCAAAGTGAAATAGGGAGTGCCGCAGACAAGTGACATCACACTGTCCTGGTTCTGGTTGTCACTCTGCAAATGGACCTAATTGTGTCAACACACTTCGAATTCAAAACAAACAGGCTTGAATTGAATTCTACTTTACGCCAACTAAACTCGAGTCAAGGTAAGATATAGTGCCATCTGTTGTTATCAGAAATCTGCTTCTAAATCATATAGGCCTATAGGACGATCCAGGCATATGCACCCCCGGTTGAGAAACAATAATTATTTTTATTTCATTAAACTTTGTCTTAAAATTTAGTGGGCCTGACGTTTCGATCCTAGCAGGACCTTTCTCAAAGGCAGATCAACTTTGATTAGAGTAATAATATAGGCCCATACAAACATTTTGTAAACTGCTTAGGCCCACTGCGGTAGGCCCGCTGGACTAAAACAACCAGAATGCAAAATGTTAAAAAGAGGGCCTGACGTTTCGATCCTAGCAGGACCTTTCTCAAAGGCCTGCTACTTGCTAGGATCGAAACGTCAGGCCGGCCCTCTAACTTTTTGAGATTTATGAGTATTGCAGGTCATTTTAGTCAGTGAGCACTGCAGTTTGCAACAGTTTTTGTATTAACTTCGGGATCTGCCTCTCAAATTAAGACAGATCCTGCGAGGATAGGAGTGCAATGCACTCTTCACTTTTGACATCCAGTCGTGGTCAAAAGGTTACTTCAAACATCTTCAGCTGCAAAAGTAGTGGTGAGGCATTAGAAGCATTGGCCGTTTTAATCAATTTGAGGAGAAAGAAAACGACACAGGGTCAACAATGGGCAGATTTGGGACGCCCGAGAACTACGAAGTGAGAGTGCACGTGACCCCATGATGGGACCATTCTGTAACCACCGGTCACCCAAAGCACGTCCAATAATAGAATGGTGCTGTATTTGCACCTAACAGTGAACAGTGTACATGTACTGGTGTACCTGTACGTGTTTACAAACACCAAGGAGTGGTGGCACCTGATAACATTGAACGTGCAATGCGACCTGACCCACACGCTTTGCATAGCTCACGCCATCCCATAATAAGCACCTTGATACGCTTACGTTATCGACTCATTACTAGTCAAATCACTCCGCAAAAAGTTTTTAAAATCTACACATGCTTATATTTCGCCATTCGAACGCAATTGTTTTATATTTATACATGTTTAGAGTGATAATAAAACGAATGCCATATGTTTACTTCCCCAAAAATGTGAGAATTGTCAGTGAATTTGAAAACTGGAGGGTTTATATTGCATAGGCGGAGGACTACTGTCTGTCTGGCTTGAGGGCGTGATGTGGTTGCTGCTTGGACCGTGGATTCTTCAATGGGGGCTCAATTCTGCAGATGATCCGGAATATAATAATTAATTTAGAAAAGGCTTCAAACTCAACAATTTATCGGAATACACCGGGACCATAGTTTTTATTCCAAAGATTAAGGTAAGTGAGGAATAGCAAAAATAGACGGCCTGAAAATGTCCGTTAAGATGATATTTGAGCAGGGTCCGACTGTCTGCCATTCGAATGCACGTTATGGAGTTGTCCGTGTTTGAATGTAGACTAGCGCCCTGCCCATTCCAACATGTCTGCCTCGACAAGATGGTAGGCACGTACACGCCTAACTTAGACCTCCATATCTGCAGCTCTCATCTTGTTTAACCGAGGGTTATCCAATTGTAGAGGATACTAAACAGTCTGAATATTCCCGTTTTCAAGTAATATTGAGGTAGTTATGTAATTAAGTCTGCGTTTGACTGCCACGACTGGTCTAACGTTCAGTTGTTATTGCGGAATATTTCCTGGAATTTCCCGGGGCTCGCTTAATTCCGTGCAATTTATCACGCATTTTTCATGCGTTTTTCATAACCAAACAAATATTTAATTGTTAAAATTAAAGTACGAATTATGTTGGTAGACCACACATTATTTTAAATAAACATTAAGAATATCTAACTACATGCATTCGTTGATTACACGAACATTCACATTCATCGTGAGTTAGGCTAGATCTTTATAATAATTATTATTAAATCATTTGCGAAAGGTCCTTATCAAAACGTCAGGTCATCCTATTATAAGTATTAATTTTGGTTAACTTATTATCGTAATTTTAAACATTAACGTGCCAAAATGAAATTGTTGTCCCAGCTGTTATTCTGTACGTACAGCTACAGCTTACAATTACTGAATTTGTACATGAATACAACTTTACAAGTGACCTACATGCACCCATGCCATTTTAAGGCCTACCGATGTGTTTTCGTGAGCCAGTCATGCAATTTAAACTTCCAAAATGGACAACTGATTACGCTTGGGTGGAGTCCAAACAACTTGGCAGCTGCCATCCTCACCTTCTTCAAAGGAAGCAGTGATATCCACTTCATGACCTTTGGCAAAAGCATTTCAACCATGAAATCCACGGACGTACTTTAAGAAATCTTTTGGTTAGATTTACAAGGGTAGTCATTTCATAATACCCAAAGTTAGTCAGTAAGGCTGGATTTGACATCTTGTCTAGAATGCACTTTGTCGGCATTAAGAAATAGTGTCCGTCAGGTCAATGATTTCTTTATGATTGATAGGGTGGAATTAAAGTCTTCCCTTGTATGCTGCAGAATATCCTCTGATAACATTTGTGCAGGTATCTGGATTTAGTTTAGGGTACTTTGTGAAAGAATGGGATTGGAGAGATACTCAGATAGACATTAGCAAGTGGGTAGGCCCTAAGAGTTTGAGGTAACATTTGAATTTTGCCAACACTTTCTTGGACAATGTTTGGTTTCTTCACCTCTTACTCTTAGTCTTACAGAAACTATCTGCTTTTTTTCCCACCCATACGTGTACATTGCAAAAGCCTTTACCCTTCTAGATGTTAAACAGAACAGAGTAAAACTTACAGGGAAATACAATTGTCCGAAATTTGAAACTTGTATATTTAATCATGATAATATATATACAGTCCGGAATACAAAAGGCTTTGGTGAAATTTGTGGGAGGTTTTTTTTCTAATCTCACTTGATCTAATTAGACCCAGTTCACCCACCCTTCACACTAGTATTGGTTACAGTGGCCACACTTACAGCTGACCAAATTGTTACTGAAACCTCCTCCCTTCTTTAGTAAGTAAGGATGTAATTTGACCCTTCGGGGATTGTTTATGTAACTGACAGGTGTATCTAGATATTAGGGCTGGGCAAAATTGGGTTTGGGCCTGGGGGAATGGGGAACTGGGTACCCAAACCTTGAAATCATCGGGTACCTGGATAACCGCAATTCAATGTAAAACATACGAATCTCAAAATTTAGTGGGCCCGACGTTTCGATCCTAGCTGGACGTTTCTCATGCTCTGCCTGTGAGAAAGGTCCTGCTAGGATCGAAACGTCAGGCCCACTAAATGTTGAGATTTGCATTTTGGTAATTTTAGTCAGTAAGCAGTATGTAACATTTTTAGGCCTATCACTCTAAAACATAAGAAATTAAAACCTGGAAGTACATGTATGTTGCGTAATGCCTGCTGGTCGCTATTGGGGTGCCACGTCAGGCATGCTTTTATTTTCGATATCGGTAATAAAATTGGTAATATCGGTAATAAACCTTTACTTGTGGTTTTCCTGTGTTTCTTTGACAACCAAAACAATCCAAGCATCATTGTTTTAACATTCTACGGTCCTTAAAATCAAGGTATGCCTAACGGAAATGCTCACTGGTGAAATCTACAGTGAGTACTGTTTTACAACATACACGGGTGCAATTGTGCATCTTGTAGACTGGTTCCCTCCCAGTCGGTCATGCTTTATACTATATGTGTGAGAAGGGAACCATCCTGAAATACACTTTGGGGCCTGTGCACGGACTTAAACAATATACGTCCATGTTGGTACTGCTGCGTATTCAACCCTTGTGTTGCATCATTGCACTGCACATGGTGAGAAGTGCGTTGGTTTCGGAACGAAAAAGAAATGTTTGCGTATTTAAAAATAGTAATAAGAGGTCAGACGATATGCAGTGGGCCTTTGTAATTTGTTTGTTTATTTTGTTCTCAAATAGTTAATGAAAAACAATATTTTTTTGGTGCTCTCCATTAAAAACTGCAGTCTGGTAAGTGCCTCCATCTGGGTCATATTCCATGCATGCGCAGTCTGGTTAGGTCACATTTCAGGCACTTGCAGATTTAAAATTGTGATCCACTTTTTGGAAAATTTTGTCGTTTGTAGTGTGCGCAAAACAAATTGATTCTTAAATCGCGATGACGCGATCCAACTTTCGCTGGTTTTCCTTTCCTAGTGTGATTGCAACATGAACTTAATTATCTTAGGTCCTCTTGTAAGGTTAAGGGTCGGAGGTCACTCCACCGTCTTATTTGGTGTTCACGACTTCCCCCACAAGAATAGAACCATGCATTTTGCACTTTCTGCTGTCTACAATCTAAAAGAATAAAATACTTTGCTTTAACAATCCTTGTTTGACATGGTAAAACAAATAAAAATCGAGTATCCGAAGCCACAAAATGGAACTGGGTATCCGTGGTCTTTGGGTGCCAGTATTTTCTGCCCACTGCCCAGGCCTACTATTATTCAATTTATTTTACAATTTTATCAGATGGTTTCCTCAATACGCATTGTGTTTTCCAATGGGCATTATGCCTAATCTAGTTCTGTGCTTGTAAATTCATGGAAATCTTTGAATGGGCATTGGGTTGTAGTTGAAGAGGGTTGGCTCTGTCAATGCAGACTTGCTTCATAGGTAACGTGGTGTGGTTAGCAGATCGGTCTACTTCCAGTCTTCAAATAATTGTTTATCAAAGTCCAGTATTATGAAATGACATGAAATCATTGAAATATACTTGTACGGCTATACATAATTCCAGTTCACAGTTACCCATTTAGTTTCTTTGGCAGTTCATAGTCATGGAAACCTTTAAAAAAAAATTTGAAAAGATTAAGTAAAAAACATACACCTTACAATGTTGCTTTCGCAGCAGCTTACATTTCTGGACATATGACTCATGCAGTGTGTACATGTACATATGTACGTGTACACGTGTACGTGCAGTACTGCATAATGTGCATGTATGGTGCAGTACTGTACGTGAAGACACGAGTGCCAATTAACCCCCTTTCATCTTGACATTGCTGTGGCTGTATGGCTGATAGCCTGCACAAATGGGTGTGTCTGATTTGCTACTGTAGTGTGCATGTACCTGGGTGGACCCTGGCTAGACCCATGCTGGGCTCTGCACATCAGCAATGACATTGCAACACACCCATGTTGATATTAAACACTCCTGTCCATGTGCATGTAGCCATGTACATGTACATGTTTGTGTGGGAAGTACAATGTACATGTATGCATGTAAGCAGTGAGTGTACATTTACAGTACAAGTAAAAGCAATTAAGAATGCATTGTATGTATGCTTATTGTTGTAAGCTCATCCCGCCTTTGCTTCAGGCTTGATTGCTAAATAACTTGAATGGTGTAATACAATGTTTTATAATTATTAAAAAGTATACAAATTATTGATTTCATTGCTCACTTGCAAGCTCACTTGTACATAAAATAATGCACTGTCTGTTCTTATAAAGTGTTGTTTGTACAGTCAGTGTGATTCTTAAGTTTTCTTGTACCTACATTGTATATTTGTTAAACTTCAACAATTGTAAGCACACTTAGAAAGATAAGATTTTGTACTCGCACTATGTTTTAGTCTAATCTAAAAGTGATACAAATTACAAAAATGTTGCAAACTGCTTACTGACCAAAATTGCCAAAATGCAAATCTCAAATCTCAAATGCTAATCTAAAAGTGTTAAATTTAATGTTACATGTACATGTATGTTCTGATAGAAAAACAGAACAGGGAATTTAACCAAGACAATGAATGGATTATTCATCATTAGTCAGTATTTGCACTTAACTTTGGAAAATGAACAGAAAAAGGGTCCATGGGGAAACTACGGCTACCTTTGCACCTGTGGAATTTGCAAAAGTTGACCTGTCAAAGTGCATCCATGGTTTGTATTGATTTTAAGTGATTACGATAACTCTTCTTCAAAGTGGAAATGGCGAACTTTGCTGAGCGGTTTTCCCTCAGAATTGCTTGTTCATATTGAAACAAAACTCCTTAGGAACTGCCAGACAGTGCAATAGACTAAGGCAACCTGTTTGCACAAATATACTGGTAGTGGTCAGGTCTGGTGTTAATCATTGAAGGTTTGCCCTACTAGGCTACTTGGCATACATGTACATGTAATGTAAGTATCGCTGTCTGGCTGAGTGTTTTGCCTAATTGCTTGCTGAAAAAATACAGGCAGCTTGGAAAGGAATTGAATCACAGCTCTAACTAAACTGTTTACCGGTACTTGATAATATGCAACAATATAGGCTGGGGCAGTTACGTGTATACCTTTTTTCCTGGTTTGAGATATTTTATTATTTTTTTGTATTTATAAAACCCTTTTTATATTAGAACAATTCCTTCTGTGTTTTGTATCAGAAATGGAACAAATTTGTGGACCAAGAGTGCATTAAAAATGTCGTGGATTGCATTTGACCCTTGAATGATTCCTGCATGCTGTACATGTACGTTGCTGATGAATGTGTGGCATGGTGCGAGTTTGTAGAGTCGTTCGCAATCATTCATAGACTTCCTCTATTCCTCCACATTTGCTTTTTTTGTAAACCTAAAATGCATGCCAATGTAAATGTAAAGCACATGTACTGTACATGTATTGTGTAGTCATCTGGTGCTCTGGTAGTATTTGTCACCTTTTCTTGACAAGCTGCAGATAAGTTTGATGATTAAAAAATATATACATGTAGGCCTACTTTGTTCCATCTTCCTGAAGAAACAGTTTTAGGCCTTACAGTTTAAATGTTTTTTTTTCTCCTGGTTTTGATATGTCAATATGTCATGGGGTGGGCGTCTGTGTTAAATCAACCAGTGTCATCTTAAGGTTTCCTTCCAAAAAGCAAAGGTCTCTATTCTCCTTTTGGACAAAGTGGGCAGGAACTGGTGTGAGGATAAAGCCTAAACAACATGAGGGCTGAACTATTTAGCATTAGTCAGGCCATGCAGTGTGGTCATTGTGTGTGGTTTGGGAGTGGGCGTGAATGACCTTAGGCAAAGCCTCTCTCAAGGTTGCCTGGTATTGTTAGCAACCTGGTGGCCTGTTTAAATAACTGCCTAGATAGTCATGATCTGCATAGAAAAACCTATGAATGATACTTTTTTAGACACCTACATAAATGATAATAAATGACCTATCAAATTTCATCTGATGTGTACCGATGTGTACATGTGTAGATATCTGTGCATGCTATACATACATGTGATGATGTTCGTCCTTCGCAAATTCTTGTCCGTTCGAAGAGGGCTGAATAGACCAATCTTCGCCAAAAAAAAGTCTGGTGCAGTGTGGACAAGCAAAAGCCGGCACTGGGGCAGGCTCAGTGATGACGCTTGCTCTGCCTTTTCGATGCATGTGTTCAATGTACACGTACATGTACATGTACTGTACATGTACGTATTTGTGCATTGTAGAGTTGAATTTTTGTTACACATAAAAAACAAGGATTGTCAACTCCTATGGTCCCCTTGGTCTCTGAACATGTTTTGTATCTATAGGAGTTTGCTCATTATCGAGAACCTTCATAGTTTACCCTGCTTGCTGTATATGATTCAGGATGTTGAGAAATTTGTACTGAAGTTTCAAATTGGAGTTGGTTGATTGATTTAAAAAATATTAAGATACACAGTGAAAGTACATTTACTACATGTATAACCTATGAAAAAAGCTGAGAACTGTACTGCTTTGTTACGTTTATGTACATTACTTGTGCCTGGGAACAACAAAGAGAAGCGCCAATTTAACCACTCTGTTGGTGTGTATGAAGAGATAACGCTGATAATACAGATTGAGGAAGTTAAGTATTTCCTAAAGAAACAGGAAAAGGCCAATAAGCTGTAGCAATTGCTTAGTACTGGGTTGTAGTGGGTTACGTTACATGCTTTGTAATGTTCTTTGTTTTTGCTGTTATTGGAAAGCGATCAGAAGCATTGTTGCTGCTGACTAGACTTCAATACAGTGCTTCCAAGTCTGTTGTGTGATTTTGATATTGTTTACCATGATGTAACCATGGTTTCAAAACCATTGTACTTTATCCTGTGTGCTGCATAGGACATTCCATTTGCGTTTAGAGCCATGTGCCAAAGAGTGCTACTGCTAACACAATACCTTGGCTTGCATAGTATGCAAACAACCTGCACCTGAAATATCTTCACTTTTTGAGGTACATGTATTGCAATCGTCAAGTTTTTGTGTAGAGCCAAGAGGGCCACACATTTTGATCCAAGTTAGTTATTTCTCAATAATATCATCTCTTTATTGGTAATTTCTTGTTACTTTTGAATTGGCTAATAGTTTGATGATGTTTGTGTTTTCTGTTTGTTTCTAGCCCCCATTGTGCCCCCACCAGGCCTGGTGAGCTGTAACCATGGTGGAAAACGACGTCCAGATGGATATAGAACCAGACATTGATGATGCAGGGGGTGCTAAGCTCTTTGAGCGCTCCCGCATCAAGGCACTTGCAGGTAAGTTCCCTACATGTCAGGCTAGCAAGCCATCTTGGCTTGGGCTTTCTTTTAGGAAGATTGTCATCATGTTCAGCATTTCCTATAGGTAATTGTGCCATTTACTTTGAGTAGTATACATAGTATTTTCTTCAAAAACTGACGTTTGATATACTTGGCTACTTATTTTGTAAAAAAATAAAAAGTATTGGAAACAAGTACATACATGTACGTGTACATATCTCACTGAAGTACATGCAGTGTAGTAAGCTGTATACCTTAAGGGTATAAGTTCTTCCCTGATCGCTGTGTAAATCCAATTACCTAGAATATTTGGGCTGTTTTGTCGCCTTTGAGTTGTCTATACAATGGTAAATGCATTTAGCATACTGAGCGTAGATACCCTGCCTCCTTGTACATCAAGGGATGTCCATACCATCACTAGCAAGAATAGCAACCAATGAGAAAAGCCAATCTTGTTTAGTTCCTCTATACATTATATGTTAGCTGTGCAGCTGTAGTCGCCATAGATACATAATGTGGGGAAAGTGCCATTTGATTGGTGTATATGATGACATCACCAGACGCTGACCTAGAAGATGCAGCTAGAATAACAAAGTGGTTTCACATGGGTGTGCCATGTCTGTCTGCTGCTGCTACTGAATATTGTAATCATATGTAACCACCATGCATGCATGTGGTTGGAATGTATCCCTTGTTTTATTCCAGCGTGAACTGGCCTCATTAAAAATCTATACACATGTAATGCATGCAGATTCATTTTGGTATTTTTAATTCCGTAATCACAAAAGATGTTGAAGTTAATTTAAGCAAATGATCTTGTATTGTGGGTACTTACTAGGCTTGAATGATAGTAAATTTAAGCAAATGATCAAGATTGTATTATGGGTACTTACTAGGCTTGAATGATCAGCCTCCTCAGATACCGACACCTCCAATATCAATTTGATTTGACAAACTTCCCTGTTTGGGGGTTTGTTGATTTCTTTAACTGGGATATTTGTTTCTAATGAATGCTTGGGAATATGAACTTGGAATAAATAAAAATCATGACTCAGCATGGCTCACAGTAGGTGTGTTCTCACTAGTTTAAAAAGTATGGTTTCTACGTTATTCTCTTTTTGATTTTGGAATTGCGATTCAAGTTAGAGATTTTTTGAATCAATGCGATTGTTTGCCGGTTGCTGTGTGTGAATACCACCAAAAAGAGAAAATTGTTAAGTTACTTCTCACTATTCACTGCACACAGCTAAACATCCATGTCACCACAACCATCTGTTTAATATCTCCACATGACTGTCATGTGCACTGAATCCAAGTAAAATTGTAATATTGCTCTTTGCGGGTGGGAGGGGCTGGGAATGATTGGCGGATCATTGTGTCACACGTCATCACCTGGGTGGTGTTGTGAACCTGCGAAACAGCCGGCGGGGCCCGGGCCCTTAAACTGCACGGTACACGGCTCGACCCCCAGGACACCAGTGACACATTGTGATCTGAGGATCCTCCCGGGCCCCTCCCCCAGCAAGGATTAATGTACCTAGTAAAGAAAAAATAGCTCCGTTAATGGCACAAAAGGCACACCGTATGCCGTAAGTGCCATAACCCCCATACAACACACACACACTCATGTGCACGAACTGTACATTGTGCAATTTGCAAACCAAAAACCAAAGGAGAAAGTGTCTCTGAGTCTGAGTGGGTCACATTTCAGGCATGCGCAGTTCGGCACGGAAAAAGAAACAACCATTGAATCATGATTCAGTTTTTGTTGTGTGTGACCTTGCGCAAAAAAGAAAAACCTCCACTTCTTCAATCGCAATCCAGTTTCTGAATGCACCTTATGTATGCATGTTGTAGAGAATGGCTTAAAACCAAATGTTGGAGTATACATGTAGGTACCACACTGACTCCAGAGTAAACTTGTAAAAGTTGCATGCGGAAACGAACAGCATTGTAACATCAGTGAAGGCATACGTGTAGGCCTAGTGTCATAGCTTAAATGCATGAAAAACATAAGATCTCTTGTATAAGTACAGCGTGTATACATGGGTATGTGTGGCACTGGTCTGAGAAGAGTCAATAGCAGTTGGTTCTTGTGGGCTTTTATGGTTGTTGATATCTCATCAGGTTTTAATAGATGTTTTTAAACCAAAGCATACTGTACATTACATTTGCCAAACCCATATCAAATTACCACTTGATAACAAATAAAATGTGTGTCACGTGGTTGGTATGTTGGCTTGCAGATGGTCCTGTAGAATATCTGGATTATGTTAGCTCGATATTTTAAAGCTGAAACACATGCGAAGATGTCAACCAATTGAGATTCAAGGCACTTCAATTCAATGGCATTGAATGCTTTTGGGGGTGTTTTTTTTTTCGGGAGAGAAATTAACATTTAGATCAATTATTAAAAAATTGACGTTTGTCTCTGTGATACATACTGGTATTGCTGGGATTGAAATGTCAGGCCATCTGAATTTTTGAGAATAGAAATAAAGTGATTTTAACTCAATTATCAAAATGGTCAAGGATTTGAATAAAATTGAAACTTTATTTGTACTCGATTTCTTTTTCAGTCACCTAGTGAAGGTCATTGTTCCGAACATTGCTAAATATATCACATTTATTCATACCCTTGGATAGTGGCCCAACTGATCCGTGATTTGATATTCACATTACTAATTGAATTGTGCCCATGAAGTTGCCGCTGTGTAATTTACATGGGCTAATAATGGAGCCAGCTTGAGCTGTGTCGCCTTGTTAGCTTAAAATGTTATCCAGAAGCGTAATGGATAATTATTGGGTTAGTAGGATAGGAAGCTAAGAATTATACAGCGTTTGATCTGATATGGAGTAACAGTATGTAATAAAGTTTATGGTAGGGGAGCCTTAATATAGCCCAGCACATGCAATGTACTGGTAGTGGTAGTAGATTTAGTCGGCTTCTGGAAATGCAATCATCCACACACTCTATACAGCGCTGGCATACCCGGCCAAAAGCAGGGGCTTATGGATGCCCATTGCAATGCCGCGTGCTGTCTGGGAAATATCAAGTAACATATCCTGCGTTTTGTGCGATTAGCTGTGCGGTATTCAGGATGCAATGTTGACTTGAAGGGAAAGACGGGATATTTACACGATGGAGTCAGTAATTGCTCATATGCAAGGTGAGTGGGATTATCATGAAGAAACTCATCAAAAGACTGATTCTTGTGGATGAATGGTTGGCAGGTTTCTTGACTTACACTGGTTTGGATTATGTGCTAAGATTGAAGATTGGGATCTGTGCAACTCTCATTTGTGGCTTTCCAGTACAATATTGATGTGCATGGTGGTTAGATGAAATCCTTAGCAGGTGGATGTCATGTCCACACTGGACTTAATAATTCTGTGATGGAGGTGAAAATTCAACGATGTACATGTAAGTGTCAGACCTGCTACTTTATGTGACTTCCGTCACATGTAACGATTCTGGAGTGCATGTTAGAACAAATGTTGCATGCCCCATGGAAATGACTGGATATTGGGAGTTACTGAGGGGTGTTGTCCTAGCTCAGCAATTCTCACTGTATCAACTAATGTATCTTGGTAAAAAATACCTGATAACTCTTCCTAATTTGGAAAGCCACCAACTGGACTCATTGAAAATATCTTTGTCTGCTCTGGTCTGGAAAGTATCCACTAAGTTCTTGCACTGTGGCCATCCAGGAGAAGACTCAATTCTAGCTGGTAGACTGATTTCTACATGTACATGTGAATGTGAATTAGGAAGCCACTCGAGAAGTTTTCAGTGTGCTTGCCTTTATATGTTTTGCTTACATGTAAAGGTTGTGCCGTTTTCAAATTTAGATACTCTGTATACCGTGGGGAAAAAACCCGCGGTTTTTGTATACCGTGAACTAGAGCTGTGAGCCTTGGTATACCGTAAACTAGAGCTGTGAGCCTGTGACTTCATTACCTTGTCCGTGCCCACCACGATTAAAAGGGGCTAAGACCATCAGATAGTAACATCATGACAGCAACACAAAAGTATACGAGCTCAAGAAAAAGACGCGTTTTTTTTGTTTCATTTGGGTCACAGACGATTTTTCTGTTTTTCAGAAAGGCTTTGGTTCGGTTTCGTTTTTTTTTTTAACTGCGGTTTTTCGGTATTTATAACTGAAAACCGGCACAACCTTACTTACATGATTATCACTGTAATTTACATTGTGTAACTGGCTTCATTGAAGCTCAATTGTGCACAGTAGCGTGAATGGATCTTGAATTCATCAAGGATGTCAGGACTCAAGTGGTCATTGTTACTGATATTTTGGGACCTTTGAAGTCAATAGGTTATTGTTATCAGGCATGCAACTTTTCTGCGGATCCGTGGATTTCTGCGTTTTTTAAAATTCGGCCGTAAAAAAAAAAAAAAAAAAAAGATATTTCTTCTCCCCTAACTATTATTTAAAACACATGCTGAGATCAGGTTTTCCTCTTCTTTTTTTTTACAATTCAAGAGTTGCATGCCTGTGTTATGTACATGTATGTGTACATGTGCAATTGTGCATTTGTACATTTGTACATCTGCGCTACAATTTTTGCAGCATTTTCCTTAAAATTCCATCAACTTATGCTTGGACTGATGTGTACATGTATTTCGCAGAAGAGCAATTGAATGTTTCATTTGCATTCATATTCAAATGTGTTTGCCTTGATAAAATTTTGGAAATGATAGACATTGTGTTTAAGTTTTGTATGTTGCTGAATTATTTCCTTGCAAAATCTTAATAGATTAACCTTGTGCATGTAAATGAAAGTACAGACGAAAGGTGAGTAATTAATACACATGTATTGAATAAAATTTGACATGGTGAGAGTGATGCAGCTTATATGTGTATCGTTATAAAATAAAGTTGCTGGGATATTTGTTGTCTCTCTTCAGATGAGCGTGAAATGGTCCAGAAAAAGACTTTTACCAAATGGGTCAACTCTCATCTACAGCGTGTGTCATGCCGTATTGTCAACCTGTACACAGACCTAAGGGATGGCAGGATGTTGATCAAACTACTAGAGGTGCTCTCTGGAGAGAGACTGGTGAGTTGGTGGCTGGGCTCCATATTGGACTGCTTCTATATTCACCCTCTGGTGTCTCCATAGTCAAACATTAACCTGCACCCTAGAGTCAGTTTCTTGATCCATGGCTCAATATCTTTGCAGTCAGGCTATGTTTGTACATAGTGTACTTCAACAAACGTCCAACAAAGGACACCTTATCTGAGCATTTGCTTTGTGGCTCAGACAGGTGTTTGGAAATTCACACTAAGGCAAGCAAAGCAAGGCCATTGCTTAGTGTGGCAAATTTGCTGAGTGAAAACTGTTGGCCAACTAATTTCTCTATACAGACCTCACAATCAACCCAACAAGAAACGAAAATAAAAAAAACTAATATTGCCAATTCCATCACAGTGCACATGGGAAGCAAATAAAATAAAATCAGGTGTGATATATTTTTAGGTTTAGGATAGGGCTTAGAATGTTTTATGCAAAATCTATATGATGTAGGTTTGTCAGGAAAATTCTGTCATACACAGACACACCCACGCATGTTTTACCAATGTTGTGTGCAGCATGCATGTGTGCAATGATTGGCTAGCTGTAGACTTGGATCAAGGCTCACAACATAAACATGTACACTCCATGGGTGTACAGCATCACCATTGGATGCCTTGAGATTAGGCCAACTGGCCAAGGCAATCTGGTCCGACTACAGTGTACTTTAAACAGGATAAGAATTTCATCGTATATAGTATGAAATTCATGACTGTAATCGGATTCCATCAAACATGTCAGAAATAATTTGTCACCCTTTGAAATCCCAGCTAGTACATGTACATGAATATGTACTCTTTATTGCACATAACATGGTTGATTCTTTTAATCTAATTTCTACACATTTTTCAAAACGGAGAAGACAAAATACACTTAGTCATTGCACCTGCTAAACTGTGCAGCTGTTTAATGATTAATATTTGTCAAGGTTATTTTAAGTTCTGCTTTGTCTTTCTATTATCAAAAGTGCACTCGTGAAACATTTTATTTAATTTGAATCTTGAAGATACCCACATACCAACATTTATGAACTCGGGTTATCATTGACTAAAAAAGAATAATCATTTTTCAGACAAAATTCAACATTTTTGAAAATGATAAAAAGATTTAATATCCATAAAACATAAAACATCCATAAAAACATAAAACATAAAACATCCATAAAACATCTTTGAAAATGCATAATTATACAATATTTTTTAACTTCAGAATGTGTGATAAAATGTGACCAAATGAATAGGAAATAAGGTTGATTATTTTCATCGGATATTGATCATAAAAGTGATTTTGTTTCCATGAATATGTGGTTCGCTGAGCGGTCCCTCCCTTCTCCATGTTCCCTTATCACTCATCAATGCCCTGCCTCTCCCTTAACCCCTGCATTGCCTGCATCCTTGATGGCGTTACCAACCTATCTGTAAGTGTCTCCATTCCCCAAGGTGCTTTCCAAAGGGGATGAGGCACAGAGGCAGGTGAATGTTTATCTGCCTAGTATCCCATACCAGCCTACAGTGACAATGCTCATGGTATTAATTATAAACAGTCCCTGGATATGATATCAATTTATCCTAAACTATCTAAAAAGGAGCTTGCAAGTAGGGGAATGTAGTGGTCATTGCCCATTGGGGATATCAAATCAAAAGCTCTTTGCCATCTGCAAAGAAAATTTACATACGGATGTTAGATCCATCTAAATTGTTACTGAATAGGGTCGGTAATGAGCCTACTGTAATTGTATACAATATGATAATCAGGTGGCAGTGGCAGGTGACTTCCCTACATTTGAAGTTTTTTTGAACTCGGACCTTTCTACTGTCTTTCAATGTTCTTGCGATATGTAAGACTTTATCTGTCTCATGTTTATTTCAGTTACATGTAGCCTGCTTTCATCTGCCAACGTCTCTGGTCAGATGGCAGATTCCTACAACATGTATATAAAATCTCAGCCTATGAGAATGACTGACTAACTGGTCTGGAGCAGCTTTATATTGTTTACCTTTCACTGATTATGGATTATGTTGCATCTGACGTAACCATGACAGACTACTAATGAAGGCGTTGACTACTAAGTTGAAACCCAGATCTCTTGGACAAAACTTAATTATTATCAAACAACTTTTTAAAACTCTCTTCACAAGTTTAATTTTTATTCTGCCTTTGAGAAAGGTCCTCCTAAGTTTAAAACATCAGGCCCAAGTGTATTTTGGGTTCATTCAAATATAAAAGAATGACCTTACACAATACAGTTGGTAAGTCTGCCCTAGCTAGATCAGTGTGTCAGCAGTTTGCATTCTCAATCTGGACTCCGACTTGGGTTAAATCAAGCTCTGAAATTGGCTTTGTTGACTCAAAATGTTGATATTACATCATCTTATTTACCAAGGCAGTCCAGTAATCCATGCAATGAATGCATCTTTAATCATGATTCATTCTGTTCACAGTGATGTGATTCAGCATGTCTATTCAGACGCCTGACCACGAGCTAACATGAAAGAGGTGTATAATATGCAAGCAGGCCTTACACTATGCTCTAGCCACCCAGCCCTAGTACAGTGTACATGTGTGTCCATAATGAGTCTGTCATGCACTGCTTCATTACACAGTCTACATTATGACTAGGTGTTTGAAAAGGACCGTGACTGAATATGTAATGACTACTGACATAACCAGTCCTTACCCTGGATGCTTAGCCTACTCGTACCTCTGTTTTTTTCTTTCTTTTTAAACATTTCAATGAGGCACTTGTACTTTGATATGAATTTTCACAAACGTTTGTGAGGGAGGACAATTTTGTTTCAACATACTTGTGTATTTTACCAAATGATTAATATAACAATTTAAAGCTTACTAAATTTTAACATTACGATGTCCTTTTTCGCCAATTTGTTTAACAATTCATGAGAAAGTTTGACTGTATGAGTACTTTATTTTTGTTTGTTTTTATCTAATTCAAGAAATGAAATGGCTTATTTAAATATCATGAATAAATTGTTTTCTTTATTTTGGGTAACTATTTTAATAAATTTAGATGTCTTGATGAAAAGCAAACAGCTTTTTCTTTTAGGCAATATTTCCAAACTATGGAGCTGTAAATGAGATGAAATGATAATCCTGTCCTCTGTCCATCCACATCCAAACCCTAGGCTACATGCTTGTAATAGTCATAGCCCCATGCCAGTATGAGCCTACTGCACTGCACACTGAAGCTATGCACTCATTATGCATACATGCATAGCTGGCTGAGTGAGGCTGACCTTGCTTAGTTCAAGGTGACAGAAAGGACAAATCACCTGGTGGGAAGGAGCTGACATGTAAAGGTACTCCACACCAGCATACTCATACATGTACACTACATAAATGGTAACATGTACATGTTGTGTGAGCATGTGGACTTGTACATTGTACATTATGGCTGTCTTGTGAAGAAAATAAATGAAATGCATGGGCGTGGACGGATTCTCAATCACAGAAAGTCTGTGTAAAAAATACTAAAACAGTGAATAAATACTGAAATATTCCAAAGCTTTCATCAACACAAGGAAATGGAACTGGAAGCCTCACTTTTGATTGGGGATGTTGAAGTACAGTAGACATGAATTACTCATTTACTGGATACATGATGAGATTAGTCACATCAGTGGTAGTACAAATGCATGTGCTTTGGTGTAAATTGCATTCACAGGCATATTCCAGGGGTTTTTATCATCAAGCCTACGTTTTTGTAGGTTTTTGAGCATTGTAAAGGTAACCTCAAACTAATACAAGATTTGTGTTATCATTGGGCAACCCTTGTGTATGGGCCTACACTATTACATGTACTTGGAACATTCCCTGCCACCCCTTGAAGAACCTCAGAGGGGGATGCAGACCTGCCCTATGCAGTATTCAGTCAGCCTTGCATTGTACATTGAAACATGGCCCTGATGGAACATTGTACATGTACAATGTTATGTATGCTACATGTACATGTATATGATCAGTGTACGCTATGCACATGTGTGTATACACTATACACAGTATGTTTCTGTACATGTACATGTATGTGATGCATATGCACCTACAGTACCCGTGTAATGTAATTCTTGTGTGGAACATAACCAGGCTGGAGATTAATATATTCAACTGGATTCCATTATGCAGCCGCGTTGGTATCTATGGGCATATTCATGTCAGCACAGCACTAAGCATACACTGTATCTTGTTGGGTGCAGTTTTCAAAGTAGTGATATACAGTGTACTAAAGATTTAGCAAAATATATCCTGCATAGGCATTAAGACATAAAACCATAGACTCTAAACCTTCTGCTTGAATCATTTTATTTGTTTAGTTGTCCAAGGTTTGCGTGCAACTTCATAAGGTATACATCATAATTTATGTGTGGTTGGTCATTGTGTAGCCTGACTCCCACCAGACTTGGGTCCCATTCTAATGAGATGACACATGCAATGTCTGTGGAATGAGGATGGGACATGTAGACAATATGCACAGTCTTTCTGTCCATAAGCATGTACATTAGGATCACATACATGTACATCATACATGTGCAAATGGCCCTGTTACTGTGAGATTCAAAATAAGGAAATTATTTACAGTATGCTTTTCTTCCCCTGAGAAAGGTCCTGATTAGGTTGACACGTCAGCCTGTCTTCATGCTTTGTCATCTCTCTAAATGTTTCAGTCCCAAACTGTTGGTTGGGAAAGACAGCCAAGGAATCCCTTGACTAATTTAGTGGTGTGCAAGTATCATATCATTTAATGAAAATATGATTTCAGAAATACTTTGGATCATTTTGAAGCTCATGTGTCAGAATTGAAGCTATAATTGATCATTCATGAACCATCAACTCAACCCAGTATCTTCAAGACACATACAGTACATGTACAGTACTGTAGATGGCAAGATGGTACATGTACATATGTACAGTAAATGTATCTGGGGGTTTTTAGCTGGAGGGGTGCCTAAATTGTAGAGGTCTTCAAGACAGTCCAATTCCGTTTGTGAAAAAGAAAAAATTACATTCATTTGAGAACTATGTTTCTAAATTTTCCATTAAAATTTGACGTACTTTATTAGTAACAAAGTTCTTCAGCTGAAGCTTTGCTTGATGCCAAACTACATGTACCATGGTGCTAATGTCTCTATGATATTCTGCTCCAAGGCTACGCAGTGCATGTACTGTACAGTAGAGTACATGTAGATATGGTACAAGTGAAACACAGGCTGACCTCAGCATGTACATGTATACGGCACATCAAAGGAGTGGCACGTATACTGGCATACAGTATGCCTTATGGCAGGGATACATGTACGTGCAGACTAGCCTGTCTAGCATAGCATCATCATCCATGCATTACCAGTCCCATCGGCCCATCCCATGAGAAGCCATAGAATGGATGGCTCTTAAGCGCTTCAGCATTGATCCCAGAATGACATGAATATTTATCTACATGTATATGGAGTGAATATTCATTCTTGTGATTCATTGAGTCAGAAAGAGTTAAAACCGGGAGAATATGCTGGCGAATATTCAATGCTGGAAAACTAAAAACAAACATCCAATTACTTACACGTCAATTATTAACATAAATTCTAAAACAGCAGATGTCTTGGATTTGTACACCAATAACACAAATTGAAATCCATTCATTTATAAATTGATTTGATTTTTATCAGCACCAATGAACTTCGACACAGACAGACCAATATTCCTGTAGATTTACTGATTTGTATCTTTCATTATTTGTATAGGCCCTAATGTGATTCTGATAGGTACACCGTACTTCAACAATTGAAATTAAATTCAATTAAATTCATATACTGTACATGTAGGTGGTTGTAATTCTTTTGATATTCTAAGGCCAGAATCCAGAAGCCAACATCAGTGAATCAAACTACGGCCTTACAATTCCTACTGCATCACAATTCCTACTGCATCAGAATTCAGAACCAAGATGTACATGTACATGCTATAACATTAACATTGAACATTAACCCAAGTATCCAATTATTGCGCAATTACAAAGGATGGAATAACTTCACGCATGCACTGTGCTAATTCATTGAATTCAGTCTTTGCTGGCCTACATACTGACATACATTGCTTCTTACATACAGTGTAAGTGACTATTATAATTAGACATGTAGGTCATTGTTATAAAGTGCTCTGTGGGCTTCAATAGACACTTGGCTACAATTGCTGTGCATATTTAGCTTCTTGGTGATTCATCACAGCTCTGACGTGGCACGGGAAGATCAAGTGTTGCCCTAGTATGTCATTAGATTATGAACAAAGCTCACGCAAATAAAAAGACAGCCTATAATTCTACAGTGTGGCTTTTTTGTACAGGAGCAATATGATGCATACCTACTTCACAGCTCGAATGATAGATTTCAGTGCAAAAAAGCACAAAACGCACATTTATGCAAACTGCTTGACATTAACTTAAAGCACCAAAATGCAAATCTAAAAAATGTAGAAAGCCTGGGTTTTCAATCCAAGCTGGACCTTTCTCAAAGCCTTTGGGAAAGGTCCTGTTGGGATTGAAACAAACGAATGCTTACACAAACGTAGAAAGCAACTTCCCTACGTCTGAGATGCTTGCCATTTCAATCTGTCATATTTAGGTTGCCTAGCAACACATTTTGTTGTCTGGGGACCCTAAAAAAGAGGTGATTTTGTAAAGTGCACTTTGGTTAAGTACACCATGTGTGTACACTGCAGGACTGTCAGTGGAATTCCATGCAGACAAATGATTGAGACATTGATGGAGACATCTCATTGGTTCATTTAACATACATGTACAGTAGTTTGCTCATATACACCTGATAACATTGGGTTTTAAATTAGGCAGGGTGAGGCTGTATATTTAAGCAGGAGTGCAAAGTAAAAGTCTGACAAAGTGCCTGTGATTTCATAACAAAGTGCCTGTGAAGTACATGCACATGTAGGTGTGGTTTGGAAAATTTAATTTCAGCCTTGCAATATTGGCGCAACGTTATGCTGGCTCTTGTTCCCCGTAGGCTATGGCTAATATCTTTCTGTATATTGAATGTGCACTAAGCACATGTAGTTCTCTAAAGGGTAGGATATTGCAGCACATGTATCTGTAGTTAGTTTGCAGACCACTCCAAACTGGGCCTTTATTTGAAGTTGATTTGGATCAAAATGCAAAGAATGTATCAGAGTATGTGATTCTTTTCAACTTATTTGATCTCTGTGAATTGCGTGTAGATGATTCTTGTATTAACCTCAGTATTTATTATTCCCCTTTTTCTAGCCCAAACCAACAAAGGGCAAGATGCGAATCCATTGTCTAGAGAATGTAGACAAGGCCCTGCAGTTCTTGAAGGAGAAGAAGGTACATCTGGAGAACATGGGCTCCCATGACATCACTGACGGCAGCCATCGCCTGACCTTGGGTCTCATCTGGACAATCATTCTCCGCTTCCAGGTCAGTCTAGTCTTATAGACAAGTGGGATGGACACTGATAAGATGCAAGAACTCAAATTTGAAAGATTGAAAATCCTGAAAGATGCTCAAGCCCATTTCAGATAGGTCTACCAAAGCAGGAATCTAACGTTTCAATTGAAGACAAGCATATTCAAATGACTAAAGCATTTACCATTAGACAAACAGAGAATGGACACTCCAGTTTCAAGCGTCAATATTTCCATGTATTGTACTTCTAGTTGCTCCTTGCTGGTTCTGATTTTTGTCTTTTCGCATTTAATTCATTCCAGCTTTTCATTTGGTTTGGGTGAGCTGTAAAATGTCAAAATTATCGATAAGTAAGTCTCTATAGTATCACTGCCTGCCCTTGAAGCAGATTTCCAGCAAACAAGAAGCATTCAAAGGGCCTTGTTGGTGATAGCATTGTTTCCTGAGAGGCTTTCCTTTCTGATTGAAGACAAATTGTCATGGCCCTTTCCAGAGTGTTGATTTCAAGACTGAGTGACATTGTGCGCCTTCCTTAGGGGAGTATAGCATTTCTGGTGCGTGGCAGTCATGTAAATTGAGAAGGCTTACGTGTTGAGTATGAAGTAGATGCCTGCCTTGCCTGGCCATCCCAAACCACATTCTTCATGACATTGTCTAGGTATATCATAACATGCACATGTGTAACTTGATAGACATCTTGGTGCTATGCTGATAGTGTAGGCTTTTGCTACAGACACGACCTGACTGATGAATTATTCATATGAATAAATGTTCTTATTAGCAAACTAGATCCCAATAGATATAAGTAATGCCCAAAGGATGGAGTGTGTAATTATCACTTCAGACAACTTAACCGATTCTTTTTAAAGATGCCTTACATGGTCAAAAGAATTGACAGGCAATTAAGGTATCATTGTAATTAAAATGACCTTGGAGATTTTTTGTAGTCAACTTGCTAGTTCTATATATAAAAGAAATGCCAACTTAAAAGGAGACTATGGATCAACCTTTATTTGTCGTTCATAACCTACCCCAGATCCAAGACATTAGCTTTGAGGATGAGGACAACCAAGAGACTCGTTCTGCCAAGGATGCCCTGTTGCTATGGTGCCAGATGAAGACAGCCGGCTATGCCAATGTCAACATCCGCAACTTCACCACCAGTTGGCGGGATGGTCTGGCCTTCAATGCTCTCATCCACAAGCATCGCCCCGACCTCATTGAATACCAGAAGCTGACCAAGTCCAACCCCATCCACAATCTCAACAATGCCTTCAATGTGGCTGAACAGAAGCTGGATCTCTCCACACTGCTGGATCCAGAGGGTGAGTGTGCAACCCTACCTCAAGGACTCCCTTTGGTTGAATGCTTCTGACTGGCACACTCATCCTGCCAAAGATAGTTGACTTTTTGGAAAGTTGGCCATCTGATCTAAGGGCTGGATAGCTCAGATAGTAAGAGAGCTGGTACGTGAAACCAGAGGTCTCTGGTTCAAGTCCCAGTCCAGTAAAAAATTGCATTTTTCACTTTACAGAAAAAATCCAGTCAGTTTTCCTTTAGTTTTTTCTTGAAAATATCATATGATACTTAGAATGCAGGGTATCCTTGAGATATGTACCCACACAATAAATGCAAGTTCATTGCCCCAAACTCCAAAACTTTCACGAGTCCCGTGCCTTTCTTCCCTGAACCTGACAGCATTAAATGGGGTTTACTGAACTTTTGGAACCAAATAAAACGAAAGTCAACGACAGTTTACCAAACAAAAAATTGTATTAAACCACCAAAAAACTGCAAAACCTCATGTTGGAGTTTGATGAGGTGGTTATGGTTAAGTTGATGCTCAACTGTTTCTGCTCATTCTATAATTGCTTGTTAGATATCAATGTTGACCACCCTGATGAGAAGTCCATCATCACCTATGTGGTCACGTACTACCACTGCTTCTCTAAGATGAAGCAGGAGACAGTGTCCAGCAAGCGTATTGGCAAAGTCATCTCAACGGCCATTGAGAACGACAAGCTGATCACTGAGTATGACAAGATCACCTCGGATCTCTTGCTGTGGATTGAACAGACCATCATGATCCTGAATGACCGCACCTTCTCCAACAACCTCCAGGGTCTTCAGCAACAGCTTCTTGCCTTCAGCACCTACCGTACAGTCGAGAAGCCGCCCAAGTAAGTCACAATCTATGGATGCAAATCTAGCTTCTGAAAACATTTGAAATTACAGAGACGTTAATGCAAAAACTGTTGCAAACTGCTCACTGACTTAAATGACCTGCGATACATAAATCTCAAAAGTTAGAGGGCCTGACGTTTTGATCGTAGCAGGACCTTTCTCAAAGGCAAAGGCAATTCGGGTCTAATAAGTACCAGCCAGTCACTTATTTCATTTTTTAAAAGGTAACATTTTATTATCCAGATCGGGTTTTAAAGATGTCTGATTGAGTTTTTTTTCTTTCTTTTTTCAGGTTTGTTGAGAAGGGGAACTTGGAAGTGCTTCTGTTTACCATCCAGAGTAAAATGCGTGCTAACAACCAGCGGCCATTCACGCCCAAAGAAGGCAAAATGGTTCACGACATCAACAAGGTATAAATGCTGTCATTTACATGCTAAAAAGGAGGAATCAGGCTTGTACTGTGATGGTTCATGAACCTAGTTGATTTTACATCTTCTGGAAAATGCCAGAACACGGATGGCTTAAATCCCTTTAATAAACTATCTGGATGTTAATGTAAAACAAATTATGATTATTTGTGTCCCACTTTTGTTCGCAGGCCTGGGAGAGACTAGAGCGTGCTGAACACGAGCGTGAGCTGTCCCTCCGCCAAGAGCTGATCCGCCAGGAGAAACTCGAACAGCTTGCCTCTCGCTTTGACCGCAAGGCTGCCATGCGTGAGACCTGGCTGAGTGAGAACCAACGCCTGGTAGCTCAGGATAACTTTGGCTATGACTTGCCTGCCGTGGAGGCTGCCGCCAAGAAGCATGAGGCTATTGAGACAGACATCTATGCCTACCAGGAGAGAGTGCTGGCTGTGGTGGCGGTAGCGCAAGAACTTGAGGAAGAGAAATATCACGATATTGATAGAATTGTTGCCAGGTAAGCTGGGTGTGTCAG
Organism: Luidia sarsii; assembly: GCA_949987565.1. NCBI lineage: Eukaryota > Metazoa > Echinodermata > Asteroidea > Paxillosida > Luidiidae > Luidia > Luidia sarsii. The sequence goes on from OX465101.1 coordinate 39,966,286, forward strand.
GCTTAAGGCCATACATATTCGAAACAGGGACAAAAAAGGGAGTTTACATAGACACAATGCCTCATTTACATGTGTAGTCTGCTAAAAAGATGTTTCATAGTGTAGTCTATCCATCGTTTCCATGAAGACTTTCTGAAATGTCATACATTTGTTGTTTTTAATTAAAAAAAATATTGTATTACTCATTATGGTTCTTGATGGTACCGTTTATTCTTTATGGTAAAGGGCACCTGCTTACTCTATATATCAAAAAGTTCACTACGGAGTTTATCTGTGACTTCTGATGGAATTTATTCACAAAAGGTTTACGACGAACCGTTGTGAGTGGCTCGTTGTAGGGAAAGAGTTGAAGGATTAAAGAATTGACGTATGTACAAAAGCACTATCCTGAAGTCTTCAACTTCCAGTTTGCGAGATGATCTATTCCTGTAGTCTGCATTGTCCCATCCCAAGACAACATATCATTGATATTATAGTAGAGTGTTTGTTAATTCATCTCCGCAGGAAAGACAATGTGTTGAGGTTGTGGGACTACCTGATTGAGTTGCTGAAGGGACGCCGTTCTCGTCTGGATCTCTCCTTGGAAATCCAGAGAATCTTCCAGGAGATGTTGCTACTTCTGGACTCCATGGAGGAAACCAAGGTAGTCACTCAGCACTCATTTTGCCCTCTCTTTATTCCCTCCACCTCTCTTTCTATATCTCTCTATCTCTCTCTTCGTCTTTGTCTCTCCCCTTCTCTTTCAAGTCTCTCTTAGAAAGAAATACTTTGATGACCTGCCTACTTTATATGTAACAATTATAACAAGCTCCTGCTCACAATTGTCATTGACATGCCCCATGACTTTGAAAATGATACTTTAAAAAAAATCCAGGACTTTTTAAGAAGGAAGTCAGATATACTTTTTATTTTTTTTTTTATTTTTTTTTATTTATTATACTTCTGATCATTGGTCATTCTGCTGTATTTGGAGTAAGATTATTCAGTGAATCAAATCAAAAACAAAAACCTTGTCTGTAAACCTGTTTTTTTTAACTGATCATTTGTCATTCTGCTGTATTTGGAGCAAGAATATCCAGTGAACCCCCCAAAATAAATCCTTGTCTGTAAAACTGTTTGAAGAAGTTTTTCTTCATGAATTGTACCTGTTCTTGTATCTCCTGTATGGTAGGTGCTCCTTCTGTCAGAAGATCTTGGCAAGCATCTGATGGGTGTGGAGGATCTGATCCAGAAGCATGCCCTGTTGGAGGCTGATGTGGCTGGCTATGGGGACAGAGTAGGCACAGTGAACCACCAAGCCTCCAAGTTCATGGATCCAAGTGGACCTGATGGCTCAGGTAGGAGTCCATAGCTTGCCTTGTAGTTTCCAATGAAAGCTCTGATACTTTATATGTTATCCTATTACACTGTTATCCCCATGAGCAAGGGAGCTCCATACCGGGGGGGGGGGGGGGGTCTTTATCTTGATGTTCCTTTTGAAGTCCTTGCTTATGGATTAGTAGAATTCTTGATATATTATATTGTTGGGGTTTTCTTCTCAGAAAATAGCTTTCAGTAAACTCTGCAAAATAATACAAATTAAAAAATTGGCAAAGAAAACTTTGACTGGACCGGGACTTGAACCTGGGACCTCTGGATTAACGTACCAGTGCTCAAAATAATACAAATTAATTGAAGGTTGGAGGCCTTGTTTTTCTCAAAGGTGCAGAAAGGCCCAGCTAGGATCAAGACGCCATAAACTATAATTTAAAAAAAGAGCTTTTGTATGGAATGAATGAGCTGTTACTGTGTAGAGAGTTGTTCTGTCTAATGTCTCATGAATGGTTGATGTTGCTGCCTTTGACAGGCTACCTACCAGTGGACCCACAGATTGTGGCTGACCGTATGACCCACCTGGAAGAGAGCTATCAGGAGCTGTTGGAGCTGGCACGTGGCCGCAAGGACAGGCTGGGTGAGTCTCTCAAGCTGTGGCAGTTCTTCTGGGATCTTGCTGATGATGAGAACATGATCAAGGAACAGGCCCAGATCATGTCATCGCAGGATATTGGCCATGACCTGACCAGCATCAATCTGCTCATCAAGAAGCACAAGGTATGTACTACGGATGGGACTCAGTGCATGTACTCAAGTGGTTGGATCAATCAATTATTAGCAGGAGTCAAGAACTTTAGGCCGTGCATTATGAGGGGTTGCTCTTTTGTGAGTGAGTGAGTGGGGTTCTGAAAAGATATGGAGGGTTTCACTCGACGTTGTTTCAGACAGTGTAAGTGGAAAGTTTGCAGTGACACTGTGTAATACTCCTGACGATGGGCAGAGTACATACTACCCGAAACGTTGAGTTACCAGCTCTTTTCAAAGCCACATTCCTTGAAAGAGAAGTGCTACATAGTGTTGCTGCACACTTTCAACTTAGTACTTCCTCCATGCAAACCTTCAAGTCTCATCAAACAGTGTACCCTGAGAAGACAAACCAAGCACACTGTTTGAAATGTTGAGTGAAACCATCCAGGTCTTTTCAGAACCACACTCACTAACAGACTACAGTGCAACCATTTACATGGTGTCATTGCACACCTCTCTATTAGCCAAGGAGGTCAGGGTGTTTCATTTGAGATCCTGCTTACTTGTATGGATATTTGAGACAAGTATTTTGCCTCTAAGAATATATGCCTGGTAAATCTAGTTTTTGTTTTGGAAGACAAGGGTGAAATCTTGTTGACATTGATAATTGTATGACAATGAAATTGATGCCTGATGTGAGAATTCAGTCTTATGATGAAGATACCAATTTAAGAAAAGTTTGCTGTAACACAGTGTGCTAATAAACTCTTGTTCAGTCCTTTGGTTGTCAGAATCCCATAATCTTATGAAGAGATAATGAGTACACTTAACATAACTTTTGATCAATTTGAAGATGAGTGATGCAAGGAAACCATATGACCTATCAAAAGTTGTGATGGGTTGCCAATAGTTGGTTGAGTTACGATGCATCGTAAGGCTTTGGGAAATCCAACACTGGTTTCTTGAACCTTTGTTCCATTATGCATGTTTGGTGTTTGATTAAAGAAGAAACTGGACGGATTTGGTCCTGACCCTCTTATTGAATGTAACAGTGCCTGTTCACACTTTGTTGCAAGAGCCTCCTAGCTATCTGTCCTGAGTAACTTGCTGACTGTGTGGAAGCTCTTGCTAAGATGAAAATGTCAGGCACTTTAAACTTTTAATTGTTTGAGGTTTGTTAGATGTTTTCGTATTTTGAAATGGAGGTTTTTATAATTTTGTTTGGTCAAGGCACAAGAGGACGAGCTGGTAGGTCGTCATGCCCAGCTGATGGCCAACATCAAGGTGGGTGAAGACCTGATCGCCAAGGAGCACTTTGGAGCATCTCAGATCCAGTCTCGTATTGACAAGGTCAAGGAATCTTGGGCCCGTCTGGAGGAGCTATGTAAGCAGCGTAAGGACCGTCTGCATGAGGCACAAGACATGTACCAGGTAAGACAGGGGATACTTGCTATCTTAAGATCCTTTATTGAGTCATCAATATTTGCTACTCATTGGTAAATGGTATTTGGCTGTCGAGAGCTGTCCTATCTTAGTTTAGAATTTTTATTTTTATTATTCAAACTAAATGTCAAAAATAATTCAAAATAAATCTCCACACAGAACCATCAGATACATCATGGTGAAAGATGTTGGATATTTGTGCATAATCTTTGCCTTCACTTTCTTCATACAATGGTTTTGTATTTGTCTTGTGTTTCTGTGATTAGTTCTTTGCCGATGCTGATGATGTGGACACCTGGATGCTGGATACTCTACGCTTGGTGTCCAGTGAAGATGTTGGCCGTGATGAGCCTAGTGTGGAATCACTACTCAAGAAGCACAAGGTACTGCTTACTATTAATGCTTACTTCATTTCTTTATATTTTAATAAAAGACAAGACAGCATGATACCTACCTTATCCTGCAATCCTACATTATCCTGCCTCTTACTTCATTACCAACATCTTTGTTATCCTGACCGTTGCTAATCTTTTCAATTTTGTTCCATGATTCAAAGTAATGGCTTCTGCGCTACTTCGTATTTCCTGGGGTCAAGTCAGAGATCATTTTTATCTTGTCAAGGCCAATTTTCAACCAGTGTCACACTCTTCTAAGGAATGAGGATGATTAGAAACCATCAAATTTGAGGTGACATTGGGAAGTCCTTTGTTTGAGCAATGTAACACAGTTAAGAAAAAGAATCAAACACCTGATACACCTGTTAAACATCAGGAATGTATATTCAAATTAGATGACCACCTAAACTTGCATGATGGAACAGATACTGGGTCTAAAATGAGACCCACTGTACCATTATATAAACCATGTAAGACTGAGGTGTGTAATTTAGTTCCCCCATGTAATATGCAAGGTTGAGTGATTTGATTTGAAGCATGTTCATACATCCCCTATTCCCTCCCTTGCTCCGCCTCACCATAGGAGGTCTATGTAGATGACAAAGAGTCTGGAGTGAGTTCCCTTCCCAACCCTCTCCTATCTGCATTCCTCAAGTCCTCCCATAACTTTTCCTAACTAACAAAGTTTGTTTTTTTGTACAGATTGTTGTATTTGTGTAACAAGTTGTTGGTATAAAATGATTAATGGGGAAAAAAATGATTAAGTCAACGTTTGCTGTGTAGAAAGTCATTGTTGTGAATTGAAGCAACAAAAGCCTTTTTTAGTTTTATATAAGAATTGTCTATTTTACAAATTAATATTTAATAATGACATTAAACGAGTATTAACTAATTGTGTTTTTGTCCCTCGGTTGACGTCTTAACAATTTTGCTAACAGATGTGTTTAATTTCATGCTTAGCATTGTTCAGAGAGTGAATGACTACTGCTAGCCTTTTGTAATAAATAGGAAATGTTTCGTCATTGGAATCTCTCATTTCCTAAAAACCCATCAGACAGTGTATGTTTGGATGATATCTCAGGCCAACCATTCTACAAAGGGTATTCTTTCTTAAAGATTAATGACGTGTAACAGTCAAACTTTAACTTAACGGCCAATGGCTGACATATGATAGATTTATATCTGCCTTGTTAGAGTTGCCTGCATTTCATCTAACATGTAGATGTTCATGTACAAGGATCTATCTTACATCTCACTCAATTGTTGTGTTGCTTCTGTTATGCTGTTTGACAAGCACGGATAGATAACGCCAGTTCCTGTTTTTGGCTATAAACCACCCAAAATTTGGTGGCTTCACAACCCAGGTTGGATGCCTTTGTTGTAACATTTGTTGTCCGTACATGATGATTTGAAAATGATTTAAGTATCACTCAAGGACGGATACTTTCTGATTACACTGATTTGCCCTTCCTCTATCATGCACAATTGCCTGGAAACAACTCATAGAAGAAGTTTCCATCCTAGCAAGATCTTTCTCAAAGGACAAAAAGCAAAGTTTGTAGGCATACGAGGGTGAAATAAACGTGAAGAGTTGGGACCAGGGAAGGGATAGGCATAGGGGAAAGATCAGATGGAATAGATTAAGACAAGTGGGAAAAGTTCAAGCCCAGATTCTTGTTGTAGTTTATCAAAGATGACATCCAGCCTGGTTGTGTTAGCTGCCATGTAGATTCTTTCTCTGCAAGTTGTTGATTGTTTTTTGTATTTGTGTGTTTGTAGGAGATCACCACAGAACTGCAGAACTACCAGACAGTGATTGATGGTTTGCACGCACAAGCACAGGAGCTTGGTGAACAGGTAGGGAGTCTGCCATTCTGGCTTGGTTTCTCAGTCTTTCAAATCAAAAGAGCTATTTTGGGTGGGACTTCAACTCGAGACCTATGGTTTTTGGCTTGCGCTATTATCATCTGAGCTATCCACTCTTAGGTTTGAGGCACTGATCCAAAGCATTCAACCATCAACTGCTGTATATATCTAGTCACATAAAGTGGATGCAGCTTTTTCAAATCAAAAGAGCTACAGGAATTTGACCAATGAAACTCCAACCTGAGACCACTGGAGTAATATATTGCTACTACATGAGTTACCCAGCCGTGCGAATGGCATTCTTTCACATACGTAACATGAATTTTGAGATTTGAAAATTAAAAAAAGTCGTTGCTGTATAAATGATTTACGTGTCTACAGCAGAATACGAAGCTGGAATTTTCTCATCCAACAAACTCAGAGAGCTAAAGCTGGATACAATTGATATAGCAAGTTAGAATATGTTTTAGGGCATTGTATTCCAGACCAATTTGACACCATTCTTTCCCCCTTCTTTTAGGATCGTGATTCCCCCGAAGTTCAAGCTCGTCTTGGCACCATCAATCGGCGCTACAAAGAGCTCATTGAGTTGGCTAAGCTACGCAAGCAACGCCTTCTGGATGCTTTGTCTCTGTACAAACTCTTCAATGAAGCTGACACTGTGGAGGCTTGGATCGATGAGAAGGTATGGAACTATGTCATGCTTGTCAAAGAAGGTAGCAAGTCAAGAATAGCTTGTGGTGGCACCATGCACAAATCATCTGTAAATGAAACAGGGGGGACTCATCTTTCCATTCAACCTTTGAGAAAGGTCCTGCTAGAATCAGGCTTTCTACATTCTGGGGATTACCTTAAACTTTTGCTGTCTGAGTTTTGGCCTTTAACCCCCAACAATATCAGCCACCGGTATCAGTAAGAACAAGATCAATGTCCTTACACTTACAGGAATTTGAACAGGCTGTGGTATGGTTATGATAAATGTAGTTTGTTTTTCCTGAAACAATTGAGGCAGGGCATTTATACGCCTGTTTATGGCTGCTCAGGGATTGTACAGCCTCTTGATTACTTGTCCCTGAAACTAATCTGACAATGTCTCTTGTGGTTGGCCAAGGCCCTTCTATTTATTTATGAAAGGTATCTAACTGGTCTATTCCTTGGGCATGTTTCACCCATTAAGGAGCAAACACTCAATTCAGTGGTGCCATTGGAGGATCTTGAGTCCAACGATGTCATCCTGACTCGCTTTGACCGCTTTGAGAAGGAGATGGAGATCAATGCACCCAAAGTTGCCGTGGTCAACCAGTTGGCTCGTCAATTGCTTCATGTCGACCATCCCAATTCCCAGGAGATTACCAGCAAGCAGAACCATCTGAACCAACGGTATGACCAGCATCTTGGAAAACTGTCTTAAGGCAATTCTTGAGGCAATCCTTTCAGACAACTTGGAGGCAGCCCACTGCATGGGAAAAGAGTACTTGAGTGGTACAAAGGACATTTATGAGTGTCACAGTAATTTTCAGTATGCCAAAGAAAGTGACGCGATAGTTTGGAAGGTCATTCCATGACTTCTGGAAGCTGTAATGATTGCCTTAAGTGTGCAATAGTTGGGCCATAGTTGGGCTATTCTCCCTACCAATTGCAAAGATTTGACTGATGAATTCATTTCATTAGCTAGGCAATCAAGTTTTGTGACTCTAAAGAATGATGGTCAGACCATGCTATGTGATGTTACCAAATAAAAACTAGTCAAGTAATGGTCGGATTGTATTAAGTGTAAAAGGCTTTAGCATGATGGAAGTGTCCATCTTGACCACATGCAACAAGAACAATAAGCAAGAAGGTGCACTTAATGAATTTGTCGACGGTTTGTCTAGTAAAAATGTCTCATAAATAAATTGTTTTGAACATATGTCGCATGTTATTTCATTGTCTTTTTCAGCTGGGCTGCCCTTCGTCTACTCTTGGAAGAGCGTCGGGATTCCGTCATTGCAGTCCGTGAGGTGCAAACCTATCATATTGATTGCATCGAGACCACCACCTGGATCAAAGACAAGGCTCGTCTCATTGAAGCTACTAAGGATCTGGGTAATGATCTTGGTGGTATCATGGCACTACAGAGACGACTTAAAGGAATGGAGAGCGACTTGGCTGCTATCGATGCCAAGGTAAGGCCAGGCTTTGAAATCTTCCTTGCATCAGATCATCAGTTTCTGCCTTTTCATTTCAACAAAGGAATAATTAATAAGTTAATGTTAAACCAAGTTGTTTGACTTTCAACTGTCTGATGACAATGGAACATAATCGTTGCTCAGTAAAAATGAAAAGAAAAATCTCAAAAACTAGAAAACTAGAAAACTCACACAAATATTTCTCAAACAAAGTATGCAGCAGTTTGAAGATATGGTCCACTTTGTCGTTGACAGCTTGAGTCTCTCAACAAAGAATCTGAGAAGTTGGCGCAGGAACATCCCGAGGATGCAGAGGAGATCAGACACCGGTTCCAGCTCATCATGGAGATCTGGGAGGAGCTCAAGGAACTGGTTTGTTCACATCTTTTCTCTTGAGGTCTTGAAAGTCCCTGCTGATGAGAAGAATCTGTTTGTCAAATTAAAACGGGACAATGGACTCCAAATTTATTTACTTTCATCAGAAGAGAAAATTGAACTGGACTTGAACCAAGGCCTCTGATTTGATGTACCAACAAATTTGCCTTGTTGAGAAATTTAAACTTGAAATCTTTCAAGTGTCTAACTCTCACCATTTAGATTTGGAGGGTTTGCAGAGACACCATGTAGCTCTGAAAAGAGCCTGAGTTACCAGTTCTTTTCAGAGCTCTTTTCAGAGCCACACTCCTTCTTGAAAGAGAAGAGCTGGATGGTGTCACCACAAACCTTCCTCTCACCATTTAAAGTAATGAATTTTATGGATTCCTGTTTGGAATCTTTGTGGCTCAATCTGAAAATATTCTGTCAAGGGGTACTTTTCAGTTTGGAAAAGGCTCTGATTCACCAAGGAGTTTGTAAATATTCGGCATTTTAGTGTGCGTGTTCTTCAGTGCCAAAAGTAGAATACAAGGGTCCAGTCACTAAGCGATAAACCAATTAGCTGTATGCTAATAGCTGTATATTACTGCCAAATGGTAGACCACAGCGACATGAACCTAAATGAAATCAACTCGGGAAATAATTCTAACTATATTCAAATATCGCTATACAGCTTCCTGATTGTTGTTTATTTGTTTCTTGCAACCCTTGAACCTCCACAGCTCAAGACTCGGGAGGCTGCCTTGAACGAGGCGGGTGATCTGCAGCAATTCTTGAGGGATCTGGATGACTTCCAGGCCTGGCTGTCCAAGACCATGACCGCAGTAGCATCGGAAGACATCCCAGAGAGCCTGAAGGAGGCAGAGAAGCTGCTGAACAAACACGCTGCCATCAAGGATGAGATCGATGGCTATGAGGAGAATTATGCCAAGATGAAGGAGCAAGGGGATCGCATCACTGATGGACAGACTGATACCCAGTATATGTTCCTCAAGCAGGTCAGACACAATTGCACAAACCAATAGCCACTTTTTTTCAATAATGTGTCAATTTCAAGACATGCTAAACAATCTGGAACAATAAATCCATGAGTCAAACCTGGCACAATTGGACGTCTGTGTGGCTTTTGTCTTGCCACATATTGTTTTGTAGTAGGCTGAAAAGAGTTATTTTGTTTAAAACTTTGACACTAGCGGTTTACAGATTCAGAGGGCCTGGTGCAAAGTGGTTAATATCCTTGTCTCTTATGTAATGCATGTCCAATACTCTTGTCCAGAGATTCTTGAACACCCAGTTTCTATCATCACCACTCATTAGTCCTTGTCCTTACTCAGTTTGAGGTATGATGGTATTATATGAGCTGAATGGTTTCATTCTCTCAACATAATCGTTGATGTGTCTGACATGCCAGTATGTGGCCTTCCAATCCATAGAAAATTCACCTAATTCCTATGCATATAAGAATGCTAATTTATAGAAAGACTAGTAATAGCAATTGATAATGAACCGTTGATTTGCAGTCCATTATTGATCTTGTTCAAGGACTTCAAAGTATAGCACAATTCATGACCAAGCTCCCTCCATTTTTCCCTCCTTGTCTTTCTCCCTTTCCCCTTACACACAGCGCCTGCAAGCCCTGGATGATGGCTGGATTGAGCTGCACCAGATGTGGGATAATAGACAGCTGCTGTTGTCTCAGGCCTTGAACCACCAGATGTTCCTGCGTGATGCCAGGTCAGCAGATCATCTGCTCAACCAACAGGAGAGCTTCCTGGCCAAGGTGGAACAGCCGGTACGTAGAGCAAGAAAAAAACAAAACTGCTTAGTAGAATTGCCGTATAAAATATTCCTCTCTTAATATTATCCCAGTCCTGTCAATGTATTGTAGACACCATTAAGTTGTACAGCTGGAGATTGTATAAGTCTTATGAATCTTATGATCATCTGTAATCTGTGAAGCATTTACATGAAATACAAAATGGTAACCATCAAAATTACGTGGAGTAAAAGATAGGCTTGATTCTTTTGCTGCAGATGAATTATTCTGACTTCTTCATTTGCCTTTAAATTGCATCTGTACTTTTGCAATTTTGTTAACTCTTTCCGTACGGCGCGCCGATACATCGGCACTGTAAACCGCTCTCTGTTGACGGAAAGCCGATACATCGGCTCGCGTGTCCCATTGTTTCTAATATGTTACCAAATATTTTCCGTACAGACATGCATATTCATTCCGTAGTGAAAGAGTTAAGTCTTGGAAATGTGATGTTACAGTGATGTGATTTGACCAGTTGGATCAGTCTTCCTTCCTTATATGCAATGTTGTCCTTTTGCAGAACTCACTGGAGGCATGTGACGATGCCATCAAGCGCTATGAGACCTTCCTCACCCAGATGGATACCAATGATGAGAAGATTAACACTGTGCTCAGCTTTGGTCAACGTCTCTGTGATGAGGACCACTATGCTGCTGACAAGGTCAACAAGAAAGGAGAGAACATCGATGAGAGGTCAGAATTATTTCATTCTCCTTGATTTCATTTTACCGTCTTGATAAATCTTGAAGAGATGCAAACTTTTCACTGAGTGAAATGATCAAAATTATCAATCGCAAACATATTTTTTCTGGTCAAACAAAGGAAAAACTGACTCGGAACTTTTGAACAAATTGAACATTTTGCAAAGAAATTTTGACTGGACCGGGACTTGAACCCAAGACCTTGATTATATACCTCTTCCATCTGAGCTATCCTGCCAGCCCTTTGATGGTGGCCTTCCCTAATAGTCAACTAGTCTTTGCTGGGGTGGGGGCGCCAGTCAGAAGCAACCATTAATTGCCTTTTATCTTTTCTAGAAGGATAATTGATAACTGGCTAAAGCTTTTAGAAAGGCATTGAGACAGGTCCTGTTTGGATCAAAATGTTAGGCCCTCCAACTATTCTAGATCCTGTTAATGCCTTGGCATTGGACCATATTGATGGCTTTGGACTGTAGATTTGCAGTTACTTGAATAGATTGCTTCGAGAAATGACATCAGAGAGTTTGTAGAAAAGTTGAAATATTCAGATGGGAAGGTTTTTGGATCCAAGTAGGAACTCTCTGATAAGCGGAATTCTGAGTTTAATTCGGAGTAGGAATAGTAAGATTTTCTGTATTAAAATAAATGTCAATCCAAGTCTAAGGCTAAAGAATCTAACCATGAATAAGGCATTGTATAAAGCCTTGCAAGAATCTAACCTTGATGCTTGTTCCTGACCCTACAGACGCAAGGCCAACCGTGAGGCTGCTGAGGCAACATTGAATCGTCTGAACGACAATCGCCTGTTGCAGTCCTTCCTGCAGGAGGCTGATGAGCTGGGCATCTTCTTGGTGGAGAAGACAGTGGTAGCCCAGGAGGAGACCTATGATGAGGCTCGTAGTCTGCACGGCAAATGGCAGAAACACCAAGCCTTTGAGGCTGAGCTGTCTGCTAACAAGGACAGACTGGTCAAACTTAAAGAGGTCAGTCACTACTCAAATGTAATCCTCAAACAATGCTTAATGCTTAATTCAATCTAAATCGGTCAGTTTCAGCTAGTAAGGATGTATATATCAGGGTTTTGATCTCTCCTTGACCATCCAACATCAATCCCTCTCCTCCTTGTAGCATGCAGACAAACTCATCCTGGAGAAGCCAGAGGTGGAGGAGGTGGTGACCAAGCGTCTGGCAGACCTAGACCATTCCTGGAAGGATCTGGATGAGATGACCGAAGTCAAGGGCAAGAAGCTGTTTGAAGCCAACAGCCAACATCTCTTCACAGAAAGCTGCAATGACTTTGATAACTGGCTGGCTGACTTGGAGACGCAGCTCACTCACGAGGAGCCCACCCAGGACTTGAAGTCTGTCATGATGGCCATCAAGCAGCAGCAGGTAAGAGTTACACTAAGTATATGGTATGGTGTAACTCTAGTGTAAGACATTATTCCACAGTGCAAATCATGAACTGACAAAATCCTTTCTGACTTTGTGAAGAACAAAATTTAACAAAGTGGATGGTAACACCATGTAGCTCTTCACTTTCAAGAAGGAGTGTGGCTCTGAAAAGAGCTGGTAACAGTGTTTCAGGTAGTGTGTACTCTGCCTGTTGTCAGGAGGCGACGTGCAGAATACACGCTACCTGAAATGCTGAGTTACCAGCTCTTTTCAGAGCCACACTCCTTCTTGAAAGTGAAAAGCTACACAAATCTTCCACTTAGTATTTCCACCATGCAAACCTTATCTAAAAGTAAACAAGTCATAACTCTATGCTACAGTTTACTTGCCACTTGCCCATGTTACCTTTGTCTTGGTCCTCTCTGACTTTTCCTCAACCATAATACATATCTCATTCAATTGATTCCTGGAAGTAAGAGTGCTTTACTCTTCATATTTAGAGGGTTAGAGATTCAAAGTTTATGACTGATGATATTTAAAGAGAATCTGTTTTGTTAATTAACAATTGACCAGAAGGCAAAAACAATTTGACTGGACCTGTAATTGAAGCAGCATTTGAACTGCAGCCTCAAATCATCTGTGTGCCACTTTTGTGACCTTTAGTTTGAGGCCTCAAAAAACATAGCACCTCTGCTCGTATTCCTTGGATGCCTTTTTTTGCATTTTGGATTCTAACCCATCCTTATGTTATTGTGTTGACAGATGGTTGCCAACCTTGTGACTGCTAAGAAGGCTGAGGTAGAGCAACTGCAGGCCCAGGTCTGTACAGATAACATCTTGGAGATGGAGAAGATCACTGTCAAGAAGGTGCAGGTAGAGGAACGCTTCAACTCTATGAGTGAGCCACTCATGCAGAGGAGTAACGTCCTTCATGCCCAGCGAAGAGGCTTGGAGCTTCTCAGAGATATTGATGATGAGAAGGTGTGTAGGTTGACTGGAATACTTAGTCTATTCACTGATGTCATTAGGATGTCTTTTGACTACGGACAGAGTACACGCTGTCCAAAATGTTGAGTTATCGGCTCTTACTCTTTTTCAAAGAGATGACTTGCAAGGTTTGCAAACTTTCCACATTGAGGAATTGGTATGAGCTCTTTTGTGGATGGTCCCAGTTCAGATTAGATTGTCCATCAGTTGTGGTTATGGATTAAGATCTTTTTCAGTCAGTTAGTCAGACACCTTGTAGTGCAGTGACATGGATGAGATCACGGCAACTTTCACTATTAGCTGCATGATGTGATGCAGCTGAACAGCGCAGTCCATAGATCAGTCCTGTAATCCTGATGATTGCATGAGTTTGATTAAGAAGTGATAGACCTTGAAATTTGCTAATGATAGGAAAGAGGATTTTAGATGAGCTTGGGAGCGCTTCATCCAACACTAACCATCTTTCAATATTTGGCCAAGCTTATCAGATTGAAAATTGCAATCATCAATGAAATTGCATCCTTCTGTACTTAAATGCTGACCTTCCCCACACGGCTTTGGTTCCAGATGTGGATCCACTTGAAGATGCCCCTAGCCACTTCAAACGACATCGGCAACAGTCTTCAGTCCGTCCAGACCCTGCAGAAGAAGAATAACTCTCTCAGGACTGAGATTGAAGGTCATGAGCTTCGTATCACTGAGCTGTGTGGCCGAGCTGATGCCATCGTGGAGGAAGGTCATCCACAGAGTCAGAAGATTAAGGATGCTATCCAGGAACTGAAGGACATGTGGCAGCAACTCTTGGATGCCATGAAGGAACGCAAGGCCAAACTCATCGACTCTGAGAAGGCACAAGAGGTTGGTTGCAGTTTGAGCCACTTGCTTTTACAAAGGACAGCACAGGTTGATCTTTGTGGGTTAGGGTTTATTTTTCTAAACTGACTTTTTATAAATGAAAGAAAAGAAATATGGCTTGGAAATTATGAAAGAACAGTTTAAAAACCAAAGTAATTATTATTTAATTTGTTTAATCTGAGTGAACCTCTGTAGACAGCATGATGAAATATATCTATGGGACAGGCTAGTAGGTTTAAGTGACCCCCTTTTTTTTAATGCCCAAAAACAAGGCTGAAAAGAAGGAGATAGAGAGGGACTCAGGAAGGCCGGAGATAGGAATTAACATTTCTTTTAAAAAGGCAGGGTGAAAACAAGGCAAATCATTTTTCATCGTCTAGGGAAATGTTCTTCTATTTAAAACATCTCACTAAGAAAATGATCTTCCCTCTTAGATCCTGTGTATTCATAATGCATTTTGTCTTGCTTGAGGCGGAGTGTAAATGGTATTAATGATATACGGCAGTTAATGGTTGAATTGCTTCTGACTGGCGGCCCTAGCCCGGCAAAGACTAGTTGACTATTTGGGAAGACCACCATTTAAGGGCTGGATATCTCAGATGGAAGAGCACTGGTATGTTAATCCAGAGGTCTCGGGTTCAAGTCCTGGTCCAGTCAAAGTTTTCTTTGCCAATGTTTCAATTTGGTTTTAATGATGATTGGATGTTATTTTCCTGTATTAGTACTATTTCAATGCTGCTGAGGCCGAGGCTTGGATGAGTGAGCAGGAGCTGTACATGATGGGAGAGGAGAGAGCCAAGGATGACGCCAATGCCCAAGGAATGCTCAAGAAACACCAGATTCTGGAGTGTGCTGTGGAGGACTATGCTGAGACTATCAATGAGCTGTCACATGAAGCCAAGCAGCTGGTTGATGAGAGCCATCCACAGAGGTCAGTCTAAGGCCCTTTTACAAACCCCGGCTTAGGCTTTGGCTCCGGCTTCGTCTCTGTTACCACAAGGTGGAATCACAGATTGGAGTTCTTTGTTGAAGTTGAAGCTTTTGTTTCTTTTTCAAAGCGCAGTATAAATAAAAAAAAAACGAAGCAAAGGCCTCCCATTTTCATGCTTTGAACTTTAAAATGGGTGATAAAAATGGAGACAAAGCCGGAGCCTGAGCCTAAGCCGGGAAAAGGGCCTAGAGTAGATATTGTAGACCTATTGTAGACCTTGGTCAGGGCTTGGTTTCATGGAAATTCAAGGTTCATCTTGAGATCAATATTGCTATTGTCATTTGTAGTATGACTACACTTTACTTAGCAATGAAGATTGATATCTAAGCCTTTGCTGAAGAAGTAATAAGTTAGGCCTGCCAGAAGGAGTATCGTTGATGGCTAGGTTCAAGACTTCATCTAGAGAAGGGTTATCCATTACATATCACAGTCCCTTCAATTAGCTCTTAGCATGTCAAATGCATTATTTGGTCCAAAAAAAAAAGATCATTTATCTTAGCTCAATAGACTGTTATAATTGTCAAGATTGTTATGAGGAATGATTGCCAAAGGTTTATATGCACCAGTTCTTTGACTGTTGTACAATGCTATAATCTCCTTCTTTGGTCATTGTCACGATATACCACAGTGACCAGATTGCCATCCGCCAGTCCCAGATAGACAAGCTGTATGCTGGTCTGAAGGACTTGGCTGAGGAGAGGCGAGGCCGTCTGGAAGAGACTACTAAACTCTTCCAACTCAACCGAGAGGTGGATGACTTGGAGCAATGGATCGCTGAGAGAGAGGTGGTGGCTGGCTCACATGAGCTGGGACAAGACTTTGAACATGTCACGGTACGTCTACAATCTAGGGTTTAGGACTTTCTACCATCTACCAAACTCTACACCATCCCATCATCAGAAAGAGTTTTATACCCATGCAAAACCACAATCAGAAACCAACGGTTAATAAAAAGGCACTTGACACAACACATGTCAAGCTTTGTGTCAGAGGAATGTATGGAAATGGGGAAGATAATAGCATGGAAGTGAAGACAAAGGTTATTGATGCAGTCACAATCATTTAACCGCTAAGGGTCATATCTCCACGGATCATCCACTTGTTTTCATTAAGATGCAAGCAACCAATTGTTGCAAACCTGGCTTCATCAGTCAAGGGGTCATACAACTTGGGTGCAGCTTTTTCAATTTAATTCAAACAAATTATATTGCATCTTATGATACCACAGAATGTCAGATTGTTGAATTGGTTTGCCCGTCACCTTTGTACAAACAGATGCTGCAGGAACGCTTTGAGGAATTCTCCCGAGAAACCCGCAACATTGGCACTCAGCGTGTGGCCAATGTGAACAGGATTGCTGATAACCTGATTGAAGCCGGCCACACCGATGCTGCTATCATTGCTGAGTGGAAGGACCAACTGAATGAGTCATGGGCTGATCTCCTGGAACTCATGGAGACTAGGACCATGGTGAGTACTGCACTTATCCCTTACACATGGGAATCCTCTAGAAATGGTTGTCATAGAAAGCAATGAGAAAGCTATGGAGGATACATTGATAAGCATATGGAAAAATCAAAGAAAATGTGCCATCGTAGAAAGGCCATATGTTGCTCCTTTATTCATACCTGGAATAAAAACAAGAAGTAGTCACTTTGGGAATCAAAATGATAGATATTGAAACTAATTAAAATTTAGTTCTTGGTCTTGACAAAGCCCAACCTCATTAAAAATATTGACTTTTTACACTGTCCTCCCACAAAGCCATTGCTGAAAAGGTACACACAAGAAATCTCCTGCAAGTAATTGTAAGGCTCAAGTCATCTAATCAGTTTTACTTCAGTGACTTATTTCCCCCATATTCTACTTTACTTTTCAGATGTTGGCTGCATCCTATGAGCTGCACAAATTCTACTACGATGCAAAAGAAGTGTTGGTCAGACTACAGGTAAGTCGTGGTGATTGTCAATATTGGATTGGATGGAATGAGATTAGACTAGCCTGTCTAATGTTTGGCAAATATTTCAGGTTTTCTGAAACCTGTTTGGTATTGAACCAAATAACTTGATACCATTTGTTTATTGAACAAATTAAGTTTATTGTTCACTTCTTTTCATTGGTTGCTAATGCCAGAACAATGGAGAATATGATCTTGGATGCCTTTCACAGTAATAGCTGGGGATATAATCACCTTATTCAATATAAGCAGTGTTGGTTGACTACTGTGGTCTGTCATTTGGGAACCAGCCTCAGGACCATGGTTCCTTCACTGGTCCCAGTAGTCCACCATTGGTTGACTACTGTGGCCTGCCATTTGGAACCAGCCTCAGGACCATGGTTCCTTCACTGGTCCCAGTGGTCCACCATTGGTTGACTACTGCTCCCTGCCAAGTATTTATGAATATGTAATTGCATCCACCAATCCTGACAGGAAAAGCACCAGGAGATGTCTACAGACCTTGGCAAGGATGCCATGTCAGTCACGTCCTTACAACGCAAACACATCACTTTCCAGAGTGACCTCAACTCACTGCAAGTTCAGGTGAGTAATGCATACCCATACACTCTGATCCCTCAATCCTATAGTGTCCTTTTTCTGGTAATGGCAGATTGGGCAGAGTTAATGACAACATTTGCAATGATTTCATATCACATCGTAAAGCAATGTCCATTCCATGTGTTGTTAATGCCCACCCATACATTTATTAAGTGTGGTTGGTACACTTCAGTAGAAACTGTGTACTCCCTAGGGAGTCATGGTGTCCATTGGTCCAGGATTACTGCTATGAAGTCAATCCGATTTCCTTAAGCTATGTCTTGCTTACTTTGTGAGAAAGACATCCTTTGATGTCTTTGAAAGAATAGAGGGAAATATGCAGACAAAGATTGGGATGGATGGCGTTGTTTCTGAATATGTCTGTCCTCAGCTGTTACGTACTTGCCTACAGCAGTTTCATCATGAATACATGAGTAAAATGACGATGAAAAGAAGTCAGTTTTGAGACTTCACTTTTGGCATGTAATGTCAGATTCTTTGTCATGATGTTTTAGCTGTGTAGGTGTAACACACATTGATATCCTTGTTGTCTTCAGGTTGAGGGTGTGCAGAATGAGGCACAGAGACTGAGGGCAGCCTACGCTGGTGACAAGGAACGTGAAATCAACAACCGAGAACAAGAAGTAGTGGATGCCTGGAACAACCTGAGGATGGACATTGAGAACCGTACCCTCAAGCTGGACCACACTAATGACTTGTTCCGCTTCTTGAACATGGTGCGAGCCTTGATGCTGTGGATGGAGGATGTGATCCTGCAGATTACTACACAGGAGAAGGCCAGGTGGGTTGCTAGGCAACTGTCTAATAATTGTAAGGGTATACATGGAAGATACTAGAATTGGATAATTCTGGGAAGGATTTGATATGAAGCATCTCATTCCCATTCCTTTTGAAGTATGACAAAAACTAGCAATTCACATTGTGGTATCACTTTACATTCTCTGGAGTGTTAGAAGTTCTAAAGCCCTAAGCATTCTAAGGAATCAAATACTTGTGGTGTTTTCAAGGTTTGGGCAGGGTAAGGGTAAAAAGAAATTGCAAATGCTTCCTTAGACTTGCCTTTTGGTTGACATTGAAATGTTTTCCTTTGACATGTCAGGGATGTGTCTGGAGTGGAGCTGCTGATGAACCAACACCAGAATGTGAAGGCTGAGATTGATACGAGGGACGACAGCTTCACGGAGTGCTTCAACCTGGGCAAGGAGATGTTGGAGAAGAACCACTACGCAAGCAAAGAGATCCATGGCAAGCTGATTGGTGTAGGAACACGTCGGCAGGATATGATCAATGAATGGGAACACCGATGGGAATTCCTTCAACTCAGTAAGCACCTCTTTGTCTAAAACATTAGCTCCTGATTCAGAACTCTGTGGCTTTAAGCTGCTGTCACAACTTGTGGAGTTTCCAAAGGCCTTTCAGATTAATGTCAAGATTGTTAGCTCCATGAGGACAAATTCTTATAATGCCGCTTTTGACAAGTGAATATTGTTTTTACTTCATTTACCTTTTCTGATTTCACTATTTTTGTGATGTTTTCTTTGTTTGTATCATTAACTGATGCCTTTACTTTTTTCATACAGTTCTGGAGGTCTACCAGTTTGCCCGTGATGCCCATGTTGCTGAAGCCTGGCTCACCAGCCAAGAATCTTATCTCAAGAACACAGACTATGGGGTGAGAGATTTCAAGTGTTTTCATTAATTAAACCCATGCAAAGGCCACAAAATGCTTCTTAAAAGCTGTCATAATTTCAACCTTTTCCATGGAGAGATATGCCTTTGTGAGGTGAATTGAAAATTTGTGATGAAGCATAAGGAATTAGTAGGCATAGCTAATTGAAGCAATATTTTTCTTTATGTCAAACTGGTATTTCAAACTGCTCTATTTTTTTCTGTTAAAACCCTAAAAACTGAAGGGTGCCTGCACCCCTGCCATGAATCTCATAATCGCATCTCTCAGTCACTTCAACAATCAGAAACAACCTTTGATAGCTTTGTTAACAAAACAACCCAAATATCATATTGGATGCTGATTATAAATGGATCATTCTTGTAACTTATGTTACCCAATTGTTCTCCCTTTCAGAATTCCCTGGATGAGGTTGAGAAGTTGATCAAGAAGCACGAGGCCTTTGAAAAGGCTCTTCAGGCCCAGGAAGACAGATTTGTTGCCTTGGAGAAACTCACAACGGTAAGAAGACAACAGCATCAATTTCTTCCAGCTGCTGGAATCATTGAAAGTAAAATACAATATAGAGGATGTTAAGAATGAAAACACCACTGGCTTTAAGTGCCTCCCACCATCTAATGAAGAGTTTGAAATGATGGCCATGGATAACACATAGCAGTAAAGGCGTGTATAAGCCTGTTTGAATCAGAATGGTTTGAAGGTCGACCTCCTTAGAAATCTTGCAAGGACACTGTACCATCTATGAAGGGCATCTAGTTCCTACAGAATAGTATAGTAGGGGGGGTTGGTGGTGTTGTTTTTAGAATGGTATCTTAATTTTGACTTGGCAATTAGCATCAAGGATTTTTAAGACTCGTCCAGTCTACAATCTTATGACTCTTCTTCCTTTTTGAATTTAGTTTGAGTTGCGTGAGATGCGTCGCCGTCAGGATGAGGAGAGGAGAGCAGCTGGCCATGAGTCACCTCCCATGAAGGAATCCCCATCCCTCAAACACAAGGTGGTAGATGACTTCATGAAAGCTCAGCAAGAGGCTGAGAAGATTGAGGAGGAAGAACGTCGCCACAAAGAGGAGAAGGAACTCAGGTAGGATATCTTAGCTCATGTGACCATGCTTGCCTTGTCTAGAGAGCATTTCCTGAGGATACAGTGGACCGTTTATGCAATGTTTCAGAAGCACACACTCAAAGAAGAGATGATTAGTACATGTTGTAACTGCAAACATTGTTTGTTCACCACTAATAGCCTGCGAGATTTGAGCATTGTACATTTTTATTCCATTATGGCACCCACAGAGAGTTATTCTGGGTGACCAAAAAGAAAAAAGGCTGAAGAGAGAAAAGACAGTCATGATCAAGCTGTGAGAGAAAGGAATAAGAAGTAGAAAAACATGATTTGGATGTTACCCAAGTGTTGGATAGCTGCACATTTACATAGGTTAGACATGAAAAGTTGAGTTGTGAAAACTTTGTGGTTGTGGTTCCCTTATGAATCCAGCATCTGTGCACAAAACATTAGAGTTGGATTACAACTGGGAGCTGCTACCTCATTCTGTTACATACACCAACCCACACTATTTACCTCATAGTGTAGAATTTAAGACTATATCATGTACAACTAAGTCAGTAATTTGAAGTACACAATCCCAGAGCATTCCATACCCACAGATAACAGTGTATGAAAAGATCTTGCAATTAAGAAGGTATAGAAAGGTGCATTTGTCAGTGAAGCTCTCAGGTATAGAATGGTGCATTTGTCAGTGAAGCTCTCAGGTATAGAATGGTGCATTTGTCAGTGAAGCTCTCAGGTATAGAATGGTGCATTTGTCAGTGAAACTGTCAGTGAAAGTTTTCCTCTTGTCAACAGACAAGCTGCTGAGGAGTTTGTTGAGAAAGCCCAGGAGATGGCTCGAGAGGAACCAGAGCAAGCCGGTGCACCTGCCGTGACCTTTGACACACCTGCAGAGGAAGAGGAGAAGGCAGAAGGTCCGATCAATGGTGAAGGGGAACCAGGACCGTCAGCTGCAGCCCTTGCAGCACCTGCAGGAGATGAAGGGGTGTATGAAGCTGAGGGATACCTCATGAGGAAACATGTCTGGCAATCCATTGAGAAGAGATCCACCAGCAGGTGAGTAGACTCTCTAGGATGCAGACAGGTGGTAAGGTGGGAAGATGTCAAGAGATGTGGTTAGGGAGAAAGACGAAGGGAAGTTAGTGTGCTTATGGCTGATTACAAATCCCTGCATGAGGGTCTGGCCTAGGCTTTGTCCCTGTCGTGCAACATCTGAAAAAATTGGTTGTGGTGTGTCACTGAATACTGTCAGTATAGGTTTTTCACTCAGAAACTGTGATCTAATGTTTCTCTTTAGTGTGAGTGGCATTGTAATTGATTAGAGAAATAATCCTGAAGCCCATGCCTGAGCCTATATGTTTTTAGATGACCACAGAATTAAGTCATTACAATTGATAAAGTGTAAGAAAGTAGAAACACCTACACATGTATATAAGGCATATCAACAGCATTAGAACATTTCTCTGTAGGAAGTATCTAAAGATTGATTGCTGGTTAGTTGTCTTCCAGAATAAATTCTTTAAATTACAATCACTTCATCCTAAATTCCCTCCATTCTGCTCAAGTCATAAGAATCCTTACAAACCCCCAACTTTTACTGTTGTGGAGTGAAGTAATGTTGATGGTATCTTACCCTAGATCATGGAACCAAGTCTATGCAGTACAACATGGCATCTCACTGGCCTTCTACAAGGACAAGAAATCTAAGATGCTGGAGGTGACCTTCCAGAAGGAAGCTCCCATTGACCTTACCAATGCAGAGGTAGAGGTTCCTCAAGACTACACCAAAAAGAAGCATGTCTTCAAACTCAAGTAAGTAGCATTGACCATGGCATGACAGTCGAGGTGTGGCCAAATATTTCAAAGTTATTCGTTCAGTAGATGCTGTGAGGTTGCAGGAGATGTGGGTTTGAATCCTGCACAAGCTGCCTGTATTTTTCTTCAGCAGGCAATTGGGCAAACCCCTTGTTGTAGTCTACAGTTTTGTGGTGCACACTGAAGCCAGGCATAGAATCGTGTTCATTTGAGTGACCAGGGAATGACATTAAACTGAATGTTGATAAGAAAACCTTTCTCTGCTTTTGTGAATGGTCCTGCTACAATTGAAATTGGTTTTTGATTCTAAAACGACTACTTGTGATTATTTACTGATTGGATCTCGAATCCTTTAGAATAAACCTTTGACACGATTCATTTACAGATTGCCAGGCGGTATTGAGTATCTATTCCAAGCCAAGGATGACGACGAAGTCAACTTCTGGATAAGCTGCATCCAGACAGCGGCAGGAGGAGGTGAGAAGGGAGAGAAGAAGGCCTCTACGATGCCCTTGGAATCAGCGGCAGCCGGCAAGAAGACAAAAGGCAAAGGAGGATTCTTCACTCTGGGAAAGAAGAAGTGAGCAGGGCCTTTGGGCTACTAGAATGCTTTGAAAAGTAAATATCTTGAAATATTCCTGTGAATGAAGGTTTTCTGCGTGTCTTGTCCTCATTAAGATAGGAGAACTAAAGTACTGCAAAATTTGCTGTTTAAAAAAGGAATGCATTCGGCCATCCAGGATGGAGTTAAACATCATTGTGTAAAATTATAAGTCTTTTTTATGTTTGGCCTCTTTCTGCAAATATCTTGTTTATCTGGAATGACTATTTTTTCCCTTTTTGTTTGGGTGAATTCGACTTTATTAAGGAAATAAAAGTACTGTTTAAAAGCGTGTAATTCTGTGCTGGACTTATAAGAAAATGATCATGGAAGTGTACTTGAATTAATGTTGTAGCCAAAGATAAGAAGTCTTTAGAGATCCATCACAGATTTAGGTTAGGCCTTTGGCATATGTGCAGTAGTCCCCCAATATTGTTACAAAATAAAAAAGTGGTAACAAAAGTTGTAGATGGCATGATAGACAAGTCAGCAGATGTAACAGCCTTGTAGCTCCTTAATTGGTCTTGATTTTTGTATTCAAAAGGTCATTGATTAACTTATGAATATTCAAAAAAGTGACAATCTGTATTCAGGCTTGACAGGTAACCATGGCTATTCAAGGCTGTAATCCTAGATGTAGACGAAACAAAGCGTACTACTGTAAGAAATGGTGGCTAGCCTATTGTGATATGTATTGTGTACTGTAAGCAGTACTTGCTCAGTGAATTCCAATTGTTGTCCATGTAGTCTTAAGAATGGTTGGTTGTTTCACACCATACCAAGCTGTTTGTGTACGTTGTAATGAATTACAAAAAAAAAAAAACGAGCAATGTTGATTCATGCTCGTCTATGCCTGAGTTTAATGTTACAATCATCCTTAAAATGCTTTGCTGAGAGAAGGGGAGAAAATGTGTGAGTGCAATGAAGAGAGAAAATAGATGTATGAATTCATCCATGTAGAAGCATCTAAAAAACGAAATCCCCGATGAAATAGACAATTGTAAAATTTGTAGATGCACCTCTATATATCTGTAAGTATATATCAAGTCAGTAGCATGCTTAGTGGTAGCCCAAAGAGCATTGATGACAGCAGGTTAATCTGTGAGTTAAAATCTTCTTGATAAAGCATCAATTATCAACTAGCAGTTATAAGGCTGAGGAATCCTGCTCGAAGTCTAGGTACTGGTTTCTCTGGATACATGTAGTTGTACCTTGGAGAAAACCTGACAAATTCTGTCTGTGCTGTGTATATTTGCATCCAAATAATGCCAGTTACCCACAGGTGTTTAATATGCACAGCTTATAAGGTCATTGGCTTCAATGTAATTGCCATCTTCTTTGAGGTGTTAGTAACCAGTTTTTACATATTAATGTTGTCATTGTAGTGGAACTTTCCTTGCAGGAAACCTATTGTGGGTAAAGATATGGTATGTTGTCTGGTGTGAATGCCTTAATGAAACTAGTGCACAAAGTGTATATTCAAATTTTACAAGCAAATACCAAGGTGCGACATACTGAGGTATCAGTGCGTGGAAAGTGTTGTCAAATTGATGTGATATTCTTGGTTTTTAACGTTTCATGAGCAAAGAAAAGACACAATTCATGCAAACCTGCTCTTTGTGCTACCACAGTGATTTATTGTTGGTTCCTTGTTTGCTGGCATTTGGCGTTTGCGCTTGTAAATGTTAGTGTGGTCAATTCTTGATCCTAAATCCAAGTAGATGTATGTTCATTAGAATTCTAGCACTAGTTGTGATTAGAGGCACTTAGCTCTAAACCATTCAAAAAAAAGGAAAAAAAATTCTTGATATTCAAATACGACGTTTAGTACATATTGATAGCGATTTTGTGCTGTATTTCATAGGTCACATTTAGATTCGTAGTGAAATGAGGAACATTTTTCTTTGACTTGAAATCCTTGAAGATTAAAAAGGGATGGTGCCATCTTGTTGCAACAATATGGCAGTGTCTGCTCATTTTAATGGTTTTATTTGCATGTGAATATTTAGCTGAGTACATAGAGCCTTATTCCTTATGTAGGCGCTTATTATTTTTCAGCTTTTGATTTATGGCTCTTGCTTCATAATTGTGGTGATAATTTCATTTTTTCTACATCCTCAATCCATTTTTTTCCAGATTCTTGGCACACTAAAGGGGTTGGATTCCATTCATGCATATATTTTCATTTGTTAGGATTTGTTTGTTTGAGGTTGTATTTTAACTTCAGTTTGACATGGCTTTGGTTCGCGGAGTCAGTTGTACACTCTGAGCCGAAGTGCCCAAGTCCTGAATGTCTTACCACAAGTTCACGCACAGCTTCTAATGCCAGGCTTTAGTTTGTGTTCATTTATTGGCAAGCTTCTAAATACTGTGAAATGTAATTGCATTTGTTCAAATAAACACCCTCTTGAGTTCCACATTACACATGATTTCATCTTTCATTTTTTAAAATAAAATATCAACAATAATCTTTATAATGTCTATGATTCATTGCAATCCTATTTTACTTTAGTGTACTGTATGTAGTTCATATTAAGCCTACAGGCTCAAATTGTCATCTTCAGAAAATTGCCTATAATCCTTTATAGTCTGTGAAGACTCCATTCTCTGGCTCTTATTGCCATTGTCTATACACGTAGTTAGTTAATCACAGTAGTTCATTACAGTCATTCCAGCTTATAGCAATTGGCTGTGAGACAAATCTTGTTGTTTCAGAGATTTTGAAATGATATTAGTAGAAGGCATTTTGTATGTAAATTACAAATGGAAAAATCACATTCTCTTATTTTTGCAGAATTTTCAACCTGTTCGAGCTTGTTTTTGGTTGTTGGCTTTGAAAAAAAAAGGACTTGACTATTCTTTGGAGACAGAAACCTGAAGGCAAAAATCAATAAAATTCCATTCAGAAAGAATTCAAATACAGATTAATGCACATGAATATTTGTATTTGTATTTGCAACAGACTAGGTGATATATCGCCTACTTGGAATAAAGCTACATGGGTTACAAATGCTTTGTTATTATCCCAACCTAGCCTTGCACAAAATATTCATACAAGTAAATGGTTAGTCAAGTAAAATTAAGTGTTAAAGGTGGGCTAGTTTATGAACATGGTGGTAAACTGCTTGAAAATTAAAATAAACGGCATCTTTGGTTGGAATTTGGCAAACGCAAGGGAGAAGATTTTGGGCAAAATAGGTTGTATCCAGTTGAGTAAAGCAATGACTTTGAATTGGACAAAGATTTACTAGATTGCTTGTAGATCAGTTAACAGTCAATCAGTTGGTTTGAGTTTTGTTCAGCGTTAGTCTACATCATTGCACTCGAGATGCAAGGCCTGCTACTCTATCAAACTGAACATAAAAACACAATGATTGTCAAAACTCTTACACCTGTGTCTCAATGTACTGTAACAAACATTTCTGTTTGGATTATGTTTCGGTTGCTAAATAAAGACATGGAAATTGTTGACTGTTACAAACAATTAGCATTATGTGCATGTGTTTGTTGTTTAAATAATATATACTGTATATAGCCCATGAAAGGCTGAATATGGTACACTGTATAACTAAGATGAGGGTACTAAAGACTGCCATTACCTTCACTCACCTTATGACAGGGAAGTGTGTGGCTTTGATTAGTTTGTCAGGGTAGACATGATTATGTGGCCTACTTTGAGACTGATAAATGAGGCATAATGATTGATTACATCTGAGGGTCTTGCAGCTGGCATGGGAAGTCAATCTGAGAACAGATCACATACAAAATCAGTGTTGAACCCAGAGACAAGCTGAGATACCTGAGTAAGGATACCATGGAAGTATTTAAATTAGATCATGAGGTCAGTAAGAGGTTATGAGGTCAACCCATGATGTCACGAAGTCAACACGTGAGATCGTCGGGTCAAGAAGTTCAACATACCACATCAGATTTCACTGAATTCAACTCATTTATATTTACGAAATGAGCAATTCATGAAAATTATAGGTCACAAGAGGGTGCTCTTTATTCTCTACTTTCAGCCTCTGGGATTGGAAATAAATTTTGCATCGGAAATCTCCATAAACATTGGAAACATCAATTCAAAATACAAGAAGGAATATTTGAAGTAGCCTGTATAAGGGGCATCATAACATGATGCAGCATGACAGCAAAATCTGTCATTTTTGCAGACAAGTACAACTTTTGGAGTACTCTTGATAGAATAATTACTAATTCATTTAGTTTTATTACCAGTAAGTATAGGAGTAACACTCAATACCATTAGCTTTATGTTTCCTTGTATTTATTGTAGGTTATTCATTACATACATAGAAGAATGGGAGAGAGACATGGCCTTGTGTGTGGATTGCTTACATACTATGAACATGCTATGAGGAAGCAGAGTGATGTTATAATACATGGGCAGTATTGTTGCTTGAGGGAAAGAAAAATGATCAGGACTACAAAGAAAGTACAGGAAACTTGTTCAAATGAGACTTACCTGAATATTCAACAAACACCAAAAAGTGTGAAAAGAATCAGTAATCATCTGTAAACATCAATAGCTATCTGTTTTTTCCAGAGTCTTTAATGTGAAGTTCAGAGTGCACTTCAGATGAAAACAACTTCATTGTTATAAACTGATATAGATTGCCTGAAGTGTTGTGGTTAGGTTTAGCGATGGTTACAGTTGGGAATTTGGACCTTAACTTCAAACTTTGCAGCTCTAGTAGATCAAGATAACATATGGGGGGAAATGATGGCTCTTGAAAGTTTCGAAATATTGAAATATTGATGGCTTTTTGGAGTTCTAATGTCTTTATTTTTATTTTCTCTGCTTTTGAGAAAGGTCCTGCTAGGATCGAAACGTCAGGGCCACTTAATTTTAAGTCTTTATTTTTAGATCATTTTTTTTTGATTGCACGACTAGCAAGTTGAAAGGAATATATACTCAATTAGTTATAAAATGCAATAGAAAATGTAGCCTGTTATCAGAAAAGACTGGCTACAGAATATATTAATATCTCAGGTTAATAATTATTTTAATCTCGCTGATAAAAGTCCCTGCCTTTTCCCTGTGTTATCACAGCACGCTAAGCAATGTAAACAAACCCTCGCACGTGATGTGAAGTACTTTGAGACTGCCGCCCTCACGCGTTCATTTGTTCAACGTGGTTGCATGCATTATGTATACACGGGACAACGTGCACTTGCCATGCATTCAAGCGACTGCAACTTGTTGTACGGTCCGTCTGCGCACACACGCCGAGTGAATGCACACTGCTGAAAGCCATCAAGAAAAGAGTCGAAATTCACACCTTTTTTTCCTTCTCGCCGCACGACGTGAACTCAAACCCGGACATCCTGGGAGACCGCTCCATCTTGTTAGGGGTTAGTTACCTTTTTTCAAGGGGATTCGCGTACGGGGACAGGCTTTGAATTGGGCTGGAGTGCGGCACAGGTTGAGGTAAATTAGTGAATCCCGTGGCCGTGTTGCATCGCGGGTTGCTGGTGGGGCAACAGGCAAGGCACCGGTCTACGCACACACATCCTTCCTAGCCTCGCTGAAATGGCCACCGCAGAATTCGTGGGACCACACTCGGCTGCCAGTTTAGGAGCTATGCATCCAATGCATAGCGTGGTTGGACAGCCTATCATCGATATGGGACTGAATAACGGAGATTCGAACGACTCAAGAAAAAGGCCATTAGAGGGAGACATGGAGGGAGGCGTGATCAAACGCTCTAACACTGGCAATGGTAAGTGCGCTAATCAAGTCACCTTCTGCATCATCACGCAAGATGATGAACATTCATCCCATAGACAGAGTCCAATGCCTCCTGGCTAAGGGTAATATGAAGGGAGGCTTGCTTGCTTGCTTGCTGGGTAAAATATTATACTCATTTAAGGGCATGGCTGTTTAATTTGATAAGCCATTTATTTATAACTGGCTTTGGTTAAAGCTGGTTAGATTCGAGCTATGATTCAAGCAGGTTGAATTAGTATTTCGTGGAGCAGGTCATTGGTGCTTTTGACAAGTGTATTGCAGATGAGATCACACCATCTTAAGATTCCCAGAATCATCTGCCTGCTCTATTTAAATTTAATTCTCATCTACAAATCTTTTATTTGACTGCAAAGGAAGAAGCAGATGTAAAATTAATACTACTACTAGTAATATGTGTAGTAAATAAACTTGTACTATGTAGTAGTACACCTGTAAGTAACCTTCATTTCTAAATGAGATGTTGTTTCTTAACACTAACACAAGTAACAGTGTGCTCTCGAACATTGACATACTATTCCGTATTCAACAGTTTACACAATTTCACACAAATTCTTTAAACTGGTGTAGTCGGCAAACAAAAACCATAGCATACGCACAATTCGCATTTGTTGAAGTGTGTCATTTGATCAAGCCAAAAACTGCAGTGGTTTTGCTGTCTAAAGATTTCTTGAAAATTATTAGGAAGAGTTAAGGGTGTTTGTGAAACTGGCAATTTTTCAAATAAAACTAACTTATTCTGGCAATTCCCTTCCTTTGCACTGTTAAATTTTAACAATGAAGTTAATACAAAAACTTTTGCAAACTGCTCACTGACTAAAATGACCTACAATACATAAACCTCAAATGTTTGAGGGCCTGACATTTCGATCCTACCGGGACCTTTCTCGATATTTTAAATTGAAGCGAGTTTGGTCTTGCATGTATGTGCACATCCTTCAAATTGCTTTTGGCATAAAGTAGACTTGTATTGCAACAGAAATGAAATAATTCTGCCGCATTTACATTGTTTACTTTTTTAAAGACAATTCCTCAATAATTCATTATGGAAATGATTTCTTCCATGTCTTGCTCTAGTAATATACATTGACAACTTTAGATTGTTTCCAAAAGACAGAAAATCACTTAACTCTATTAAACAAATCCTGCATTGTTTTATGTAACTTTTTATAAAATACATGTTACATGTATATAAAATATAGAATACAGGAAAGATTTTACCTTTTATAGCTGGCCAGGCAATAAATATAAAGTACATGTGATGTTTCTTCTATGCGTGTACTATATTACGCAATGTATACATTGTACTATTTGTAGTGGTTGCTTTCAACATATTTTATCTGGTAGGATGCATTTCATAATGTCTGCATTGCTTATGATAATGGTAGTTTTGGACACAGGTACGCTCATAACCAGTTCAGTGCATACAGACTACTGGGAGTACAGGCATTGATATTATCTAAACATCCAGATTTTGCTTGATTTCAAGTATATTTATTTAGTTCAGGCTGAATACATGTTCGATGTGTTGGACTGTAGGGCAAGCCTCTTTGAATTACCTTATCAATTTCTCACTGAAGCAAAAATCATAATACATACGTACATGTACTACGTGTACTACGTGTATCTAAACATGCACAGTTGCACACAAGTACTGTAAATGTAATGTACAATTCATTGTAGTGTACTGTACTATACATGCACAGTACGTTCTATCGTGTATAAAATGTTAATCCCAGCATCGTCGATAAGCTACAGTCAAAGTAGCTGTTGTGCACGTTCTGCTTGATGCAATCAATAGAATACATTCAGTTAAGAGAGAAATTATTTATAAGTTTTACTGTAGGGCATTCACAGCAGGACCTGGTAACAATAGACTGCTACACAAGAACGGTAAAACGACAACTTTTAACCTAGCCCACCGCCTGTGAAAGCTACAAGTGGCGGCTGGTCAATAAATTCAATATTTCTGAATAGTGCCTTTTGTTGTTATCTTGATGTTAAGAAGGATTCCGATTCCTGGGGACCTGGGAGTTGACTTAAGATCAAACTAAGGAGCTAGGGTGGGAGAGGAGACTGAAAGGAAGATTAGCAATTGATCTTGTACAAAGGAATGTGGTCCAACAGGCTTGTACTACATGCATTTAACTGGTTAGTGACTGGCTGGGTACAAAGGGAGCACTTACTCACTGCTAAGTCACATTGTTGGGCAAGTATGTGGTCTGACTATACTGCAGGAGTTGCAGTTACACCTTGATTGAAACTAAAACCAGGATGCATGCTTTGTTTACTTATGGCTTGCATGGCTTGTAATTTATGCTGGAGAATGTCATGTGTGTTCAGTACATGTAGTAATGTACATGTAGTACAGCAGTACTGTACATGTACTTTCACATGTGCACGTGTACGCACCTGTGCACGTGTATGCACCTGTGCATTGTGCACATGACTACATGTACAATTGTACATGAGCATGTAAACTCTTAAATGTGGCAACTGATAGTAATAGTGGATTCTGAATTTCTGATTGATAATGACTTAAGAAGGAATAATAAATTGAATTTATTGCTAGTCTTGAAGTTACAAAATGTTGTTCCTGACTGCTGTTCTGTACATGTGTACATGATGCGTTTCAATTCATGTGTTACAACTTACAAGGCTAACTAAGAATAAGATGGTACTATGCAGTACAGAATGTTACAAGTACATGCAGCTCATCAACTGCTTCCACCTTGATGGTATCATGTACCTGTTCAGCTTACAAACATATGTGCATTTCATTTGCATGCATATGATCCAGTATACACACTAGCTATTGTTCATGAGCACGTACGCACTTCCTGTTTATGTACATGTACCTGTATCTGTAAGAGCACATATATATTTTAACATTGTCAGCTTTCACAGGTAAAGACTAATGTGGGCTTTGTTGGGTGATCATTAACCATTTTCTTGCCTCAAAAGAAAAAAGTAATATGTATGATAATAAATGTATACGATGTGGTATTCAGTGCAAATTTGTTTGTATACTTAAACAAATTAAACCTTTGGGGATGACTTATGGTTTGGAGTTGTCCTGAAAATGTCAGTTTACAAGAATCTTCTTTCCTCGTGGTAGGTCTATTGTTGCGCATCGCTGTAACTGCTTAAAAAGACAATAAAAACAGGTTTGATTCTTAATAATGATAATATTGGATATTTCAAACGCGCCAGTATTCATCTCAAGAGATGCTCATGGTTCAGTACAAGAAAAACAAATCGAAACACAATTAAGAACAATTATAACTGAACAACAAAGAAGTTATGGTAAAATTGAGATTTTTGGTGGATTAAACATTTGTTTTGAAATTGAAGTGAGTGCCACTGTCATTCATTACTTAGTAGAAATGATATTGTATGATTATTCTCTCTGATGCAAATCGTAAGACTTAAAATGAAATTACAAATCAAGGATCTGTCTGTATTAGGGTACAAATATACTACAGTAGTTACAGTATACGTCTGGTACATGTGCATTTTTACATAGGAATTCTGATTATTTTTATGGGTTCTGCTGAGTATGGTAAATGTACTGTACAGTACATGTACTACATGTGCACATCTACCTTACTATTTACATTTGTGTACAGTACAATTACACGTGTGCCTAGTGTTACTAACTGCATAAGTTGTGCTTTCATCCTGAAGTCGCCTCAAGCTAGACACACAATAAAGACAGCATGTTTTGTCTTGTTTACATTTATGCAAATGAGTGTTTACTTTATTCCTCCCGCCCAGCCTGGGTTCTGTGTACATCTGTTTTGCATCACAAACCTCTTGACCAGTTGAAAAGTAAGCAGTGTGTGGTCAGTAAGGGCGTTTAGATGGCCAACTGACCATTCCTTGTTGGCCTTGTGAGGCTTGATATGTTTACCATGTTGGGTGTATACTGAAATGTATGCTATTGCAGTGACCCCTATCACCACATGTTCATGTAGCCTTTGTAGGCCTACATCTTGAGGCATAGGCCTATATATTATGGTGTCATGAACATTCCACAACTCTTCCAAAGCAGCTGAAATATCCATTTCCAAAGCTTTCTTCAGATGTGGATAGTTCGGTGTCATTTGCACTGTTATACACACCTTCATACGTATGATCTACTTGTCTACCACATTTACTACCAGTACCACACAGAACAGTGTTTTTCCACAACACTTTGGTTTTGCTTATTTTGTAGCTAGATGTCAGATCCTTTGCAAAGGCTGATAGATGTACCCAAGTAGTGACTGAGTCAGCAGCCCAACGCATGTACCATCTGTACGGCTTACAATGTACATGCTTAGCTGTGAAGGCTGAAGTCTGAAGAGAGTGAATGGACATGGGTGAGGGTTAGGACATGGGCGAATCAATATAGGAAGGTTTGTGGTGACACCATGTATAAGGTTAAATAAAGAAGAGGTGTGGTTCTGAAAAGAACCTGAGTGGTAACTCGATGTTTTGACCAGTATGCTCTAGCCGTCATTTTCCTGATGACGGCCTGAGCATACTGGTCAAAACGTCAAGTTACCACTCAGGTTCTTTTCAGAACCAAACCTCTTCTTTATTTAACCTTATACATGGTGTCACCGCAAACCTTCTTATTAAAATTGCATTGTTTAGTACTTATGCTTTCCTGTGATTAAAATGTGCAAAGGGAGTAAGGGACAAAAAGAAAAGAAAGTTGTTGTTTGCTGTGCAAGTCTGCAAGTAGTAGAAAGAAAGGAGGTTTTTGTAAAGTCTTGTAAAGTGAACCAATGTACAGGGAATCATTTGAAATAAATAATCCCACAGGAAAGGTCTACATATACCGGTAATACATGTACATTTTTTCCACCTTGCCTGTATACAGATAAGATAAATGGGCCGCATTTTTCTACTTATTTCCTTCAGTTTCCTGTGATACATGTACATTCAATTGTAAGGATTGATTTGTGTTCCTATCTTTCCTTCATTATCCTTGGAAATGCTGTTAGCAATAAATCTACATGTACTTGTAAGTTATACAACTGACAGTGACCTGTGTTGTCTCAAGGGAATTTATATGCCTGGTTTTAGGTCTAGCCATCTCACTAACAGTGCGTTTTCCTACCAAACATTCACTAGTACTAGTAGACCGAGAGCGGTGTTCTTGTTATTCATGGCTAAGACTTGCTGTAAACAAATCCAAGCCCTTTTACTTGTCCAGTCCTCCAATAGAACACACCCCGCCCTCTGAAGGGAAAAGAGACAGCCCCTGGGATTCTCCAATTTGGATGGTTACATCATGGAGGAATCCTTATTCCTCCATGGTTACATTCAGTAAACCCACAGCTGACTATTGACCAATACACATGTAAAATGTAGATTGTGCTTTATGAACATGTACACAGCACTCTAGTGTGCATTGAGAAATGTTCACACAATATCAAATGCACTACATCATGTGCTGTATTCAGTATTTTAGATGCAATTCGGTCTCATACATGATGCTTGTGTTGACAGTAAGAAGTCCACTAACTGCCTCCCCTTCATTCTATACAGGGGTCATTCAAGCATTGCCTTTACACATGTAGCTCTTAGTGCGACCCTCTGGTCTTTGTTGCTTCTTATTGTTGAGTTTGTTTGGGTTGGAGACTTGGAGTAGACTGGAGTATTGGAGGACTCACAGGGTGATCTCTGCATCATTTCTTTCCAGTTGTCTACAAGTAATTTGTACCCCATTTGCACAGTGCCTGTTTAAAATCGAGCAAACCATCGTACATATAAAAGGCCTGTGAAAACACAACCTACATGTACAGTAATTAGTGTAATGGATTTTGGGGAAACATGTATAGGAAAAACTAATTTTTTCCTATGCATGTATGAAAGCGGGATTGTTGTTTACCTATGTGAGTAGTATACCACATGGGGTAAGTATGCCCTGCTCCAAGTATGTATGTCTGGTTGAAATGCAATGTGTCTGTGTGTAGTTATTGCCTCCATTGAATTTTTTTCCAGAATCTATGTATTTAACACCTGGGTGATTAAAAGGCAAATTGTGAATTATCATGTATGTGCTTAACCTTTGAGAACAGAACAAAATGTAAATCGTTCTTTCAAAATCAAACAGTGCAAGTGTTATTGAAGATGTGTATAAACTGCATATTTCCATAGCAATAGTCATTCACAAACATGGACATGTACATGTATATATTGTACTAGTGATTGTATATTGTACAGTACAACAGTGTGCACTGTAAGGCTGTTGTGAGAATTAAGTGACAGGGTCATGGTTTAATTACTAGTGAATCGAAATGCGACCACAAATTGCAATATGCTCTGTCTCATATCAGTTTAGCGGAAACAAAAACCTCATATCTTTTCATTACATTTACAAAAGCCAAGAGCAAAATAGCAAAAATTCCTGTGACTGTGACATACAAGTATACATTTTGCAAGAGGGAATTGTCCGATCTCAGAACTTTTTTTGAGGTGTTGTAATAATTGTTGCCGCCATTCTTTTTTCTGAAGGTCACCAATAACTAAGAGTTAGAGTATATTATAACAATGAATACAAAGGTTTTAGCACAGAGACAATGACTTTGCATTTACATTTTTTTTTTAACTGTAAATGTAACTTCAACCTGTTGTTATAACATCTGTCACACTCATACTGTACACTGTACATGTACATGTTCCTAGAAATCCTAGAATCATCGATGTTCCTGACTTCCTGTAGGTATGCTTCTGGGAAATCAAGGGGAGCACATCATGCACTATACTAAACTTACACTATAGGCCTACTAGTATACTATACTTATGCATGACATTTAATGTAGTGTATATCAGTGGAGCCATATTCAAAGGTAACACAACAAAGACATGGATCTGAACATCTGGTTCTGGTATGTATTATGTACAAGTACATATCTACATGTACCTTGACTTCTAACCATGCAACCACAGGATTATGACTTCACAAGCAGTCAAGCGCAGTACAAAAGCCAGTAAATGGTTGCCACAAGGGCCATTTCTACTGCACCAAATAAACGTGAGAATTTGGATCACGATCTGAATCGCGATTCAAACTCCACTTTGTTTCCATGTGTAGACTCGATAAACGCATTAAATTATTAGTGGGATTTGAATCCCGATTCCGACTCCACTAAGAGTAAGACTTTTTCAAATAATTGCATTTATTTGTGACGCGGTGTGTGGGGGGAACACTACACTGAATCTCACCGTTGTTTTGTCATCCCACAACTACATGTACATGTATATTCCTCCCTGCGTGGGCCACCCTCAAGGACACCCACCATTTGACCACAACTGCTAACGCAATCGGCTCGCAATATTTTGCTACGTGATTTTTTTGACTGTTTGGACATTCATGACTAAAAAAATCCCGATTTTTGAATCGCAATTATTTTGGTAGTGGGAGCAGCCCTACAGACATGCATTTGCACACTGCTGCTGTGAATGGGTTTCTCTCAATGATATGGATTCTTTGAGTGGATTGATGGGAGTTTAAACAGTGGACTTTGCAATGCTAACATTCTAATGGATTATCAAGTGAAAGCTGTTTCACTCAATTTCCTCACAGCGTGTCTCTGCATTACAAACTGTCTATTTCTGGCTAGATCAAACATGGATGCATCTTGGTGGTGTTGTCACGGCAGCATGTTATTAGTATTCAAGCCCTATCAAGTTAAGGTGGTCGGATAGTTATCAGCTTGGCTGGTTGCAAGGCGCCTTTAAATCCCAGAGCTAATGAAATTGTCCTCTCATTCTCAGCCTGTCCATATCATCATCCACTACGGTCCATGGACATGCACTGCCAACTCTCTGGAATTAGGAATTGTCTGCAATTGAATTAGTAGATTGCTCCTAGATGCTGCGCTGTGCTGCAGGTATTTACAGTGTACTGAATGTATACAAGCGCTATAAAATGTAAAATATTTGGATTTGAAGATAAATGTGGAATACAATGTGGCAGTGTGGACAATTGGACCTACTCCACTGGACCATTCTTTGACTGAGCAGTGAGCATGAAATCACTTAAAGGAAAGAAATGATGAGCCTTCAGTTCCTTGGTGATTGATTTGTGCTTCCTCTATAGTACCATTCAGTCACAAAATATCAGTCTTTGTCTCATGTACTTTGTGAGAGATTGAAAAAAGAAGAGAATAACAAATTGAAAATGTTCAAAAGAAAACCAATAAGGACAAGGAGCTTTGATCTAAGCACTAAAGCATCACAATTCTGTAGGGCCTTGGAGGAAGGTCATGCTAAGATCCAAATACCATCCCTGTAAATTCTTGGGGCATTCAAGAAAATGTGAAGTTTTCAAGACAGGTTGCTTTTGCTATTTGCATTTGAAAGTCTCTATAGAGAAACCTGTAAATTTATGTTGCAATACACCTGCATCTTCAATCAAAGTAAAACAATTAATCAACAAATCTATATTTTAATGGAAATTTAAGAAAAAATGGGCAATTAAATGTCTTCCTTCTGAACAAATATGCATGAACAAATTACTTATTGCTTGATGGTATATATGGCCTATATTTAATTTCCTAAGAGCCCAATATTTTTTCTAATAAATATCATGAATATTATCCGTCTATTTAATTTGCCTGGCTGCCTGAGTACTAGCATTGATTTGCACACGTAGCATTGATTTGCACACGTACACGTGTGCAAATACTGTTTCAAACAATAATGAAAATCTGTGCAACCAACAATTTCATAACCTTGGAAAAAAAATGCTATGTGTCACTCATTAAAACTGGAAAAAGTCTGAAAGTAATTTTCACAGTGCATAGGGCAGTGGCAAAAATAATTGGCACTGAAATACATGGTGCATTACAAAATGGTAGACGTGACATGGTTTCCAGACTTTTTCAGAAGGTGTATGTGACTTGTAACCGATATTCCATGCACCAACTCAAATTAAATCTGGCTAACAAGAACCAAGTTGTTTTCTGGAGTGTAAATTACAAAGACATGTGATCCATATATCTGTGGAGAACTCATGGCTAGCCAACAAGGAAAGGTCTGTCTGGATTGGGAAGTGAATCCAGGAGCCCTGTTGTACATGGTTTCTAAACAATATGAAATCTTTTGTGCTGGTGACCATGGTGTATTCAGTTGCTACATGTAGTCCCAGTAGCACATGTACATGTACATGTACATGTACATGTACGCTATAGAGTAACCCTAATGAAATCATGAACACCCAGTAGGTACTAAGAATACACTGTTTCAACTGATTAACCCTCATTGTTACTGTGGTGCGCAGCTAAAATCGGTAACATGGGAGCAGGCTTTTGTCCGCGACTTAATGCGATCAGCACCACTGACTTTTGATTATTGGCTTTTGACTGCCAACTTGCGAAGTGCCTTGCAGAGCATAGAGCTGTTGTACACAGTGCCTGTGAAACCCTAGGAAACTGATTTTTGTATGCTATTGGTCTGGGGTCAGTAGGTTAGTGCATTGAATGGTTGCCGTGCTTGGCAATACTACATAGTGCTTCCCTAATGCATGCGGATGTTGTACGTGTCGTGTACTGTTGTACATGTACTCATACAGGTAATATCAAATTGGCATACATGCAAAGGTGTGTGTACGACATGTATACGGTGAATATCAAAGGACACACACTTTACATGTAAACAATTTTAGTGCTTTGCAAGAAATTTTGGATAGTATAGGCTGAAGAGAAGTTTACATCCTTTCACACCAAAGATGAGATTTTACACATTGATCGTCCTATCTCATACATGTCAGTGAACATATTGAATCTCAATTGCAGGATTTTCTTCCCACCCAATCCTGACGTGCAGCTCTCTGCAAATGCTGTCCGTGTGAATGAATATCTTGGCCATGGAAGGTCTGCCATTGCCCGATATTTGATCCTGATGACCACTTGTCCCACATGCTCAACAGAGTCTTGAATTCATTGCTGCAGCAGTGCAGCCACCCCAGCACTAGTGGCTAGTGGAAAAGTGCAGCGTTTTAAAGCAGTCAGTGGAATTAACCAGCAAAGTCAAATGGAAAGTAATTTGAAGAATGTTGCTACTGACTGAATCATGTTTGATTTCACATTTTGACTTTCTGAAAGATAATTTTTTGTTTTATATATACAAAAATGTTGCAAACTGCTTACTGACTAAAATTACCAAATGCAAATCTCTAAATTTAGTGTGCCTGACGTTTCGATCCTAGCAGGACCTTTCTCAAAGGTGAAAATAATTTGATACCTCTAATGGAAATATAAAGAAAGCAGCCACATTTCACTTAACTCCTTATCTAGTCAATCTACAAATTGTGTACAATGATCGCTATCGTCATGTGATGTCATTGCAAGAAGCAAATTAATGGATATTAATTGCAACAGTTTTTTACAATTTATTTTGGTGATGGATTTGGGCATTTGCAATGAAAAAGGGTATGCTTATGGAAACTCAGACTATTTATTGGATAAGCATCAGCCATAAAGATTATATTTCGTTCTTAATTTTAAACTCTACATACACATTATACACATTATGATTCAACTGCTTTTAAGGGCCCGATGTTTCGATCCTAGCATGACCTTGCTCAAAAGTATCTTTAAGTTTAAAGGTCCTGCTACCGGTAGGATCAAAATGTCAGGCCCTCCTAATTAATTTGTGAGGTTTGCATTTTGGTAATTTTAGTCTGCAAGCAGTAGGCCTATGAAACAATTTTTGGCATATTTCTCTCTCCCTGCTTTTGAAACCATTTTCCTAAATATTGATCAGACCACCAATCAAGGATTATCAAACTTCTTATGTTGGCTTCCTGAATCATGCATTTTTTCCCCCTAAATTTAAAGGGCCTGATGTGTCAATCCTATTTTACCAGAACCTTTCTGCCTTTTTGAGAAAGGTCCTGCTAAGACTGAAATGCTTGACCCTCTACATTTTGACGAATTGCTTTGTCATTTAAGTCAGTAAGCAACATTTGTGTGCATTACTTTATTTCTCCTGAATTTAATTCACCTTTACATCAATACAGGAATGGTTTTGAAACTCATGTACAGCATTACAACTTCCTCATGCAGAATGCTTACCAGGGATGTATCTACTGTACATGTTTCTGATCATCCCTTCTTCCTGAAGTACAACAGTTATCAGAACGTTTCCTGTGTGCATGTTTGGTATTGCCCACAGGTGAATTTAGAAACTGAGAGAAACGTGGCATTGTTGTAATTTTATACACAGGAACAGACATGCATTGTACTGTGAATAAGCAGCCATCCTTGAATAAATTATCAATTGAAAAACATATTCCAGTACTTACATGCATTGCACACGTACGGTTTGAGCTCATTTTTTGATTTATTTAAAATGATTAAATTCAATATAGTCTCTTACTTTGCAACTTGATATCAAATTTAAGTGTTTTTCTTTTTCTGTCAGGGATTCAGTAATGGCATTATCTCTGTGTTAATCTTGTTACTATGCATTATGGCCCTGGTTTAACGGACATGTAGAACAGGATTGTATCTTCCAATAATGAGATGTGATTCTAGTGTGTATCAGTCAGATAATTGCGAGAGGCAAGAAAGGCTATGTTTGATAATCAGTCTTCTGGGGGAAACTACATGCACCACATGGGGACATTGCCTGAGGCAATTGGATCTTCCTGACAGTGTGAAAGACATGCTTGGAGCCCGGATTCACAGCAGAAATGCTGGTAATTCCATGTGCCAGGCATGCCTTGTCAGATGTAAGATAATTGCACTATTTCATTTCATCAGTGTGTTGCATCCAGGAGCCTAGGCCATGCATCTTGCTGGCAATTACACCCACTCCTTGCAGCTACCATTATACACGTGTAGAGGGAATGTAAGAAACTATAGGCAAGCCCATTCATCATAGACAGATGCATGTAGCTTACACAGTCGTTAAGATCTTACTGTCTGCCTCAACCACACTGGGCTTGTTATTATCTCTCAGTAAATCTGCATGGACCATATTGTATGCAGCTACATGTACATACTGCTCCATATTGTCCTTGGCAATCTATGTACATCTTGCTGCATGCATACATGTACCAGGGCACTACTGCCTTTTGACTGGAGTATAATTGGTGTTACCTATTGTGGCCAGATGGATCTGATCTGAAGCCTTGCATGGTTGGTTCACAATATTATGGTTGATGTCTGTGATTGACTGAGCCATCAGCTGCTACCATACACATAAATTAAAATCGGTTACAGGACTCATTCAGTTCTGTGGTCAACTTGGCGAGATGTTTACGCCAGAAAGCAGGAGCCATCCTCAATTCATGCTTGGACAGATTGCGTTTTTCTTTCAAGTTGGTAATCAGAATGTGATTTGATTTTGCAGTGCTAACATGGACGCAAAAATCCTCATTAAATTGTATTCAGAAATATTGATGTGCAAAACAGCACTGTACTACAGTATGTGGATGTTCATGTTCGCGTTATCGCGTATATGTACATAATAAACATATTATACCGTAATATTCTCTCATGTTCAAGTGACTCTGAAAAGAAATTAGAATTAAGAAAAGACAGTGTATATGTTCACATGTACTGCTGTACATAAATGTACATGTGCAAACCATGTTTGGTACAGTATTACCATATACATACATGCACACGTATGTACGTAGTAGATTGTACATGTAGTCAATGTGTACTGTACCATGCTTTCTCCTGTCAAGTTGGTGTCTACATGTCCCTCTGCTCATTTGCTGTCCAGACTCGTCTTGTGTCAGGAACCTGTACTGTACTTGTCAATAACACCATGTCATCTACACCTCTCACACACTCTAAAATGCGCATGTATAATTTATCAGCTTGAGCCAGTTCTACTCAGAATAATTTAATTTGTCCCAAATCTG
This sequence comes from Luidia sarsii, assembly GCA_949987565.1. Lineage (NCBI taxonomy): Eukaryota > Metazoa > Echinodermata > Asteroidea > Paxillosida > Luidiidae > Luidia > Luidia sarsii. The sequence goes on from OX465101.1 coordinate 40,007,712, forward strand.
TTGATTCTTTCTATGTGCATAGGGTCAACTGACAATATACTGCAGTTTGGGAAATTAATGGCCAATATTCATGCAAACACAGAATGGGATTCTTGTCCCTAGAGGTGAATTGTCTCATGCGTGGTGTGATACGCAGTATACACAAGACAAGCCATTATAATAACAACATAAGCTATTTGAAAGCTTTTGACAGGATATTTGAAAAGAATTGTGTACATGCAGAACAGCAGAAGCACTTAGAAATAGAGATTAATTTTTCCACTGGGACATGAACACCTGATTCTAAACTGCTGCTCTATACATGTACAAGATGCATGTTCAGTCCGGTTTGTCTCTTTATTGCAAATGGCCAATACGTTGCCATTTATTTCCCTGGCCCATTAAATCTATTAATATGCATGCACATATCATATATCATGTCAGCAGTTGGTGTTGGATCAGTTACTGTCAGCAACTTAGCATGTCCTTGGTACATGTATCATATCAAGTATTCATCTGGGCACGTATTTTAGCAATCTGAATGGAGAGTCATGCATATAAATTGACTGGCTAATGACTTAACTGTTTTCTCAGCTCTCACTTCTCCAATGGTGGCATTAGCAACAGGAGCAGATTGATATTAGAGGGTTAGGGGCAGAGGAGACATGGCATTGGGTGGGTCTTGAGTCAACGTGAGTCTCCCTCCCTATCTCTCCCTGTCTCTCCCTCCCCTCCCTGCCTCTCCCTCCCCTCCCTGCCTCTCCCTATCTCTCCCTCCCCTCCCTGCCTCTCCCTCCCTCCCTCCCTGCCTCTCCCTCCCTCCCTCCCTGCCTCTCCCTCCCCTCCCTGCCTCTCCCTCCCCTCCCTGCCTCTCCCTATCTCTCCCTCCCCTCCCTGCCTCTCCCTCCCTCCCTCCCTGCCTCTCCCTCCCTCCCTCCCTCCCTGCCTCTCCCTCCCCTCCCTGCCTCTCCCTCCCCTCCCTGCCTCTCCCTCCCCTCCCTGCCTCTCCCTCCCCTCCCTGCCTCTCCCTCCCCTCCCTGCCTCTCCCTCCCCTCCCTGCCTCTCCCTATCTCTCCCTCCCCTCCCTGCCTCTCCCTCCCTCCCCTCCCTGCCTCTCCCTCCCTCCCTGCCTCTCCCTCCCTCCCTCCCTGCCTCTCCCTCCCCTCCCTGCCTCTCCCTCCCCTCCCTGCCTCTCCCTCCCCTCCCTGCCTCTCCCTCCCCTCCCTGCCTCTCCCTCCCCTCCCTGCCTCTCCCTGCCTCTCCCTATCTCTCCCTCCCCTCCCTGCCTCTCTTTCCCCTCCCTGCCTCTCCCTCCCCTCCCTGCCTCTCCCTCCCCTCCCTGCCTCTCCCTCCCCTCCCTGCCTCTCCCTCCCTCCCTGCCTCTCCCTATCTCTCCCTCCCCTCCCTGCCTCTCTTTCCCCTTCCTGCCTCTCCCTCCCTCCCTGCCTCTCCCTGCCTCTCCCTATCTCTCCCTCCCCTCCCTGCCTCTCTTTCCCCTCCCTGCCTCTCCCTCCCCTCCCTGCCTCTCCCTCCCCTCCCTGCCTCTCCCTATCTCTCCCTCCCCTCCCTGCCTCTCCCTCCCTCCCTCCCTCCCTGCCTCTCCCTCCCCTCCCTGCCTCTCCCTCCCCTCCCCGTCTTTCCCTATCACTCCCTCCCCTCCCTGCCTCTCCCTCCCCTCCTTGCCTCTCCCACCCCTCCCTATCTCTCCCTTCCTCCCCCTCCCCTCCCTGCCTCTCCCTCTCCTCCCTGCCTCTCCCTCCCCTCCCTATCTCTCCCTGCCTCTCCCTCCCTCCTTCCTTGCCTCTCCCACCCCTCCCTATCTCTCCCTTTCTCCCCCTCCCCTCCCTGCCTCTCCCTCTCCTCCCTGCCTCTCCCACCCCTCCCTATCTCTCCCTTCCTCCCCCTCCCCTCCCTGCCTCTCCCTCTCCTCCCTGCCTCTCCCTCCCCTCCCTATCTCTCCCTGCCTCTCCCTCCCCTCCCTATCTCTCCCTGCCTCTCCCTCCCTCCCTCCTTGCCTCTCCCTCCCCTCCCTATCTCTTCCTTCCTCTCCCTCCCCTCCCTGCCTCTCCCTCCCTCCCTGCCTCTCCCCCCATCCCTATCTCTCCCTGCCTCTCCCTCCCTGCCTCTCCCTCCCCTCCCTGTCTCTCCCTGCCTCTCCCTCCCTTCCCTGTCTCTCCCTGTCTCTCTCTCCCTCCCTGTCTCTCCCTCCCCTCCCTGTCTCTCCCTCCCCTCCCTGTCTCTCCCTCCCCTCCCTGTCTCTCCCTCCCCGTCTCTCCCTGCCTCTCTCTCTCCATCCCTGCCTCTCCCGCCCCTCCCCCCTCCCTGCCTCTCCCTGGCTTTCCCTCCCTTGTCTCCTTACCCTGTGCCAATGAAGTGTTTGCAATGTTGTCAGATGAATCTTGCATTAGCGCTGGCTCCCACAATGGCAGGCAACTGGGCAGGTGGGATTCGGTTACCACGGCAGCCAGCCTGTGGTGCAGGGTATCACAGCTCACATGTGCTCCTACTGCTGTAATGAAGTCCAGCATAGCCGGGGTCTCTGATGACAAGAGACACTTAATTGCATTCACGCCAATACCTCCCAAGGTTTTCTTAAGCCTCTTTGAAAATGGGATGTCAACATGAATTTGGTATCAAAGATTCTGGAATTCAACAAAATTTTAATTGAAATTTAAGAAATTTAAGAATACCTGGTAAAGGAATGAGATTTGAAAATTTAAAAACTGCATTTGTGAGCGTTAATTAAAATTAATTGCTGTTTAGCCTGCTTATTTATTGCTGAATTTCATGACGTGGTTTTGTATAAAAACAATGTAATAAAGATAACTCTAAAGTCTGAACACAATGACCAGAACAACTGATCAAGTATTTTCTCAAATGTTTTGACCTTTCTCATACAGTGTTTCCTGTGAAATGTCTTGCTAGGAATGAATACTAAGAACCTCAAACTGTTAAAGATTTAGAATTGCATGTGTATAGATTTCAAATCCAAACAAATTTCTCATAAGAAGATTCTGCTTTTGTGAAAGGTCCTTTGAGCTCTGATGAGTGAAACGTCAGGCCCTCTAATGAGAACTGTTAAAAATGTCAATGGACATATTATGCGAAGTAGAAAGATCATACTGTCATTACTGTGGTTGCTATGGTCCTGATATTTGTAAGCATCCATCCTGCCTGTGTCATCTGCTTGCTTGCTACTACTGTACAAAAACTAATTACTGCCTGCCAATGAATAGCCAGTCTGCCTGCTGCCTTTGATGGCCATCCTGTTGAGAATCAGGAGTTAATAGCCATAGATTTCACAGGGTCTCAGCTGTTCCTGGCAGCAAGGATCGATGCTACCAGACCCCCTTTGCAGCTTGCCCCATTTCCGTTGCCTCCCTCTGAAACCGGAGATGTGTGCATAGGGGATGAGATGAGGGCCTGTTGTGAGGGAGCATTGGTTGTCCAGAGGTGCTGGTGTAGAAAGCGTTGAGCAAATGAAACTGGCTCAAGGTGAAAGTATGACCCCTGCCTAATGAAATTTGTGGTGTGAGAGGGGTGGCATGGATTGCAGAGTGATGTAGGATATTAAGGCTAATGTTATTTGCGGCACACAAAGACATTCAGTGGGATCATTATCTACATGTAACCCTTCTAACCTCTTCAATTGATCAGGAGACCACATTGGGAGATTCAGTGGTGACTGCCTCTATTTGGAGGGGTACCTGCTTAGTTTTTTGAATTGGTGTGTGGTAAAATCATTTCTATGAAACTAATCGAGGCTCTGGAAGATTGCCAAATTTTTTATCCAAGCAAGCAAGCAAGCTTGGGGCCGGGGAAGGTGGAGGTGAAGGAGGGTGGAGTGTGGGTTGCCTGCCAAATTGGCCATGGTGGACATGAACATAGTTTAGACTCCCACAGAGAACCTGATGACAGTGCTACATTTGAAAACTCTTGATTGATTGATTTTGTGGCCTTTTCTTGTCCCCTAACAGGTGATGACACCAAGTACATGCTCAAAATGCTTATCCCCAGTACCGTGGCAGGTTCCATTATTGGCAAAGGGGGGCAGACCATTGCCAAGCTTCAGCTGGACACGAAAACTGTCATAAAACTTTCCAAAAACAACGATTTTTATCCAGGTAAGTTTTCCCACTTTTTACACTCAAGATTAATAAAAAAAAATATTTACCTGACTTGAACCTATTGCTAAGTCAACCATTTGACCTTAAGCCTTTACCCTTCTGTCCTTCATTACTGAGCCCGATTAACAGAGGGTGAATCATATTGGTATGACTATCTGATATGGCACCATTGCCTAATGGTCTAGCCCTGGAAATGAAAAAGGTAATTTGCAAACCCTGTATTGTAATGATTGGTATTGTGTATAGTTGTTAAATTTATTATAATAATGTATCCTTGACTAACCAGGCTTATTTCTATAACTTGACTTGATTTACTTAGACAGTTGTCCCTTTTAGTCTTAGTTGTTTCTCATAAACATACATTTTCTGTGGATCTGGGCCCGAAGATTCTAGCTCTCAATCTTGATCACAAATCTTGTCTTTCTGAAATCTTATCCTCTCACCTCATCCGATTCCAGTTCAGATTGTGGACTATGTTCTGCCTTGTCTTCTGTCCTTGCCCTGTGTTCATTAATGAATGGCTGATGGCTCACAATCACAGTGCATTGTTGGCGCCATTCAATTCTCCTGTCATTGAGATAACATAGACATCAATTTAGAAGCACCTTTGACAAAAGATAATTAAAATGCAGGCTGTACATCCTGAGAGATTGCTCAAACAAACACAGATCAGCCTGGGTTAATTGTCCTTGGGAGACAGTATTAAGCATATCAACATAGGTGTATTCGTTTGGTTCAATTGATTGGGTCTGGCTGTTGTAAGGTTCATTGTACAGACCAAGGGGTAGCTGTGACTCAGTGTGTTTGCACTCCAAACATCCTCAATTCAATGCATTGAAGATGTTGCTTAGAATTGTCATCTGTCTCTCTTAGAAAAAAAACTCTAAAATAATGTTGAAGTAATAACAAAGACTTACTGACAAGAGTGAAACCGCAAATACCATTGATCATATTGATGCAATGCAACAAAGTACAAGGTCTATAGAAATGCATCTATAGGGCTGTTGCTAGGGCTATTGAGGTGTTATATGCTGACCTTATGCTTCAGTGCTATCAGTCTGATGGGATGTTGTCCATTGCAACACAAGTAGCCGTAGGCATTCACTCACCTCATATTTCTAGAACCTTGCTGGGGTAGAAAGCCTTGTCAAGTGGCAGGGATGAGGCTTGTGGATGGGTGGGTGGGGATTGGGGCTGGCTGACTTGGGTTATGCTCTTCTTCTTTTCAAGCTTCAGTGAGTAAGTGATTGAATAATAGCAGGTGACAGTAGTGAGTCAGGATCTGACAGCCATACATGTGTTTTCAACTCTAATATTAGCCATTGGGCAACTTATTACAAGCTATGTCTGGTTGGCATTGAAATTCTCTGATATCTTGGAGATGATTAAAAGGCTGCGAGCTTTGTGGGGTGTGTCTAGAGCTCATCAGTCTTTGTTCCACTTAAAGATATGAAGGGAACCATCATCTCCCTTCAGCGGAAAAACAACTTGAAAAGTTGGAATGTGATTGGCAGCGACATTCCAAGAAGATAGTAGAGGCTAGAGTATACTCAATAGGGAACACTTTATCCATACCTCTTATCTGTATGTGTCATCTCAGGCCTATAGTATAGGTTGGCCTTGGTAGACAATTCTTTCAAGTCGCTTGTGTTATTACAAGCTCACTCTGCACTGGGTCTCGGTTAGAAAATTTAGATGGGTTTGGGAGTGGGTTTGTGCTGGGTGTCAGGGGTTAGTCAGGGTTAGGTCATGTCATAGGTCAACTGTCGGCTTCTGTAGACTCAGACCAGGTCCCTCATAGTCATAAGCCTTGCTTGCCATTCCCATAAATCATACCTCAGGGATTGAAATCAATTGTTGGCAAAGGTCATAAAGAAAAAAAAACATTGGATAAAACAAAGAGTTACATGAACATTTACATGTGTACATTTACATTGTACCTTTCAGTTTTTGGTCACACACATACGTTGAACAACGATGATATTTCAAAGTGAAATCTTAAGTTGGAAATTTTGCCGTGGGTGTGCGAAGACTTTTGTACGGCAGTGTACATGTATGTATCTCGCTGGCTCATAAATGATTTTACAAAGCCATACTACTTTGACTTTCGTTATACTGACTAGTGACTACTTTCTTTTTCTTGTAGAATTGATCCGGAAAAGAAGTGCATGCACTTTATACAGTACTTACTGTACCAGTTGCAAAATGTAAGAAAAGAAATGCTTGATTGAATAGAACAATCTGGAAGGGAGGGGGAGGGGTGGAGGTTCTGCATGAAAGTACTTGCAGCTTTGGATACATTATTCACAGTTGAGTGTGGCATTTCCCTCAGCTTGTAAAATACAAACACACGGGTATTGGTAGAAGACTCTGATTTAGCCATGCTCTGCTCAGATATTTCTGCCTGGGTGCTGCCCATGTCAGCAAGTTGATGTACAATGTCTATACCGGTACATGAAAAGGTGGTTTCCTACATGTATGGGTTGTCATTCTACCTGTCACTAAAGCCCATTTTACACGAGAGCTGTAAACAGGGGTCCCTTGCGAAGGAATCGCATCGATGTCAAGAACACACGGATACCTTGTCGTGTAAACCAAGGGTCCCTTGCGAATCTTGACAGGGATCGAGACCTCCTCCAAAATTTTGCATCGATGCGAAATCCTTGCGATAAACACAGAGATAGGTCGTGTAAATGCACCCATGCGACGTTCACAAGGATATTCGTTGGCGCATCACGGAGAAGTATGCGTTGATATTTCCATGAGGAGCAAACGAAAGTCATCAAGGCAACGAAATAATTGACGATGAAAATGAATCCCGTGCGACCCCGCAAGCTTGGTACACGATCGGCCTCGTTACGTTGTGTACTGGAAGTGTGTTTTGCGTGAGATCGATGGGTTTTTTATAGCTAACTTCAATGTCTGCACCTGGCCCCAGCATTGCAATAAAATGTTACATGGAGAATCAAACACCAGACTCAATCATGCCAAGCGTTTCGCGCCCGATCCTGTTTGGATCGAAACGTTCGTTCGAAAACATTGTGCAACACTGCGACTGTGAAGCTAGTTAGTTGTGTGCACTGTACGGATGTACATGTACATGTACATGTACATGTTCTGTACATGTACATACATGTACTGTACATGTATTATATGCAGTCCGTGGCTGCGTGCCTGCATGCACGTGCTGGGTTCGGAGGAGTGCGCGCACAGCTTGCTACTGCTAGCCAACTGGACCTTACTTCGTGCGCAATAATTATTGTTCTTGAAAACTGCCATCATGATCGTAACGTCAATCAGACAATTCGCAACGCGGGCGCTGAGCTGAGAGCAACACTGGTAAACGTATGCCTCCGTGTAAATAATAGCGCAGTACCAACGATACGAATAATAACCTCTGACCTCGCCTCCAAATACGGTAAAGCAAGGGACGTTTGCGACCGTGCTGCGTTGTACCGTGTAAATGTCTGCGATCAAATCGCAAACGACCTTTGCGCCAGACACCCGGCGCCAATTTTCGCAGACATGCATTTTCAGTGCTCGTGTAAAAAGGCCTCCACTGTCCCTGTACAGCTACGTTACAACTTACTACTACTTACTACTTTCCTATGTTCATGATCTGTATTCAACTTGAATTACATGTGTAGCTGTTATAATAATGGTTTAGTAGTCTTTATTCTCAATGGATGCGGTGCAGGAAGTGAAACTGTCCATCAGTGATGTCTTTTCTCTCCACTTACACATGTCCAACGTAACTTATTTTCCATGTACAACTGTACTGCGTTTACTTTCAAGCAGGTTATGTAGTGGAATAGGGCAGGTCCACAGGTACCTTTGTACTGGACATAGGCAGTCCTTCAACTTCCCTTCATCAACAAGGTTTCAGAATAACATTGTTTGCCTCAGTCTGCAGGCAACAAACTCCCTCTGTACCTTGGCTTGGTCTGGCTGTCTAGTGTTCAGGCTGGAATACCCCTGGATGCCATGCACCTGCTACAATACATTAGGTCCTGATAGACACTGCAGCCAACTTGTACCAGGAGTTAAAGGGACACTCCCCTGATAACTTTGTTCTGCCAAAGATGGAAATCCAATTGTTCTCAAATTATGTCAAATCATTACACGTGGTTCCCTATTGTGCTTTTTCTCCTCTAAGAGAGGGTTTATGCATTGGGTCAGTATTTAGTGTGTATTTTTTTACTGTGTAATACATGTACTTCTGCATTGTTGTCAGAATGTGTTTCAAAGGCAGTGTAACTGTTATAGAGCCTACTGTACACACTGTAGGGTATTTTTTAGTGGTGGTTCAAATTTCACCAACAAGAAGTCGTTCTCGTGAATGAAGCCTCGCGATTAGCGGCTGTGGTCAAAATGACGGCAACAAAACTTGTATTAGATGTACTGTTAAATTAAATTAATTAATCAAATTAAATAAATTAATTAATTAATCAAATTAACTTTACTGCAAGCTCTGTTGTTAGTCATGTTCAGTGTATAAATCATTAATAAACAAGTAAAGTGAACAACAAAACTTGAAGAATAATGTACATGTTTGAATTGAATGTGTGTGCACTCAGTACGTGTGCACTGCATTAATTAGTAGACTTCCGCCAGCCCTTACAGTTGTTTTCTAACAAATAAACTAATGTTTATTACAGTTGTACTAGCGATGTTTCAAGTTTCACAGTCAACCAAAGTGTATTTTCTAGAATTCTAGAAAATTTGAGAAGGATTTTTCATTCATTTCTTGAGATATCGGAAGTTGAAAATTGCAAAATCGCTCCGTGCGGCTGCGGTATATCGAGCCAAAATGACGGAGAAAAAAAATCTTAAAATTTAGTGGGCCTGACGTTTCGATCCTAGTAGGACCTTTCTCAAAGGCAGAGAAAGGTCCTGCTAGGATCGAAACGTCAGGCCCACTAAATTTTAAGATTTACATTTTGGTAATTTTAGTCAGTACTCAGTAAGCAGTTTGCAACATTTTTGTATTTCACCTGGGAAAAAAAAAGAGAGTAAATCTAGCGTTTTTTGACCGCTGTCCAAATTTGTCAAATTACCCCTTAAATTGAAGCCTGTATTCTCTTCTCTCTATTCATATCACTATCAAAATTAATAATGAAGGGAATAATATTAAACTACGTGGAAACAACATTCGGAGACAAATGATGAAAGTAGCGTATTTTAGTTATGACCGATTTCCCTTCACGACGATAGCAAGGTTAGCAATTCTAGGTGTGGTTTCCACCTCTACATAACGCATAGCGACACCACAGGAGTAGTAGGGCCGAAACCAGCCTACGCGCGGCACATGTGACATGACACAACACGTCTTTGCACACACTGTATACTGCACAGTGCACGTGCACAGCGGCCGCATGGCTGCATACGCGCACGTACGCTGCGCTACTCAAGCCTGATCAGAACTTCAAGAAGTATTAGCGAGACGGTTACGCTACAAAAAAGTACAATTTATTTTACTACCAAAACCAAACATAGATTGGGATAATAATGGGGTGAACATAGTGCCGGTCGGAAGTATTGTTTTTCGCCAGGAGTGGTGGACGGAAATTACCCGTGGTGGTCGGCCCCGTCCACCGCCGACCAACGTAGCTATAACATTGTTCAAAGGGCCTATTTATGAAAGCGAGGGAGACCAATATAGGTTGTCATCTACTCATTAGTGATTTTCTGTGTTTTATGAAAATTAAAATGTGCATTTGATGAATTATAGACCTAAGAGAAATGGTATTGTTATCTGTGTTTTGTTTGTTGCTTCTTGTATCTTTAACCTGAACACTGCAAACCAAATAGTGTATCTGCTGTGTCTGGTGACTGGTCACTATTGTCAGGCAGTCATAACTCAGAAGGAATGAATCAGTGATTGGGAGAAGGGGGCATCTTGTACCTGCTACCTTATTGATTGACAATTGTGTCTTTGAATGTTCTTTATATGCCACATTGTCAAATTATTTAAATACAAACAAGCGATAAACCATTGAATGTGTATGGCATAAGTCTTTCGTAAATGCACAATTTTACACTATTATTTAGGCCCTAGAGGTCTACAGGTGAAAAATCCTTTGTAATTAAGGGTATATTGGTATATTTCAGGTAATTGATTGGGCAGACTTCAATCCAAAAGGAAAGGGAAAAATATTCCAAGCTTCAGATTATTGCCAGACTTTGATTTCCATTCTTATTTAAATTTTGGACATTTTGTGAGGAGATTTGACTTTGATTAGGGGTCAGGGTATGACCTATAAACCTGTCTGGCAGTAGTGACCTCTAAGGATTCATTGCATCCAGCAGTTGACATACAAGTACCATGCTAGCAAGCGGAGCTCAGTCAGAGCCTGAAAGTGTTTTCATTTCTTAGCCTGGAGCCATGGGGTATCCATGGAATGTCTGGCCCATATGCACAGCCATTAATTAAAGTGAATTCCAACTTGAAGCATGGCCTGTATCATGCTGCATAGTATCAATTCCCCTTCGCTGTTGTACAGTAGTTGTGCAGTACACTTTGTAATTGTGATAATGATCAATTCTCATCCATATGGTGTGTAGGGTAACTAATTAGCAGTGAAATTCCCACCCTGCCTCCTTTTTACCTCCCTTTTTGGCAAAGAAAGATTAATCCATTGAGCCTGCCTCCCCATCAATCTCATCTGAGCCCAAGGATGGGAGTGAGAAACCTGTGCACAGATGGTGGGAAATGATTCAGTCAGATGGAACGGCCAGGTTGCTAGCACGCATCAAACACTACTAAAAACCCCAGTAAACACAGCTTGATGAAAATCTCTATGTAGAAGCTGGGATGGGAACTGGGAATTAAAAAAGGCATGTTGAGGGAGGTTCAGCCAGGCCTCTGACTGACTTTGCTTTTCATCTTCATCATGTCTTGAATTTTGGTTTATGCAACCCATGCCTGGAACTGACAGGTAAATAATCATTGTAGTGAGTCTGATGCTTTCACAGATATCAGCGGTCCTGGATATCACAGCTGCAGCGTGTACTTGAGGAGTGGCTTACTGCTTGACTTGGTTAGGGTTGCCAACATCTAGTCAGGTTTCTGTAACAATCTGGACAACATCATCAATCACTCTGGAGCACACCCTGAAGGTCCACAGCTCACTTCTCCAAGTAGAAGGCCTACTAAGCAGCTCCTTTCTGTCTTTATATCTCCCTGATAAAAACAAGCTGCACAATATCAAGTCTGCTTCTCAGATTCAAATGGCCCCTGTTTTCATTTTGTCCAATTGAAAGACCGTTTGAGGAAATTGGATGCACATTGTAATTTGTGACGGCTTCATGTCAATTTCCATTTTCCGTTCTGAAATGTGCAGTTGTGCAACTTCTCCACAGATTAGCTGATTTCTTTTATGTACAAGTTTGTAAATCCTGTTTGAAATTAAGAAAACTTGCCGAGACATGTAATGTTTGCAATTTCCTTTTTGGTGGAAGTCCAACTACCATGCGCTATTGCACATAACATATGGTTGTTCAAAAGTAAGATGAACTGATCAATGCAACAGGCTGGTTCCATACCTAGGCACTAGTACCTTTGGGTAAACAGATTTGCTTTGTACATGTTACCGGTGTCCTGCTGAGAGTATGCAGACCATTGTACCAGAAAGTGCATGTCCATATCAGCTTTATACAGTGAAATCATAGACTACCCCCCCCCCCCTATTTCTTTGAAGAGCCGCCAAGGATTTATGTTATGGATCATTGAAGATCACATTCTTCATGCATATTTTCATCGGCGTCGTGGCTAACATTTTTAATTCATTAAAAATCTCTTTCTAGTTACCGGTAACCCCTTCCCTACACCTCCCTTGTCAGGAATGGTGCACTTTACTGGCTCTAGCTGAAGGAATTGGTTTGTGAATTGTGAAATCAAGTCAAAGACATTATCCAAATGACATTCAGTGTGTACATGTACACACAATGTACATTAACTACAGTGTACATGTAAATAAGGTGTGCAACAGGTACATATTCACATGAACATTGGTTCCTTCGTGCTGTTTAGTCAATTCCTGTCATTTGCAATTTGTTCTGAATATCTATGTTAAAGCACAGTATAAAAAGCATAAAAAAAGGTTTTAATTTGCTAACTTCTGACTGACTCAAAGACCAAAAATGCAAAATGCAAATCTCAAAAATATAACGGGCTCAAAGTATTAATCCTAGAAGGACCTTGCTCAAAGGCAGGATGTAAATATTATTTGTTTGAAATTATTTTTTTCTTTTTACCCCTGGCACTGTATACCGTAGACCCCTGTATATTGTGCAGTGTACCAGTATGATTATGTACAAATTAACATGTAGGGGGCCTATCCAAATCCACTCCAGAGAAACATGCTCACCTGCACAAGTGCACATTGTTCCATGTACAATAAAGTGTCTTGCCTAAATTATCCGCGGATTGAAAGCACCATCCATGTCAATCATTTGCATGCAGCCATGCACCAAACACTCCTATGTCATACTGCACAATGGATGACTTGCTGAGACCTGTCTAGCATTTGTCATCATTATTTTGACTTGGTACATGTACGCACAGTGTACAGAGATGTATAAAGTTCAAGGTACTGTACATCACATTTAGTGTAGTGTACATGTAGGCCGGTTAGTGATAGTCATCGCTGCTCAATGTGTACAATATTTTAGGACATTGACACAAATCAATGGTTACATATACTGTATATGTACGAGGGTAGGTCAGGAGGATTGCATATTCCTAGCATCCCTTGGTTGGTTGGAGATCACTTCTTATAAAAAAATCTCTCTTATTAATTTCATGTAACGTTTATCTGTAATGTCACAGGTTGAGCATTGAGTTTTTGTGGAGGCTCTTTGTGTGGGAATCTTAATGAGGCCTATACTAGTATCTAGGTCTTTTCGTTTTATTTATCAGATTGAGCAGTGAGCTCATTGTGAATTGGTTAAAGGCAATTCCTGCTCTTGATATTGAGGCTTTGTGAATTTGGATTTACTATTGTACTTGTAAAAGTATGTTTTCCTTAAAGGTTATATGAAGTGTCCTGCTGGTTCAAACAGGGCCCAGCAGCTGTTCATGACACTGCACTTAACACTACACAATGTGGGTTGTGTGCACTCCAGTCTATATCCTGCATGCTCTGTAGGTTATTGTGTAATATACTGAAAGGTACACGTTTTCACATGTAGGGCCTATACATGTTGGCCCAAAAATCTGTTGGATTGAGTAATGAATTGCATTGATCCTAGGGGACCTTCAAGTGTCTTAAAAAGATTTACCAGCAGCCGATTTCAGGAAACACTCCGTAACTTACATGTATGCCTTATCTGCTTATGGCGTAATACTGTACTTACGACATATACTTATGACATACATGCATAGCTTGTTGATTGTGCAATACATGTAACTTAAAATTGATTTCATGAAACTTAGCTGTGCAACATTGAATGGTCACTTAATCATGTTTTGTTTAATCGGCTGCAGGCCCTTTTACTTTCAAAGATCTGTGCATGTTTATATTCTGGTCACAAAACATTTTGGATTTTTTTGCCTATTTCTCTATTTCATACCTGCCTCCACATTTACAACACATAGACAGCAGACTGGTTGTCCTGCTTTTAATGGGAAGGATTATAAATTGTGGGGTTTCTGTCTCTGAGGGATTGCAAGGTCATGTAAAGAATGCGTTGATCCCCAACTCAATCCTTTGTGTGTAGGACTGCTTTCTGTTGCCATGGGTGTCCGTATGAATTCCAAATTATTTTCATATGTTTCAATATAGTAGACCTCCTCTGTGAATAATGAGTTTATTCAAGTATGTATCATGTATACCTGGTACCACTTCAAAAGTTGGTCCTTCGCCACCTTCATGATTATCAATGGTGTTCCTAGTAATGCTACATAATAGCAAGGCCACTTGGCTTATTACACCTGATTACATAACAATGAGGAAAGGAACTGGATGAATACATCCAGCACAATAGGTGTCCTTGCTTTTCCCAATTTTGACTTGTTTTGTGTTTTTTGTTAAAGGTTCCTGTAGATATTATCAGTCAGTTCATAGAGCCAGGCTGTTTGTATAGAGTTACTTACACCCAAGAGTACAGCCTGGATGTTGTTGTCAGGACTCAAAGCCTTGGCCTCCACTGTACTTGGCCCTTTTGCTCCATCACCTTTGGCAGGTGTGCTTTATCAACACCCTACCAAGGAACTAAAAACAAACAGCCAACCCTAAAGTTTGAACCCTGCCCCCTTCTGAGCATTTGTGGAGCGCTGATTTATTAGCTGGCCCTTCAGACACTGCAAGCCTGTGCAAGAGTTGGAGTTGGCTTTGGGGCTAAAGAGTCCCGCCTCCTTTCCTGTCTGGTCTTGTCCTTTATGCTGGAGATCATGTACAGGCGTCCGTGTCCAACTAAATCAAGATGGTTTTTGTATCAAGCTAAACTAGTGTATGTAATCCTTGCCTTCCCTATGGACAGGAATAACTAGCTTGTTGGATTTCATTGCCTCGGGCTTTGCTTTACAATATTACCTGGTAGGAGAGTCTCCCAGAGTGTCTTTGAAGATATTGTTCTAGTGTCAGACACGTATGATTGAAATGACTTGGAACTTTGTACATGTATACAATGTAGTACATTAATTTATTTTATTCTTTAGACTGGGTGTCCCATTCAGTGCTTGCAAAGCGCTAATCTCCCATGGGTCCCAGAAAAATAAGAACATTAATAAAATACTTAAAAACACTTAAAGATTTTACATTTATTCGATTTCCATTTTCCAATGAATTCTGGCAAATTGCATGTTCTATTTTGGGCATGCAAATATTTTTGAAACCCTGAATTCAGTTACCCGAATTGGCCAATAGAAAAAATAACTAGTGTAGTGTTTATGCTTTTTGAAGCTTAAGTGACTGTACTGAAGTTACCACAGTAACAATCCTCTTTTACTTGGTCAAGATCAGGATTTGCCTTTTCTGGGTCAATTTATTCCACTTTTGAGTGGTATTGCTGGCATTCTACTGGGCAGTGGGCAGAGAATCAACAAGCTATTGCAGTGTTTATTCAGGAGGGGCATTATACATGTGAGCTGCATATCCAAACAGACTTGAATGAAGTCCATTCTATTCTTCATCAAGCCTGCCCCTCTTGAGTTTGTAGAACTCTATCTGTGAAGGCAGGTTTGTGTCACAAGGTACAGTAGTTCATCTCTCCAGATGGTGGTTTAGTAAGAGTTGAACGGCTCTATAACGGATTTAGAAAGTGATCTATGACAAGCTAAGGACTGGGACAGGCTTGCCATGCCAGATTGCTTTCCCTGTGGCAATTCCTGTCCTCAACTAAGATACTATAAATATCAGAATTCAGAACCTAATTTGAAATTTCAGATTGGTTTTGAAATCTTTAAATAAAGGCTTTCAAGAACATTGAATAATCATTTGGGTTGAATTTAATTGACTCCAAAAATTAAGAGAAAAACTTGGCATTCAGCATCATAATGATTGATTTGGCGTAATAACATCTAACAGCCATTTTTATTTTATACAGTAATATGTAAATATGTTGTAAATTGCATAATAACTAAAATGCCCAAAATGCGAATAAAAAAAAAGCAGCGCCAGTCTATCGCCTGATGGCGTCTTGATCCTAGCAGAACCTTTCTCAATTGCAGAATTCAGCTAGTAGTAGTACTAGAAGTATTACATAAACATGGAGTTTTGCATTTTCTTTTGCAAGTTTTTATGTAATTCCTTTGGTTAGACACTTTGCCTACATTGTATCAGTATTTATTCAGGGTATTCAGGGCAGGGAAGTTGTCTTTCCTCCCTTGTTCTGCAGGTCCAAGGCTCTGGCCTGTGGCCCAGCAATAGTTTTGAGAGATAATCAAGACAGTGTTTTCCTGTCACATGTAGCCATTAAACCCAGCAGTCCTTTATTCTGATCGACCTGATGGTTCTTGCCCTCCCACCTCTTTGCTTCTAAGGATTTCAACCTGATGGGCTTTATAGAGTTGAGGATTATTGTCCAGGTACCAGATTGACTTTCTAAAAGTACCTTTGGTTCTGAATGGAAGAAAAAACCCCAACAATGATTGCTCATAGAACTAGTGTCCTGTAGTGCTTTGATGTAGGGCCAACAAGACAAGTGTTTATCCTCAGTACCATCTTGTCTGCTGAATGCACAGATTGGTTCCTTTGTGTCTTCTTTGTGAGGTGCGGATGTGGTGGACAAGCAGCTTTTCTGCAGTAGTCCTAAGGATTCCTATTTAGCCATCAAAGTCCTGCCGCTAGTTTGAGGGTGGAGAGAGGAAGGCCCAGTGTATAAAAGCACAATTGGAGCCCTTCATTTCAAGGCCCTGCTGAGGTGGCAAGTTTTTTTTTTACCATTGGTCCATGCATTCTTGTTTTATGGCTCCACTAGCGGCCTTTGGCAAGGGGTGCTGTTCGCACATCTACATTTTGTATATATACACTCTATATTACACCTCTTGGAGTGATGCATCGCAAACTCTGTAAAAAGCAGTACAGATTAAAAATGCATGGACTATTTTGTGGTTTGTTCTCGCCCAATCTAAGATTCAGGGTTTTGCTCAACCCAATATCTTTTTGTATTTATATGAAGGTGTTCTGATTGATGAAGTGGTGGGTTTATGAATACCACCAGTACATTGTGTCTGACACACTATACTGTGTCTTCTCATTACCTGAAAACCTGTCACTGTCAGTCAACAGCACAACCAGTTTGTGGCAGCTAAGTTGAATCCCCAAGATGGCTAGCCTCATACCAGTTGTAGATTCTAGAAGATTGGCCTTGGAGTCAATATACCCATAGAGCTGGGTCCATAGCTCTATGGTATACCCAAGGTATACCCATAGAGCTGGGTCCATAACTCTATGGTATACTCAAGGTATACCCTACCATGCTTGCTCCATGTGGGTGCTAGCCAGTGAATGGTCCTTTCGGTTTTTTGCTTTCAGGGTTGTGGAAGCAGAGGAGGAGAAGACAGTAAGAGGAAGAGAGCTAGGCTTTGAACTTGGGGTCTTTGATTTTTTAAATTCCAGCCAAGATATCATATTTCTAGGAGAAGAGTTCATGAATTGATCCATGTATACATGTACTTGTACATGCATGTGTGGTCATGTATGGATGACAAGTGATTACAACATATTCAGAATGATTTCTGATGCTAGACCAGGCTTGAACATACTGTACCAGAAAGTGGAATGTTTGACAATCATTTTTGGTCAATAAAATGATTTATTCTCTGAACTCATTGTGTTTGGCTTCAAATTACCCACAAGGCTGGCTCTTATTCCTAACAGCTGCAGCCAATATCCAATAGATTGAAATGTTATTTCTGGCCAGAGCCATTGAATTTGAACATGTCCTAACACTGTGAAATTTCTCTTATCTTAGTTGCTCTGAAGGATGTCCATGAATCTTGATACATTGAATAACCATTCTCTTGTGTGGATGCAATTTACATTCCTGTGGCTTTGCCCTTTCATGAAGAATACCGCTCAACCCATTACCCTGTTCTAAGTGAACTATCGGAAATATTCTTATTACTTATTAGTTTCGAATTTAGTGAATTTCGATAATTTTCCTAGTGGGAACACAGCTAAATTATCAGTGAGGAGGCTAAAGAAGGAAAGCGTGTTTATAACTACTAGATCGCAGAGCATCAGTATTATATCAGGAGAAATGATGATCAAACCCTCACTGTGACAATACTGACATGAGCAGACGGCCTTTGAGTTGAGTGAGGTGCTGCAAGGATTGAGGCATTTTAAAAATATTTTTTGATTGGCATATTTTCAATCATCTCCATGTCATATGATATACAACAATGTTGCAAATTGCTTACTTACTAAAATTTCCCAAATGCAAATCATACAATTTAGTTGGACTAACATTTCGATCCTAGCAGGACCTTTCTCAAAGGCAGAGTGAGTCATCTCCATGTAAGTCAGTCATTAGTTTGCCAAACTTTGGTATTACTTAAAGAGTTTAAGTCCATTTTGTCTGTAAGTGCAAACACCGCTTCCAGAAATAAAAATCCCACCCCTCGTCCAGCGTGAGTGCTTGAATTCTTCTCTTAGTTGTCTTGGGGCCGCCTTGAGCACTGCCAAGAATACAAACCTCTGCATTGCACTGGCTGCAGGATATACCAGCTGATGATTCCTGAAAGCCTGTCTGGCTGGCTAGCTGGTGTGGTTATCCCTAGTGAATCTGTAGTCTTGGATACTCCAATCTGTCAAGATAGAGAGATGGGGAGGGTTGGGGAGCGTCTCTCTCTGCTACCCTACACATGTCTGCAAGCCTCCTAGCTCTTAAGTCCTTCAATGACAAGCCTGATAAATTGAGCATCTTTGCATATTTATACAACGCACTGACGATGCAGGCCATTATAGCATTGTTGAGATTCATTGAACTTCATGTGGTCCGTTATGATCCTGCTCCACTTGGCTCCAATTACTGCAGGTCTGATGTCAGTCTATACTGTATAATGTGCTTATAGATGTGTTTGAAGTTTTGCATTCTTGAATGATATTATTTATGGAGATTCCTCCAATAGTTCATAATTATTTCTGAAGGATTTACTTTTGTGCTGTGTCACAGTGTAAGACGTACACTAATTAATTGAGTGCCCTTTATACTCTGAACTCATACCTACATGTACATATCTACATCTAATATCTACATGAACTCATATCTACATCTACTTAATGTACACTGACTGTATACAACACATGTATGAA
Organism: Luidia sarsii; assembly: GCA_949987565.1. Classification (NCBI taxonomy): domain Eukaryota; kingdom Metazoa; phylum Echinodermata; class Asteroidea; order Paxillosida; family Luidiidae; genus Luidia; species Luidia sarsii. The sequence goes on from OX465101.1 coordinate 40,026,580, forward strand.
GATGTGTCCAAGTTATATACAGCATGTAAAAATGACAGCCTTTTGCAGTGCAAATTAACAAGATTTTTCCTAAGATTTTTCCTATCTTAGATTATTTTGAGTTATGAAATTAAAAAAATATTTTTTTTTACAAATATGTAGCTTTGTCTCTGACAAGTGCATACTATTGTATTACGCTTGAACAGTTGAATGATCCAATTTTTGTATTGAATTATTGTGAATATGCACTATGCATGCAGCCAGAGGAACATTCATGAGATTGATTTCAGAGGAGCCATCATGGAAACCTTCACTTTATTTCCATTCCAGTATCATCACTGTTCCCATGTCCCACATGGCATGGTCTGTCCAATGTTACACTTGTTATTTGAAGTGCATATATGCACTCTCATTCAGCGTGGATTTGGTGGAGTGCTTGATTCAGCAGAGACAGTGAGAGGATTGCATATGGTCACCACTCATGTTCCCCATCCCCTTCTGACTCTCAGAGACTCAGACTGTCTGTCTGGCTGCTGTTTGCCTGAGAGAAATGGCTGCTTGCTTGTCAGTGATTAAACCAATAGTGTTGCCCAAAGCATTGAAGCTGCCTGATGTCTACTGCTTGGCTGAAGGCAAGGCCTATGCACAACCCCCATCTCAAAGATGGCAGGGAAGCATCCTGTGCATGTAAAATAAACAACCCTTAAAATATGCCAGCCATGGATTCTTCGAGGGTTTATTTGACCTAGGTCTATAACTACATGTAAGTTCCATGTCATAATCTCTAAGAAAATTGATGAAGTACTAATGGAGAAAACTACATGTATGTTAGTATGTACACGCTGATAACAGGAGGCCTTGACATCTTGATCCTAGCAGGACCTTTCTCAAAGACAGAATGATAATTTGTTTGTTATTAAGTGATATTTACTTAGAGGATTTATACATTAGGTGCCTTAATGACAGTTTTAATTAGTGCTGAGACTATAGCCCTGTCCGCATTGGACTTTTTTTGGGGAATACTGATAGATAATCAGCAGGGGTTCCCTTCTACTTCCACCTGATGCATAGCTGCCTTCTTATTCCTCCCTTCCAGCATCTTCAAGTAATAACTGCCAAGGTGCTACCCCGACTGAGCAACTTTAACACAAGCTGCTCCTGACACCAGACACGAATCCCCTCAGTCCAGTCAGGAATTATTCACTTTCCTTGGACATGGGGGCCTGATCACCAACCAGTCTGCTTATCCATTAGTATTCCCAGCTGGCCCTTTAGGGGTGCCCTAACCACACCTCCACAGGGAAGAGACTACATGCTAAGACTACTCTTGCTCTCCTGAGGTCACTGGCCAGGCTACCTCACTCCTGCCAAAGTCAAGTCTCTCATAAACTTGCAGGCAGAACTTCCATGCATTAGTCAAATCTGAAGAAAACATTCCTTTCCAAACATCAAAACAAAGAAGAAATACATTTGGATAACATTTCCTTGTCATTTTCTCTTTTCAGTTTCTATCAGTTCAAAGGTCTGAGTTAGTGTAGGTGTTCATGTACATCAATTAGCTGTAACTAGCTTGTGTGATGTTGTTCCAGTTTCTCTTCAAGGTCAAAAATTGGCACAGATTTGTTGATTGTTATGTGGATGAAATTTAATGCCTGCTACATTTTATGTCAAACAGTCAAAGTTGTCATGAATGGAACATTGAGCACTAATTACGTGTTCCGATGTACCCAAATACAAATGTATGTTTACACTATTATGTACATACACATACATGTATGTATGTACAAAGTTACAAATTACAATTACAAAGCTCTGTGACTGTCTGTCACTATAGTGTAGTTCATGTTTAGCTCCAAGATGTAACATTTCTCATTGGCTGCTGGATGAATACAATACAGTATGTAATTCTATTCATAAACATCAATGGCTAAAAACAGCATTGATTCTATTGTACATGTACCGTACCAGTACTTGATCTCAGATCAGGTATCATCCATATTTTTGTGTCCGTCTGGTTCCAGTAATAATTCGCTTCTGGGGGACTCACAGGCATCCTTGAATCAGTTTAAGATTTTGTGTATGGATGAATAATGTACATGTGGTGGGGTGAATTGGTTTTGTTGGGAAGTATTGGAATATGCTTTTTGTAACTAAACAGATTTGGTTTAGTCTTTTGCATCAATCCTTTAATCAAATTCTAAAAGGAACTTAGGTGAGTATTAAAATCAGCATTAAGTTAAATTTGTCCTGCACTTAGTAGATATAACAAGCACATAGGTTACCAATTCCCATTTTGAATGGTTCACTGGTAATATTAGGTGAGGGTAACTATCAGCTGGATGTGAAGGCCACAAACTGAAACTAAATAGTGAAGGTAGTGAAGCTGTCACTGCCACATTTTTTCATCTCTTGTGGACTGTTTACACTGTGGTATGTAAATGATAACACTGCCATCTTGCAGGAACTAAGCACCCCATATTTGGACATGGGCAGTAATGTGCACTGTAACCTTGCTCAGGCAAATGTATCGGCATAGTTGGACCATCAGAAAGATAGTGGGTATTTGTAAAATTGTGGGCATATGTACATTATGTACATGTACTGTAGGCTATATATGTGCAGTATGTGCAAGTAATTTTAATGTGTGTGTACTGTGTACATGTACTATTGTGTACCGTGTACACGAGATACATGATGCGCAGTTTGTACTGAGCAATTGTGTAGTGTATGGACAACTGCATGTTTTATGTGTAAATAAAACCACGGAGGAAGGAGTAGATAAAACCAAGGAAAAAATTAAAGCAAGTGGTGCATACCTGCATGGAACAGTACATGTACACATACATGTACATGTACTGTAGAGTACAAGTGCAAAGAGTACAAGTGCAAAGAGTACAAGTGCAAAGAGTACAAGTGCATTGAGATTTGAGTATAAGTGCATAGAGTCATTCAATCAACTACTGTATTTAATCCCCCCATTCTAGTGCTTGCATACATACATTTATATTGATGCTTCTAAAGCCGCGTCCACACTGGACTTAAAATGGGTAAACTAACCGAACAAATGGGTTAATTGACCATTTTAAGTCCAGTGCGGACAGCCCAGGAAGTTTTCCTCCCAGGTAACTTACCCGACTCAAATGGGTAGTTTAACCGACCAACTTCTGCCCGGTTAAATTGACCAGGTCAGTTTAACCGAGCCGAAAAGTCCAATCCGGACACGACGTCTCGGTAAACGACTCGGTAAAAAACCACATCCGGTCCGGCGCAAGATTGTGCGGGCGTGGGGTAGCAACGTGACTACAGTACATGCACATGTACTGTACATAATGTACACACACGGCCGGTAGATTGTGTACAGACATCCGGTGAAAGGTCACCACGAAAGTGCCCTCATGCGTTTGTTTGCGCCAGTCGGTTAGTTTTACTGATCATCTCGGTTAGTTTACCCGAGTCGAATAGTCCAAGTGCGGACGCCTGGAAGATTTACCCATTGGAATGTTACCCACGGGCTCGGTAAAGGCCAGGCCAGTGCGGACACGGCTTAAACCACACATCAGGAAAAACACTGGGTACTCCACAGTCCACATAGCCTCTGATGTTAAATTATATGTTAGTCAGAATTAAGCAATAACCTATTAATATTAAAGGAGAAAGGATTCATTCTTTTATTTTGCGTAATAAAATCTGCATTCAGAGTAGCAAGTGAATCAAAAGTTTCCAATGTACAAGATGTGCTTTCAGTTTCACAATTCACATGTACATTACCAGGGTATTGTTAATTTTAAAAGAGGAAAAATAATTGCTTTGATAAAAAGCTTTCGACTGTGGGTCTGAAACTCTGACTCTGAGTCTGACTAGTTGTTGGTTGACTGGGACTGGTTGATGATGGTTTACAGGCAAGCTGGTAGACTGGACTGAATGTGAAATAATTCGCTAGGTTTCCGTCGTTGATCTGTGAATGGGTGCAGTGTTGTGGACAAACCATGCCTTTGTGAACTGTTTGGATAGGCTTGATGTGTGGCTGTGATTTGCTGAGGTTTGACTGGGAACCAAACCATGACCAAATCAAATGGGAGGGTTTTCCCCTGAACTGCTTAGACATCAATATCTTGGCTAGACTGGGATCACAAGACTGACCAGGAGATAACCCTAGGCATACCTGGAATGCTCATCTGTAGTATGGGGTTCAGCTCTTTAATTTTAAATCAGAGTATGAGGAAAGGTGAAAACCCAAACATTACAGACTTTGGTCCTTAAAGAGCCTCCGTATATGACATACCGGTACTTGAAGCATAAATTATCTCAACTTGGGCCATACTGCATATCCATCATTTTTGTTGCCTCTTGAGCTGTTGACGGTTGTGTAGTTGAAATGAAATGAAAGTTACGGTATTTACAGAAATGTTGCAAACTGCTTACTGAATGAAATGACCAAAATGCCAAATATCAAACATTTCCAGGGCTTGACGTATCAATCCTTGCAGAATTTAGTCTGTCCAATTGAATCATGATTCATGTAAGTTGGACAGCCCATTCAGAATGCATACATGTTGTATGTACAGTTGTACCTTCATCAAATTCACATGTAATGTAATGTGACCTGGAGTAGTTGTTGCTGCATATACACTTTATGAGATCGTGTGCATACTGCATTTGGCCTTACATGTACCTTACAGTAGATGTACTTTTTTTGCATGATCTGCACAATATTTTGCTTATAAATACACTATTCTTGAACTGGTAATCTTAAGTTAACATAGCGTGATGGAAGGAGTGTGCTCATAACTGTGTGTCTGCTTTTAAATTGTTGTTAAAATGAAGTTGGTGGAGGTACATTGTGCAGATGGTGGCCTTTTGCAACCCCTGTAAATGTTGTAGACACGATAACTTGCCATAATCCCTGCTGTTCTGAACGCCAACAAATATGGCTTTCTGTTCAGTCACAATGATATGCAGCCATGTATGTTTACCTTGGACTACTCAACCAAGAATGAATTCCAATGGCCTTTTGCACCACACTCACAGGGAGTAATTTTCATGCATAATTTTGCCCTTTTGTTGAGGTAATCGCTTGTAGCAAGTTTTCACGGTTGAAAGCTTTTGCTGTTAAATTTTCTGCCAAGTAAACCCGGAACAAGTGGTGATTTTTAAATATAGACAGTATAAGCAGTTTGTTATGCAGGAATATAATATACACATACCTTCATGGAATTCTGATTGGCATGTTTTTGCTTGAAGATTTATTTCTGTGTACATTTTAAGTTACATCTTCAAGCACATAATGCCTGATTTGGTCTTCATATTTTCAGTGAATTTTTCATGTACCTTTGTAATTTACTATTTTGAAAAATGGGGAAAACAACCAGTGGTCTGGGATTTGAATCGGAGGTCTCTGGTTTTGCGTGTTAGAACTCTTACCATCTGAGCTACCCAGCCCTTAGATGGCGACCATCGTAGATATTCCACTAGTTAGACAATGTGACTACAGTCTCACAGACTCACCCTCCTCACTTTTCATTTATGTCGAAAAATGACAGCTCTGTTCGGTTTTTGTGCAAAAATCTTTCACGGAGGTTGTCAAGAACTGTGACTAGTACTAGTATGCCTACATGTACATTTTTGTACATTCAGTTTACCAGTAATGGTGTTTGCATATGTCAGCACAAACGTGTATTAACTTCAAGGTAAAAATGCAGGACCCATTTTGAGTTAACATAATAACATACATGTATGCTCAGCTGTAAAGGTTGACATTTGCATAACGTCTCCAAATTAACTTAAAGGTGAAAGAAAATCCGCCTTAACCAATATCCCTGAATCTGAATGAGATGACTTTCATCCAATCATCCTCCTTTCTACATTCATTGAACGGTCCAGACAGGTCCGAGTGTATTCACAGTTGTTCACCTGTGGCGTGCATACTCCCACCAATCAACATAGGAATTGATAATGCTCAAATTGGACCAATGCTGGAATGCATACAGAATGAAAGGAAAAGAGGGGTTAATGTATATTTACACAGGCCGATTGGGGCCGAAATGAAATACTGACAGCTTTGTATTGAAGCTGAACTGTGCGGTAGTCCCCACCTCCTCCTAGAAATATCAATAGTGATGGCTGTCTGACATTTCCGAGGCAAGGTGAGGCAAGGCGAGAAGCTCTGTAGATAGCAACCCCAGTATCCCTTTCCCTCTCCTAGGACTCATTTTATTAAGAGAAAGTGGTTTTTGAGTCTCAAGTACTCGGTGCTGGCCTTGGGTGGTACAGTGGCTGTGCATATGGGGCTCAGTGCTTGGGGCTCAGTGAGATAGGTAATTGGGTTTGCTGTGTCTACCATATGCTGCACAGTGAATCGTGTTCTCTTGTCAACAAGCTTGTCTATGCATGGGTATGATCTCTGTACATTTATTTACTGGCACATTATAAAAAAACAGGAACATAGAGGATGTTGGTGTACACGCATCCATGCACCTTGAAATGGGCATGCAGTGTAAGTAGGCTTTACTTTTGCCCATAAGCCATATGTACATAGTGCTTTTGTTTGTATATATGCCTAATATTAATTGTTCATGTTGTGTACATGAATTCTAGGGAGTATGGACATAGTTAAATCACTATTCCATGGAAGCTGTGGTAAAGTGTTACAGTATGTTGAGTTTTATGTCTGAGAATTCAAGTAAGGCTTGGTCAGACCCATGTCATTGTTTATAAAGTTCTTATGCTCGCACAGAATTCCCTTCCTATGATATTCTACTATGTAGTCTAGGTAAATGTTCACAGAATGCTTGTCTGAGTTCCTAGGAGTTGACCCATATGGTCAAGTCTTCATACATAGTTGTTCATGTCCTCTGGTCAGCCTGTGGTTAATTGTTCTACCCACAGTCTACAGGTTGTCATAAAACCGGATGCTGTGTAGTAAAACTTTTTGATATTCATTGCCCATTACTACATTAGCGTGACCATTTAATCCAAGAATGATCATTCATTGGATTTGTCTGGCTGTTCAGACAATTTTTGTGAAGTCTGTGTGTACATGTAGCTAGCAACTACACTGTATACTATTCACTGCCTTGTTGATGTTTTTAGGTGAGTTCATTCCCTGAGAGAGTGAAACAAAATCTGGTGTTTTTGTAAAAGGTTTGTGAAACCATGCCAGACTTTTGTCAGGGGGTATCTAAGGTTTGTTGCTTTGCAATGCAGCGATTCTATTCTGTATAGATTTTTTGCTGAAAAAGTCAGGAAAACATTTGCCGTATGGATTTTGATGTATGAAGCTGATCTATATCATTTATCGCTAAATTTGCTATTCTGATGAAACAGATCTGTGTCACTCATCATTTTGAAGGGAGCAGCCTGGAGCCTGTGTACAGGGCATTATGTATCCTGTCCTCTTGATTGTCTGCTGTTATTGTATGGAGCTATTATTGCCACAGAAGCACCATATACATCATGTACAATGCAGCTGGTGAAATTCCAATTTCAGTAATTTGAGAAGGTCTTGCTAACATGTAGCAGGAGTGTTGCTGGATGCTCAGTACAGTTCTCCAATTGCCTGCTTAAAATTTGGTTCTTTTATAAAAGGACAGTATGGTGGGATTTTGAACCCATTTTTTCCCCTGTGAATTATTATTTCCCAGAGTCTAATCTTCCTATTTAAAGCAGGATTAACCAAGGTACAAGCCAATATAATTCGAATCTAATGTTTGTAGCACATGAGCCGGGTAGTCAATAGGGTTGACAAGTTTAATCAAATTTTTTGGTTTTATTTTGGAACCTGCATCAGTTATTATTTTATATTTGAACCTGTGGATAAGATACATGTATCTTTACCAGAGAGCAAATAATTAATAATTGTCCATTTTGCCCCCTTACAGGTACAACGGAACGTGTAGCCTTGATCACAGGCACAGTAGATGCCTTGAACAATGTCTGTTCCTTCATCATTGACAAGTTGAAGGAATCACAGCAACAGGTTACAAAGACTGGAGTGGAGACTAACCTCATCCCACCAGACAGGGCCAGACAGGTAGTGTGTACAAACAGCAATGGTCACAGCATTGCATTCTTACCGTCCATTCCATAAAGCTGCTTAATTATTCTACTTTACATTCAGGAATAAGGGTTTGGAAATGGGATTGGTCATTTGTAAAACAGCCCGGGATGGGATTTTTTAATTCCACGGGACATTTTTGAGGAGTAGGTGGGTTGGTATGTTATGTTTACTGGTAATTGTGAAGTGTGCTGTGAATGGGGGAACATACAATTTACACAATGCTGTCCAGAGTCCTGGGCAATCCTTGGAAAGTTAGAAGTTAAATCATTCCAGTCAGCTCAGATGATTCATGCTATTTGATTGATGGATGTCTTGAAAGTAGTCTAGGTATTCTGATGGAAATCTTGAGGAAAACAGGTCAATTCATACCAGTAATAACAGGTCAGAGGTCATGTAGAACCTAGGAAGGTAGGTAGGAGGTGTGATTTAGGGCATCCAAACAGTCTCCTTACAACCATCTGCACAAAGGCTTTCATGGAGGTAATTCGACACAGACTGATTGAGAAAAAGCAGGCAAAGAAAATGAAATAACTCTTGATAATTAACACTTGGGGTAATAGCTGCTAGAGGTGATACGAAGTAGGTGGTTTGCAAACCTTCAAAAATCAAATCTTATCAGAGTTGATTCTGAAAGTCGAGTTAATGCAAGGAAATCTAAAGATGGCTCCATTATATACTCTTGGAGAAAATATTGGCATAGGGGCTTAATGGTAGCTGACAAGAATACTGGGGTTGGTCTTTGTCAGATACAGTCTTGATAATTGTGTACATACTGTGCAAGACTAAGTAAAGTTACCAAGGATGGGGTAACTGTAACAGTGGCCTACTGGGGACATGTGTTTTATGTTCACAATCTTCATGTACTCATTGTACTGTACTACTAGTACTGTACTTACATACAGGGCAAGAAAGTAAGGAGGCTACACATTTTTGCATTGTCTATGCCTTGGTGCCCTGTCACTTCCAACCATCCTGAATCATATGAAAACAGTATACAGTATATCATAATATGAATATGAATGCCAAGTTCATTAAATTCATGGAATTATCTCCATATGTTTCCAAATTTGCCATCCCACATTATTTCCTGGAAAACAAACTCGCCAAACATGAAAGCCCTAACCCACAACGGAACCTGTGTGCCCCTCTGTCTGCCACAGTGTCTCTGACTCTTCAAGCCAGAGTGTGATAGGAATGGGGCACCTTTTGCCAACCAAAATCTCTAATTTGAAGCATCCTGGGGCAGGGTCACCGTCCTGCTCACAAAGAATGTTCTGACTCTGATGTCTGTTGCCTGATGTCAAAAGTCATCACAAGTTGTCTGCGCTACAGTTCATGCCAAAATGGCAGAATGCCTGCAAGGAGTTTAATCTCAGTAATCCTTCACAAAAAAAAACGAAGTGATACAATGTTGCAAACTGCATACTGGCTAAAATGACCCAAATGCAAAGCTCTAAAAATGTCATGATGTTTCAAATGCCTAGAAGGATCCTTCTCTAAGGATATCCCTAAGCTAACCCTTATGTTTTGATCCTAGCAGGACCTCTTTCTCAAAGGCAGATTCTGGCTTTCAGAAAGGTCCTACTAAGATAGAAAAGTCAAGCCCTTGCACTTTGCAGAAAAAAAAAAAAATATTGGAAAGTGTTCAAGATTTCCTAATAATGTTCATTGTACTAGTACACTAGGATTACCCTGTAGGAGACACAAGTTTTTTTGTTTTTCAGATAACGAGTAGGGGAATGACTACAGTAAGAGATGTACTCTTCCTGGAGAGGCTGGGTTTTTTTTTGACTACCGTATCCAGACAACAATTCCCCAAGGATGGTTGTCTTAATGTCCTTAGACACCTACATCTGACACTAATGGCTACATTGCCAGTGGTGCTTTTATCACATATGATATGGTACAAACCGTATTGAGGCCAAAGGTTTGAAGAATCCAGTTCTTCCTTGAGGATGGTTAAAACTGAACAATTAGGAGAATGAGGTGAATCATTATGATGTCAGCTCAATTTCAAAACAGGAATGGCGTGTGCGTTAGTGGCTTTGGTTTCAAAATTCAGGTTAAGCAAACAAGTTGATGTAGTACCAGTGCAAACTCATTGCTTATGACCTACTTGACCCAGAGGCAGTAAGGTCAGATACTTTAGATTCTTTTTGCACCATTTATTTTACGTTGGCTTTACACATTTCATTTCATGATCTTATTGTCTTACAGCTCTTTTTTTTACATTAAATTTAATATTATCAATGTTAATTTGAGGATGAAAACCACTAGGATTTGTTCAGAAAAGTAGCACTGCGTGGGCCAGCATGTGTGGAGGATGTATTTGCAGTTGATGTAATTTGAGGGCTTAGTGCTGGGAGGAACTGTGGGCATAATACAGTATTAGCATATTCACCGTGGCAACGGTGCAAGTTGGCCAAGCTGTGGTGGCATAAATCTACCTGTTAGACAGCCTGGGCATATGGTGGCTTCACTGGCTAGCTTCAATCCGGATACACTGCCATTATATTGCCTCATTGCCTGCCACAACATGGCACACTGACATTAGCAAGAATCATCATTACTCAGACTAAATAATCACAATTATTGGGATTGTTTGAATTCAGTTAATTAATCATCAATTTTGCATCAAAAATCTATTTTCCATAAAATTTGCAAATTTTTGGTAATTATTGTGTAATGAAACTAATGTTTCCCTTTCAATAGTTGTGAGCTAAAATCAATGCCCCTTCACAGCATCAATTAGGAATCTTGAAATCCAGCCTCATAAGTTCATACACAATGTATGGATTTTTGGATTTGATATCAAATAAGGGCCTTTCCCTCTACAAAAAATAAACGGGATTATTTGGATCGCGATTTGAATCGCGATTCAAACTCCACTCTTCTTGTGTATGGGGACACTATAAACACTATTATTAGTAGGATTTGAATTGCGATTCGGACTCCACTAAGAGTGAGACTTTTTCAAATAATCGCGTTTATTTGCGACGTGATGTGTGTGGGAATGCTCCGCTCAAATCGCATTGCACAAGCATGGCATTTCCTGCCAGCAGCTTACTGCCAGGAAGTGCAGCACAGGGTTTGTTTATGTTCTTCAGCGAGTCCCGCCATTCCCGCTTGTGCAGCGCGACCACATGCTAACCACAATCGGCTCGCGCTTATTTGTGACGCGATTATTTGGCCTTTTTTGGACACAACCCCAAAAAACGGTTTTTGAATCGCGATTCAAATCGCGATTATTTTCGTAGTGGGAACGGCCCTACTGTGGTGTGCCTTGAATGTTTGCAGGGTACATGTAGGAGTGTGAAGAGGTCACTTCATGATGCCATTGTCTGGGGGGGGGGCTGATCTGAAGATGGTAGAAAGCATTAAGCACGTTGCATTTTCTTAGGATTATTTCAATTCAATCCAATTCAATTCAATTCAATTCAATTCAATTCAATTCAATTCAATTCAATTCAATTCAATTCAATTCAATTCAATTCAATTCAATTCAATTCAATTCAATTCAATTCAATTCACATTTATTTCCATACCAAATTAAGGCGATACAAAGAAAAAACAGCGAGTAAACAATATCATAACTGAAATCAACACAAAAGAAATGAGATGCGGAAATAAGCCAGGGCTCAGTGGTGAGATGCCTTGGACGACAAAGAAAAAACAAAACAAACAGACGGACGGTTGGACAAAGACAGAACCTAAACATTCAGCATATAAATGAGAACTAGAAAACTAATTTTGGAACAAGAGAAACCGTGAATCAGAAACAAGCTATGTTACATACTGGGAAAGAAGAACATTCTTAAATGTTCGTTTGAATCTATCCACAGATGTGAACGACCTAACTGATACGTCTATGGCATTCCATCTCATTTTGCAGATGCCCTTGGAAACTTTTACTGTACCCTTAGGCCTTACTAGTACTAATGTTAAGAATGGCCTCTTAAGTTCAGTCTGACATGCATTTATAAGCTGCAAGAAAGTTGTGGCTAATCCTTTCAGCTGTAAGCTCATGGTTGCTCAGATCAGATTACAAAGTACATGCAGCGTTCATGTCTGTCCTTTTATAAAATGATAAATTCTAAACTGCATGCACCTACTGCACATTCACATCTTTTTCCCCGAAATAATGGGTTAGTGGATTTGAGATTAATGTTTGGAAAATGGAAATTAGTCCAGAAATGAACGTGTGTACTTGTATACATGTACACTGTACATGTACATGTATGTTACATATCATTGTTGCAAAGACTCATCTGTGTTTGTGTGCATTACCTTTGTTGTGAGTTGTGACTGGTGCAAAAAATGCTACATGTACCTGCAGATTTCAGTAATGGCCGCCTACCCCATTATGCACATGTATAACCACCACCATCAATAATGCCTCCACCAGGACCAGATACTAGTGCACACACATCTGCTCAACCCTTATGTTTCCATCCCCTCAAAGTTATAATGCAGTGCCATGCATATTCAATGGATCCATAAATAGACACATGGTAATCATAGTTACTCCTAAGGCACAAAGGTGATATTTGTGATACTGTATAAGGGTTGATAGTGGCCAGTGTACCAGTGTGCTAGCCTCCACCAAATCAGCATGAAGCCATAAGAAACTGTGGGTTATTAGCCTGCCTGGCTATGAAAAATCATATGGACAAAATATTAATAGCCCATATTGAAGCATTTGAAAAAAAAGAGTGTACATGTACATGTACCAATGCATTATGTACTGTCTGAAGCAAACCCCAAACACTAATTGGAGATTCCCTCCTGGGATTTGAAAGGGTGTTCTGACAGGAAATTCCTCTCCGCTGGCTATGAATGAATTATACAATGTAACTGTCCATGATTAAATTAATTCCATGGTACATGTACACTGTACAGTAGTTGATAGTAATTTGCCATTAGCATTGAGATGAACACGCTGCATTCTCCTTGCTGTGTTATATTCTAGCCATTGGCAAGAACTAAGGCCAGTTACCTTGGAGCGTTTTATTATCACACTTTACTGTACTTACTACACATGCAATTAGACATGTATTTGAATAATGATAAGCTGTTTATACATGTAGGGCATGTGCATTATCATTTGATAAGTACCCTAGTACTGGACTACCGGTACTGGTACCAGTATGTGCCAGTTAGATTTCAACAAGGCTGTATTTATTAATTGTACTGGACTACTGGTAACATTTCAGGGATTTACTTTCCTGTAAACTAAATGCTCTTGTTCGTTTTATCCTTGCTTTATCATATGTGCCCACTGCATGCAGAATGTCCCTTCTACAAATTGAACATCTTTTCTCAGTCTGATGTCTAAGATCATGTGTAATGTCAAAGTTACCTTGCCCTTTGTTGATATTCTACCCAACATTTGTTATATTGCTTATGGCATGCTACATGTATGTATATACTGTAGGTTAGATAACTTAGGTTTTGATACATTTTTAATATTTTTGTTACTTTGAGAAAGGTCCTGCTAGGATCGAAACGTCAGGCCCACTAAATTTAAGATTTACTTTTTGGTAATTTTAGTCAGTAAGCAGTTTGCAACATTTTTGTATATCACCATTTTTGTTACAGAAATGAAATGAGGATGTCTGGAGCCTGATATTGTTTAATATTCATCTACTTTAACAATTAGAAATTGAGATGTGTTTGTCTGTCTGCTTGCTGCACAATGGCGATGGGCAGATGGACTCATGTTGAATAGTTGCCTTGTCTGTCCAAAATCCTAATTAGCCAACTGGAAACTCATTAGTCCTGTGATTAATGAAGCATTGTGCATGTAGGACAACTTAAGCATCAGACTCGTAAAAGGTAGTTACGTCTGCCAAAAAACAAGGCAAACAAAAAAGGGTGGGGGAACGTGCTCTGTCAAATGCTTCAACGTATCCTGTCAGTGAAGGAGACTGTGGGTTGCTGGGCAGAGAGACTAAATTGATTGCTAGGCTTGGGATCAAAACAGGATGGATAAATTTAAAGCTTTGATGTGCCACATTGCTCTCTTGTTTCAAATGCTCTCCCAGTCCAAAAATCAGTTTCAGGCGCTAGTTTTATTTAATAAATTATGCAGAGGTTTGGTTGTTCGGGTCAAATGAAATCCCTTAGCAATGGGTTGAGCATTGCAGATGAACATCTAAGGACATATGTGTACGTGTATTAATCTAAGTGCAAGAAATTACCCTGTTGCTCATGGATGCCACAGTAGTTACGGTACCGGTAGCTGTCTTTTCACTTAGTCTTTTATCTGGCTTGGACTTGGACGTTCATGTACACGGGTAAGAGTTAATGTCAACCTTACCTTCAAGTTCAAATGCCTAATGTGACTTGAAGTTTGTTGAACAATGTTTTCTCCATCTAGTATCTACTAGGTATGCATCTGCAATATACATTGTAGTACACATAAATGTACAGTAGTTAACATTAAGCAGTTTGAGTTGTTTAAACTGTCCAGCGTTGTTCAATGGCAAATGGAAATGGCAAGCAATATTACATTATCTCAGTCCTCATACTGTTTCAGGCAGATTGAGTGCGCTTGTTCAAGGGTTTAAAGTGTGTTGGTAAACATAAATTGGTTTTCCAAGAAGTGTCTCAGTCCATTGCAAGCCAGAATACAAAGGAAATGATCAGAGCATAGAGTATCACTTACAGATATGATTGACCATGTCTGTTAGACAGTAATGGTTGACAAAAGGTTTGGTGACAGAGAAGACTACCGGGTAGTCAGATTTGTATCAGCACTTTTAGATTTGGTGTATACCCCAGTGGATAGTCCATAATTATGGTCTCGTTTGGTTTCCCTAAGGATTGCTTCACTCCCAACAGTGCCAAGACATTGCACCCATAAGAACCATGAGGCCGATTTCCATAGACTTGGCAATAAGCTGGCCAGATGTTGTGAGCCTGTGTCTTACATATCTGTAGATATTCAGCGTTAAACAGCTGTTGAAATGTTCAACAGGGTTTGAACTTTGAGGTGTTTATTTATTGGGGGATGTCCTTTCAATTTTTATTCTTGAATAGTGGGCGGAGAAATACCATCACTTGGTTACTGCGGCAACTGAACAAAAAATAAATCAGACTGCATCAGAAAAATTTGATGGACTACTGGTTTTTTATCGTCCAACATTCGTTATAAATAAATCTATGACAGTACGGTTGTGGGTTATCCTTGCTGTTGTTTGAAAATCACGTGTTTGGATGAAGGCATAGTGCTTGAAGGCTAGTCTGTCCTCAGGTCTTGTGAGTACTTGACAACGTCGTTAGCGCTCATCCATACATCATAAGCAGTCTTAATGTTGGGCAGTGGCTTCAGGCCCTTTAATATGACCAGTGAATTACACCTTGCCATCATCATTTTATTAAAAGACCTAATGCTCTGGAGCCTGAAGTGATGGAAGCAGACATGGTGCCTTGATGTGCAGGCACATGGAAAGACCTTGTTCCCCCAACCCTCCAACTGTTTTCACTCCTGACTGCCTCTCAAGAGGATGTCATTCCCTTCAATCAGGTGCCTTCAGGCCTGCTTGCCAAAGATGAATCTGTAATTCTTTATTATTACCTTGCAAATAGATTACCCTGTGGAAAATCACCCTCAAGATTAAAAGACAAGACTTGATTTGAGATAAGGAAGGAGCAAGGTCTTGCATGTGGGTGCAGGGGCCTTGCTGTTTCAATTTTTAATCTCCCTTGGCCTTACGGTTTGACTGAGGCTATTTTTTGGCCTGGGTATGTTATTTGTTCTCTCTCCTTGGCGCTGGGGGAAAGCAGTTCCATCAAAATGTGGAATAATTATTCTGAGGGTAGCTCAGGAGTAGATACACTTGTAGATGTGAAAGGGTAGACCAGGCAAGCATGAAAGGTCTATTGAGATTGTAGTGGATGGAGAGGCAATGGAGGGCAAGTATGGATCCAGGTAGAGAAACAACAAAGCTTGGTGCCAGAGATGTGAAGTAAGTTAAATAACTTGCAAGCTGTCCTTCCCCTGAGAGATTGAAAGGAGGTTTTGTGTACAGGCTCTAAGGCCTCATAAATCAAGTAACTGAATCACCATCCATGCTGTGCATTTATCACCTGTTATGCCTTTTTGGTATTTTTTCAGTTGGATAAGCTCACCAGTTGCAAAGCTGGGTAGGCATTTTGGCATTTGTTACATCCAAGAGAAAACCATATATACAAATACAAATGAAGCATTATCAGCAAAAGTAATCCCAATAGCTCAGATGTTTTGAACTTTTGAGGCTATCCTTACATTTATATCCTTTGAGAATATAAAGGAGTTCTCCCTTGAGTTAGATGGGTTAATGAATTTAATCACTGCAATGTTTAAATCCTGAAAAACAAACAAAACAATAATTGTTTTCATTCCCGTTCAAGTTTCATCTCCACCAGCCTGGGAAGATGAAGACAGTGCAAAGCTGCATATTAATACTATATCATTCTCTAATTCATCCAGGAGTGATAGACCATGCACACTCTCCAATTCATTCAGTAGTGTTAGACCATGCACACATGCTGGTATGAAGGGACAAAAATGCTGTGAATTTCACACGATGTAAAATTGAATTTGTGGATCTATTCCCACAACACAGCCTAATGTCCTGTCAGTTCAAGTCTCATTGGGTACATGAGTCAAGGTTAAGTATGTGTTAACCTTTCAAATCAGTGGCGATACATGTCTAACCTGGCTGTGATATGCAAGGGGTTAGTCCCTTCCTTCAACTTGACCTACATTTAAGTGGAATTCGATTCCCCTTGAGGACTTTTTCTTTGTCAAGTTTTGTAACGAGATCCTTGCAGGGGCACTGAATTTAAATTGATGCAAATACTTTCTTTGGTTGCCATTATAGTGTCTGCATCCAAGGAGATAATGTACGTGTAAGGATTCTCTGAGTACAATGAAGCTGTCTTGAATGTCATTTTAGTCTAGCAGTGTATGTACATGTACATGTACATGTACTTGTACATGTACATGTACTTGTGTGTTCACTGTTTATAGTGGTCAGATGGCAGTGTCATTAAAGCCCATTTCACACACAACCGAAAAACTAGGGTCCTTGGTTACAGGCGCCAGTTGTCTGTCACCTAGGTCGTTAGCGATCACGAAGCGAGCTTACACACACAACGCTGTCACCAAAACACCAACGTCCCCCGTTTCGGAACTTTACGTGCACTCAGTACGTGTGCAATGATTAGTAGACTTCTGCCAGCGCAGCCCTTACAGTTGAGTTGTTTTCTAACAAATAACTAATATTTATTACAGTTATACTAGCGATGTTTTAAGTTTCGCGGTCAACCAAAGTGTATTTTCTAGAATTCTACAAAATTTGAGAAGGAATTTTTCATTCATTTCTTGAGATATCGGAAGTTAAACATTGCAAAATTTTACCCTCAAATTGAAGCCTGTGTTCCTCTTCTTTCTATTCATACCACTATTCATACCACAATAGTAAGGAAGGGAATAATATGAAACTACGCGGAAAAAACATTCGGAGACAAACGATGAGTAGCGTACACTATTATTTTTTTTGTTATGACCGATTTCCCTTCGCGACGTTAGCGAGGTTGGCAAGTCTGGGTGTGGTTTCCGCCTCTAGGTAAAGCCATAGTGACACTACAGGAGCAGTAGGGCCGAAACCAGCCTACGCGCGGCACATGTGACATGACACAACACGTCTTTGCACAAACTGTATACTGCACAGTGCACGTGCACAGCGACCGCATGGCTGCATACGAGTTACGACTACGATCACGCTGCGCTATATAGGCTCAAGCCTGATCGGAACTCGGTTACGCTACAAAAAAAGTACAATTTATTTTACTACCGAAACCATGATATAGATTTGGATAATAATGGGGTGAACACAGTTCCGGTCAGAAGCATAGTTTTTCACAAGGAGTGGTTGAAGGAGATTACCCGTGGTGGTTGGCCCGTCCGCCCGCCGACCAGCGCAGCTATAACACTGGTTCCAAACATAAACACGCGCAGTGCGCATGCCTAGTGTCCCTGCCAAAACCAGGGTCCGTGGTTACGAACACTCTTCACGTTTCACACACACGATCACGGCGATTTTGACAAGGGTGCGAAATTTTGTAGGAGGTCTGGACCTCTGAGATCAAAAACCAAGGTCCCTGGCGATTTGTTTCGCAAGGGTCACTTGCACACACCACAGATTTGCGATTTCATGACATGGTTGCGATTTCATCGCCAGGGACCTGGGCAATTTCGTCTAGTGTGCAACGGGCTTTAGACCACAACTGGATTCCCTGCAATATTGCCACAAAGTCACACAGACAGAAATATGAATGCTCTCATGGCTTTTTGATGGTAGGATAGTAATTGAAGTAAGGACGAAATGTAGAAAGATGAGAAGCAGAAAGTAGGAAGTTGGAATTACATTGAGTGTAGTGTTTCCCCTGTCTGTGAATGCTGATGGTGAATGCTAATGACATCTTGTTATGTCTTGAAAATGTCTGAACCTATTGTTATGAGTCTTAGGCTAAAGCCGCGTCCGCACTGGACTTATTTTTTACCGAGCCCGTGGGTAACATTCCAATGGGTAAATCTTCCCGGCGTCCGCACTTGGACTTTCGACTCGGGTAAACTAACCGAGACGACGCAGTAAAACTAACCGACTGGCGCGTATAAATGCAAGAGGGCGCTATGGTGGTGACCTTTCACCGGATGTAAATACCATAAAACTACGACACGTCGACCCTGCTCGAAAAGTAAACAACATTGTTGTATTGGGACCATGGCACGTCACGTGGTATTTAGGGCCTCTGGCAATGCTGGGCGCCGGATGTGGTTTTTTACCGAGTCGTTTACCGAGACGTCGTGTCCGGATTGGACTTTTCGGCTCGGTTAAACTGACCTGGTCAATTTAACCGGGCAGAAGTTGGTCGGTTAAACTACCCACTGGAGTCGGGTAAGTTACCTGGGAGGAAAACTTTCTGGCTGTCCGCACTGGACTTAAAATGGTCAATTTACCCATTTGCTCGGTTAGTTTACCCATTTTAAGTCCAGTGCGGACGCGGCTTAACATTGCTATGATTCAGTATTTCTTTATGCTATCCAGCATTGTTGGCAACTAGGTTTAGTTTTCTTTATTGTCTTCTCTGTAAGGAGTTACAGTTATACATGGGTCCCCCTGGGTCTGTCTCTCCCTGTCTCTCTGTCCCCTCTCTGTCTCTCTCTGTCTCTCTCTGTCTGTCTCTCCCTGTCTCTCTGTCCCCTCTCTGCCTGTCTCTCCCTGTCTCCCTGTCCCCTCTCTGTCTGTCCCTCCATGTCTCTCTGTCCCCTCTCTGTCTGTCTCTCCCTGTCTTCCTGTCCCCTCTCTGTCTGTCTTTCCCTGTCTCCCTGTCCCCTCTCTGTCTGTCTCTCCCTGTCTCCCTGTCCCCCCTCTGTCTGTCCTCCTCTGTCTCCCTTTCCCCTCTCTGTCTGTCTCTCCCTGTCTCCCTGTCCCCTCTCTGTCTGTCTCTCCCTGTCTCCCTGTCCCCCCTCTGTCTGTCCTCCTCTGTCTCCCTTTCCCCTCTCTGTCTGTCTCTCCCTGTCTTCCTGTCCCCTCTCTGTCTGTCTCTCCCTGTCTCCCTGTCCCCTCTCTGTCTGTCCCTCCCTGTCTGTCTCTCCCTGTCTCTCCCTGTCCCCTCTCTGTCTGTCTCTCCCTGTCTCCCTTTCCCCTCTCTGTCTGTCTCTCCCTGTCCCCCTTTCCCCTCTCTGTCTGTCTCTCCCTGTCTCCCTTTCCCCTCTCTGTCTGTCTCTCCCTGTCCCCTCTCTGTCTGTCTCTCCCTGTCTCCCTTTCCCCTCTCTGTGTGTCTCTCCCTGTCTCCCTTTCCCCTCTCTGTCTGTCTCTCCCTGTCTCCCTTTCCCCTCTCTGTCTGTCTCTCCCTGTCCCCTCTCTGTCTGTCTCTCTATGTCTCCCTTTCCCCTCTCTGTCTGTCTCTCCCTGTCCCCTCTCTGTCTGTCTCTCCCCGTCTCCCTTTACCCTCTCTGTCTGTCTCTCCCTGTCCCCTCTCTGTCTGTCTCTTCCTATCCCCTCTCTGAGAGGTTTTTCCCTGTCTTCGAGGAAGGACAGAGTGGAGCAACATTCGGGTTGTTTCCAGTTTCCACTGTCCAAATAATCGTGGTCCCCCCCAGTTCCTAAGGGGCCAAAAAATCCTGAGCTAATTGTGGTTAGCAGTTGTGGTCAAATGGTTGTTTTCTTGATGATGGCCCATGCAGGGAAACAGAATTATAAACATGCACGGCACATCCTGTAAATCAGTGTGAGCGGTGCATTGTGGGATTGACAAAAAATGCACATGCTGTTTTGCAAATAAATGCGATTAATTGGTAAAGTCCCACTATTTATCACGTTTACTGTGTCTGGATACACACAAAAAAGGTGGACTTTAAATCGTGATTCAAATAATGGCGTTCATTTGGGAGAATGGAAACGGGCCTAGTTGAGCTAATTGCAGCTGGTTCTCATGTTGCTAGACATATCTCTCCCTAGTCATGCCTAATGAAATCATTGCCAGTGTTAGTAACTTGACCATTTCATCAGGCGGCAGGCCAACACTCAGCTAAACAGGAATGATGAGGGAAAGCTGAGGAGGGGAGGGGAGGGGAGGGGAGGGGGGAAAACCCTCATGCAGCACAGCACAGGTAATTGATTAGGGAGAATCGACCTGGCTCAAGCAGACTGCAGCTTCTGCTGGTTAGCTCTTCCCTGGTGCTTTGATGTCAGGTTTTTTATGGAAGTGGGGAGGGCAACTGAGTTCACTGCCAGGTCGATAGGTAAGGTAAAGGAGCCCCTGTAAAAAGTACCCTCTGAGATGTGAATGTACAAGATACAGTCTGCACGTACACTAAGAAACAACCTGCACTTATGAAAACCATGCTGTGATGCTTCCAACCACATATGGCAGCCATATTTGTGGTTTTGTTTTTAATAAATGGGTGTATGATGAATGTGGTTACTTCCTAGCAACTTCATAATTTCATTTTGTATAACCTTACTGTACCAGTGTATTTGTATGCATCTGTATGCATGTCTAGATGTACAGTATGCATTGGGGCCTTCTTGTTAGTATCTCATGCAAACATAACCTTTGGAATCTAGTTAGCAAGGACAAACCTGGCCTGGGCTAACTCTGTTAATATTTACCTAGATTGATTAGCAGAGAGGCACATTGCCACGTTGCAACTGATTATACGCATAGGGTGGAGACAGAAGGAATAACCACTGTTTTAATTTAAAGCTTTACTTTTTCTAAACACATGCCAGCAGCCAAGAATGCCCAATATTGTGGGAAAAGGCAAAACAGGATTTATGAATACACGTAGTTTTACAAAATACAAAGTAATTTACAAAGTTATAAATGCAGTAAAAAATGATGCTCCCAAACTAAACTAAAGGTTTGTTCAAAGACACTCAGGCACACCTCTGGCTGAAATTACATTCTCAATAAAAATGCATTTATACCTCTATCAGAGCTAAGTAGCATCAAAATGTGTTGCAGAGAAGTGGATTAAGGTTGCCAAGTTATAATGCACTGGGTATACCATATTATTGTCAGCATTTTCATCGAGATGGTAAGCTACATGTAGTGTGGCAAATTTTGTCTCTCCACAAAAGTGCCGATGGTGTGATATAGTGAAGCAGTTGGGTATTTGACTGGTACCCGCCCAGGCACTGGTACCCGCCCAGGCACCAGTACCTGGGCAGGCACCGGTACCTGCCCAGGCACCGGTACCCACCCAGGCACCGGTACCTGCCCAGGCACCGGTACCTGCCCAGGCACCGGTACCCACCCAGGCACCGGTACCTGCCCAGGCACCGGTACCTGCCCAGGCACCTGTACCCACCCAGGCACCGGTACCCACCCAGGCACCGGTACCTGCCCAGGCATGTACCTGCCCAGGCACCGGTACCCGCCCAGGCACCGGTACCTGCCCAGGCACCGGTACCTGCCCAGGCACCGGTACCCACCCAGGCACTGGTACCTGCCCAGGCATCCCACCCAGGCACTGGCACCCGCCCAGGTACTGGTACCCGCCCAGGCACCGGTACTTGCTCAGGCACTGGTACCTGCCCAGGCACCTGTACCCGCCCAGGCACCGGTACCTGCTCAGGCACTGGTACCTGCCCAGGCACCGGTACCTGTTCAGGCACTGGAACCTGCTCAAGCACTGGTACCTGTCCAGGCATGTACCCGCCCAGGCATTGGTACCCGCCCAGGCACCGGTACCTGCTCAGGCACTGGCACCCGCCCAGGCACCGGTACCCGCCCAGGCACTGATACCTGCTCAGGCACTGGTACCTGCCCAGGCACCGGTACCTGCCCAGGCACTGATACCTGCCCAGGCACTGGTACCTGCCCAGGCACTGGTACCTGTCCAGGCACTGGTACCCGCCCAGGCACTGATACCTGCCCAGGCACTGATACCCGCCCAGGCACTGATACCTGCCCAGGCACTGATACCCGCCCAGGCACTGGTACCTGCCCAGGCACTGGTACCCGCCCAGGCACTGATACCCGCCCAGGCACTGGTACCTGCCCAGGCACTGATACCCGCCCAGGCACTGGTACCTGCCCAGGTACCCTTTACAGTTCCACTCACTGCATGTGTTGAACATGTTCAGCTTGACATGTGCTATAAGTATTTGCAACGATGAGGTAGACAATCACAACCTTAACTTAAGACTCAGGCTTAATTGTGGCTGGAGAGAAAAGAAATTGCCACTGTGAGTCATCGCTGTGTTTGATTTCCGTAGCAGCTCGATTTTAAGTTGGCTCTAGAGCAGGTGTTTCTGTTAATTGCATACATCTTCATCCTACAGGGGTATGTATCCTGTATTGATTAGGAATGGTGTTGTCAAAGACTCACGACTGAGGGATGGTTGGGGCACATGTTGGAGCATGGTTGGAGTGTGTGATTATTGCAACTTGAAAATCTTGTTCTCAGCTTAATCTGATCAATGGGACATTGACAATCAGCCAGAAAGTTTTCCTGTGGCTTGGCTTGGAAAGTATCCTTGCATGGTTAGTTTGTTCTGAGAATTGATAGTGAAACCTGACCACAATGACGTTGATTTGATTTCACTTGACTTATCTTTGTATTTTGCAGGTGAAGGTGGTTGTCCCAAACAGTACCGCAGGTTTGATCATTGGTAAGGCAGGGGCTATGATCAAACACATCATGGAGCAGAGTTCCTCCAGGGTGCAGATCTCACAGAAATCTGATGGCATCACCCTGACGGAACGGGTCATCACAATTACAGGCGAGGGAGATCCCAACAAGAGAGCCTTGTCTTTCATCGTTGACAAAGTGCAGGAGGATCCGCAGAGTGGCAGCTGTAACAATCTGAGCTATGCCACGGCTACATTCCCAGTAGCCAACTCCAACCCTACTGGCTCACCCTTTGCTGAGAATGCTGTTGCTGCTGTCATGCCTGCCAATATTGTCAAGGCTCAGCTTCCTGTCACTCCTGGAGCATTAGGGGGTCTGCCAGCCACTGCTCTTGGCTCTCCTACTGTCTCTATCACACCACAGTCCTATGCCCGGGTACCAACAACTTTAACATATAGTACAGGTGATGCAGCAGCTATAAATGCCCTGAATACCTTAGCTAGTTATAATTACACCTTAGGGGGTATGCCTATGCCAGCTGGTATCCCGGCACATAATCCTATGTATGGTGGTACCCCTACTCCCTTACAACCAGCACAGATAATCCCATCTGGCTTACTTGGCGCTTACCAGGTTGCTGCGGTATCTGGCAACTCCAAATCATCTTTGCCCACGCCCTTAAATCTGTCCTGTTCCAGCCAGCAGGAGAGTCCAGTCCTGAATGGCTCTCCTACCTTCACGGTCCCTACTCACCATATTCAGGATTCCACAGTGCCTAGCATAGGAGTAGCAGGCCCCATGGGTAGCCTGACAAACGTAGGAGGCGGTCTGACTGCCATAGCTCTCCCACATGAGGCATCCCCACAACCAGTTGGTACCAAAGATCCCTCCCGGGACACAGTTCTTGAAGTTGAGGTCCCAGAGAATCTGGTTGGTGCTATCCTGGGCAAAAGGGGTCAAACTCTGGTGGAATTCCAGACCAACTCCGGGGCCAAGATCCAAATTTCAAAGAAAGGGGAATATATTCCCGGCACACGTAACCGCAAAGTAACCATCACTGGTGCCCCCAACCAAGCCCAGCTCGCCCACTTCTTCATCACTCAAAAAGTGGCGCAAGAAGAACAGAACCGGGCATTGAAAGGAACTACATAGGGCTTACCCTAAACTACTGTCTCCACCTTGCTAGTGAAAACGTTTCATTTGAATCTAAACAGTCACTGTGCCTTCTGAGTCCAATAGCAGGGGGCTAACAGACAGACATCCACAGAAACAAACTGATTTTGTTTGCTGGGGATTTTAATGTGTGCTTTCAAGTCCGTCAATCATACATGGAATACGGGACCATTGAATATCCTAATTGCCACAAGCAGCATTCCTACCATGAATGCCAACCTGACAGGAATGTATAGATGACGGATACAGACAAACACCTTGATTTCTTGACGGAACATTTGGTTGGTTGACAGAACAAAAAAGTGAACTTAGTTTTTCTAGAGAAAATGAATCAATTTCATGAGATTTGAAGACTACAAATCAGAGACTTCTGAGATGAGATTGAAGACATATTTAAGTCCCAATTGTGTGGTTTGGATGCCGTAATCGATGCCAGCCGCCAAACGTGTCTCAGACCAGCTGAGGAAGAATCATGGGCAGACAATGGAGCCTTAATCCCACCAAAGTAAGTGTAATCTAAGACAAAAATAAAAGAGAAATCTTCCGGTTATTTTTGTGATTTTTTGAATCAACTCCTGAACTGAATAATTGAATGTTTGTGATTTATGCAACATTGTGGTGTTGTTGTTTTTTGTTTTCATATGCAAAGTCTGTTGTAGAAAGTGAAAAATATTTTAAAAAAGGAGAAAAAAAAATACCCGAAAAAAACATCTCAAAATATTTTCCTTTGCAGACAATCCCTTGTTAAAGAGCCAAATGCCAACATGTAATAAAAGAAGAGTTTAAATGAACTGATATTTATAAATGTTGATTTTGAAATGGAAAAGAAAACTAAGAAAAAAGATTAGAAGTTTTTGAACAACTTGAAGCCTTGATTGAGTGCGATGATTGTGCAATATACTGCACGCTTGTATGATGAAACCTCCTGGTTGCCTTAGATGTAGTGTCAGAGGACAGCTATTGAGTACAGTCTTCTTAAGACCCTGCATCCAAGCATTCTGTTCTGTTCTTTCCATTGGTGAGGGGTAGCAATGACTGGAGTTAATGTCTAGCAACCAATGCTTTTCAGGCCACGTAACACCCTCACATCTTCCTTTGATTTGTAGTTTCTTTCATCCACACCACTTTTCATCTGCTGTTACCCAAATGCAAGTTCTTCCACTTACTAACCTTTGTTATCGACTCTTTGGTACTCTCTCCCCCTCTCTCTATCATTGATTCCTACACAGACACTTTGCAGACATACATGTAGTTGTCACATTTAACATAATTTTTTTTTAAGGTTTAATTCCACCCACAAGTTTCACTGGATGGGTCATTAGTATAACCTTACCATATAAGGGTTTTGTGTCAAAGCTGGCCGGTTTATCTCAAGGAATGGAACTTGATTGGCATGGAACACACATTGTCTACATGTGTAAATGTTCTCACTTGTAACCATGCTGCAGTGCTGCAGTATGTTGACATGGATTCTCGGTGCTCATGTGAAGATTTTTGTGATTAAAGTTGTACATATATATCAAGTTACTTTCTAATCCAAAAAGATATGGTGCAAATTCATCAAGAAATTAAAAAAAATGTGTATTGTTGGAAAGTAAATCCTGTAAACCAATGATAAACAATGTTGTACATAAGTCTGGTTTGTCATAAAATGAGAAGTCTGGTTCATGATCAACATTATACATTAGTTGCCAAGCATATGCATGATGGCAGCCAATCAAATCACACCATTCAAATCGCCATGACATCACCCAATGAATAAAACATGTGTTGCATGAAGTCACATGACTCCATACCATTCTTTTAATTGGCCAGCAGTGATTTCTACCATTGTGAAACCATGAAACCATAACACAAATTGTTATGCAACCAGCCATCTCTTTTATGTTGGACAAGATTATAACCGATACTGGTTAGATGATTTTATTGTTTTCATGTTAAGTCCTTATAATTTGATGGACCAGCCAGAAATCAGCTTTGTCTCAAATCTCTTGATATCATTGTTTTTGTTTTCATTTGTAGTTTATAGCTTGTAGGGTTTTGCATGCTTCTCCAAAATGTACTTTAAAGTTAAAACTGCCTTTTTTTCTCTCTCTTTTTTTTTTTTTTTTTTTTTTTTTTTTTTAGAATCCCAGCCATTATTACGCTGACGTGAATCGAATGGTGTTACTTAGTTTGTTCTCATTTTTTATGTAAACATTTCATGTAATCAAATGTACATACACAAATACCCATGAAGGGAATATGAGGGACACTGTCATTCATTGCTTGCAGGGGAACTACTCATTCGTCTGCAATGCAAGATAGAATTCTAGCAATGTGGACCATAGATACTGAATTCTGGTATGATCAAGCTAGAGTTTCTCAGTTTATTTTGTTTTACAGTTCCGCCAAGATTTGATAACCAGAGTTGTCAATAGAGTTCCAATCATTCATTTGACTCATTGACTGACATTGTAGAATCTGTACAATACATGCAGGTTGGATGTTTGCATGGTGTGCAACCAAACATCAAAAGTTCAAAAGCTGCCATTGAAAAACCTGTCTGGCACATTATTGGCCGCAAAAGGGGTCCTTTCCTTTGTGCTTAGCTTGAAAATCAAATTAATGGATACCATTTCCAGAAATCTCTCAAACTTCTTTCAGGATACGAG
Organism: Luidia sarsii; assembly: GCA_949987565.1. Taxonomy (NCBI): domain Eukaryota; kingdom Metazoa; phylum Echinodermata; class Asteroidea; order Paxillosida; family Luidiidae; genus Luidia; species Luidia sarsii. The sequence continues at coordinate 40,053,575 of OX465101.1, forward strand.
TACATTCTAAAGTGCCTATAGTTTGTTTGGATTTAGTTTATACCCAATTCCAGCGATGTACTGATGTCAACTGCAGGCATGTTATTCTTTTATAGATTAAAACAAGATTCGGCAATAATTCCATTTTAAGGGATAGGTGGCACTAAACTAGATTTCATTCATCATCCTTAGTTTGTTGTGGCAAAATGCATCTTGTCTTCAGTAATGCACTCATGCTGACCTTTGACCTGCAACTTATCTTATTTTTCCATTGTGTTTTACTTGTTTATTAATGCAGTTTCTTTAGGTAGCACATAATTCAGGATGTCACCACCTTTTCTCACCTCTTTTAAAAAAACCCAAATCCACCAATTGGCTGCTGCATCCAGTCACTGCATTAACAACAGTTCATTTACCCTGCCATACTGTCTGCTTCTAACGCTCCTCTGCCTCCTCTCCCAAATCACCCTCGGAGTGTCACTGAAGCAAATCGTGACTGAGAGGCTGAGGAGTTAATTGGTTCTGTGAACAAATACACTGTCAACTGAGTATGACTCATATTTGCTTGTGGTGGCCATCAGTACCCAGCAATCTGGCTCATCAAGTCATACCCAATGTTTGTGTTTCAGAGACTAGTGTTTCTATTTGAGCCTTTCTCCAAATCTCGCCATAATTCTCACTCCAGATCCTACAACCAACAATTCCAATATTTCTACTCATCAGCCATGGCACGTTTGTGTTTAATAGCCTGTGTTGATTTCACTGTCTTGTGATTGTCCTGAGAGGAAAAGGTCCATGCTCTGTGTGGATGAGTCTGTGCATCTTCACTCCCTCCTTCTCGTCTCATCTCTGCCCTTCTCTAATGTCTCTTTGCTTATACATGTATCCATTCACTGCCACACATGTGGGATAGGAATGATTGGGCGGGCAAAGGACAAAGTAAACAATTCTTGTTAATGCAGTGATTGACCAATGAAACAAGTAGATTGTCAGAATGAGAAGAAGTCAGTGGATTTCTTATCATATAGACATATATGTATATGTACTTTATATACATATATATTGATTAAAATGAAGAAGAATAGAGTTTTAATTAGACTTATATTTAACTGGTGTTCAACGTATATGTATGTATGTTTCATGGAGGCATAATGTGGCCTGCGTTGAGTACAGAGTTGTACAGTTGCCTTCCAATGTAAACTTAGTGTTATTATGTTTATAACAAAAGATGATTATTGATAGAAGAACGCCACCAATTATTACTTTCATAATTGTAGTAATTTATATGTATACAGTGATTTTTAAGGGTAAAAGCTTTTAAATTCTCTATATTTTCTTTTAAATGACTTGGAACAAACATTGATTTCCCAACTGATTTCTAATTATATGAAGATAAAAAAATCATTAATTGGGACAGTGGAGATCACTGTTTTCATGAAGGGTGCTATTGAGTGACTGGAAAAAATACTAAAACCGGATATTTTTTTAACGATGATTGACTGCATCTGTCGCGATGATAATTTTTCAATCCCACCTCATTAAGACTCAGTGTTATGTTTTCCATATCATCTAGTTTAACGCTCTAATAATTGTCAGCCTTATTTTGTTTGACACTGTCTAATCCTATGGTCCTCTCATGAATTGTGGATGTTTTTTTTGTTTTTTGTTCCCTGTCAGCTGTCACACCATTCAGATTTCTTCAGCACTTGATTCCATAATAACTAGCATTCTTCCTGCTGATGTTTCCTTGTTTGATGGGGGGAATTATCACTCAAGTCTTCTCTGCCTTGCTTGTGTTGCCCTTACAACCTGTTAGTCTTATCTCAGGTGTACCATTACAGACTCCCTGGATCATAGTTCATCTATTTGGTTTTCAAAGAAAGCCCAATTATGCCCTGTAGATATTCATGAAACAGGTGCATCGTACATTGGCAAATGTTTATGAAGCAGGTGCATCATACATTGGCAAAATCTCTGCCCCTTCATTGTGTTTGCTGTGGTCCTTTGGGGACACAAGTTTGTGCTCCACCATGTGTCCACAGGTCAGTGCAAGGGTAAGAAGATGGTGTATTTGCAGGTGTACAGTAACCTAGGACTATGTTAGGGGACCATCTTACAGGTGTCAGGGTGTCTTGATGGGCCATGTACAGGGCAACATAGGCAGGGTTTTTTAATTATACATAATTGGCCATTGGGCCACTCAGCTTTTTACTGCAGTGGGTTTTTTCTTTTTCCTTTTTTTTTGGTTTTGTTTCTCCGTGCACTGTATACACTTTAAAGCTATGTTCATCCTCATGACGTTCTTTAAACCATATTGCATAAAAAAGAAACATGTTGCTCTTTTCCCCTGGAATCATCATTTTCATGTGTCCAGTGTCATGTCCTTCCTCGCTAGTTTTGCATTGCATGTTGACACAAGGTGTTTTTTGTGTGAGTTTATTTTATTTTTTTCCATTGTGTGTCAGATATTATTCTTCAGTTTCCCAGTCATTGCAAAATTGCAAAAATGTCCTGTGCCAAAAATATAACTTTTCGTCCACCATCATTTGTTGGATATCTGTTGACTTCTCAACATTTGGTAACCAAGGTGACGGTTTGTGTGCTATTAATAAGTGTAATGTCCTTTTTGACACCTATTTGTGTTTTGGACTTTCTGTATTCCAGCAATGACCCTTTCCCTTTGTACAGTTGCCTGAGGCTCACATCTTGTAAATCACCCCTCTTGACCAAATGGAAACATCCTAGCGTTGCCATAGAAACTGTTCTCCCCTCCATGCCAAGTTAACAGTGCTAATGATGTCACGGTTGCTCTATAACTCCAAATTGCTGCGTTATATTAATGATCACACGCAGTGTTTTTCATGTCTGCACAACGGACAGATTAATTCTCCCAAAGTCAAAGGCCTCTTCTTTTAGAAGAGATTATTCACTAACATTTTGGCTTTTAAAAAGAGTGCCTTCTTTTCCGGCTGTTGTCTAGTTGTGTGTCATGATATGGGTGCAGTAAGCTTGATATCATTAGCAACACGTCTAGTATCTCACCTCACCGCCTGAGCATTTACATGCCCTGAACAGTGCACCAGTCCTCTAGTCAGTCCATAAGTGGGGATGAAAAGTAAAATTGAAATTGATTGAAATTTGCGTTAAGTTTATTAACAAAATTGCAGGGAGGAATCTGTATGGAAACCGTCCAGAATTAAATAAAAAAATAAATAAATCATGAATCGATGAGAAAAGCAAGAGTTCTTTTCAGACTTGGCCCTGCATTCACAAAGCGTTCAAATCTTTGTGGACTGCCTACAGCTTAACAGGCTTCACCATTGGTCACTTTCCCCACCTATGACTGCCATCAGCCAATAACAGCTGAGGATGCTTCACAGTTAGCATTGGTGATGGCCGCCTGCTGAGATATCATGTTGTAGTTTAAATGATTCCATTGAGTAATGTCACAAACTCCTCAACCAGTACACAAGAGATGGTTCCAACATTCAGGATTCTAGGAGTCTAACATCTGGTTCACATTTCATTCTGATTTATTTTAGAACCAACATACACCTTTTCCTACATTCAGTGTGATATTTCTTTTAATCTTTAGGTATCCTTTCAAGCCAAACCATCTTTGCCATGTACACAAACACATCCACACACACCCTGACCCTTCCTCAGGATAATTTGCCTTTTTCATTGATTTTTTTATTTTTTTGTTTGTTTCACTGATAATTTCTGCTAACTCGTCTTTTTTTTAACCAATGCACATTAATCTTTTTTTATTTATTTTTTAGAGTTAATCACTGCTCTACCTGATTGCTACAACATCCTGTCCTGTGTGACTGAATGTCATCTAATGCTGACCTGGTTCCAATTGATTTGTCCTTTTAGTTTTCATTGAACTCATTCATTCAAGAGGAATGTGGTCATGCCCTGGTATAATTTACACCTCATCTCTAGACACATTACACAATCCCTCCAATTGTAAGTTAACATCTTAAACAATTAGCTCACAACACTTTTTCTTCAGATATTTTTGGAGTTATTTGTCTAACTTTTCTGTAAAGGTTATATCCTTGTTCCTTCTGTCTTCTTACAATAGATCTCCCTTACATCATGCAACAAGACTGGCCGTGTCAAGGTTCAGAGAGTTGGGTCAAGAATCTACACTATAGTTTCTTATAAATTTTATACTAACCATGTTTACAGGCAAAATCAAATTTCAAATGATAGCTACTTGTAAAAGCGGAGTAATTGTTATGATACAACCAGATACAATTGCCTAATGTAATAGTTCAATTTCAAATGATATCCGTATCACAATTCCACCCAAAACCTGTCACCATTTATTTATTATTGAAGTCAATGTTAGCAAAAATTATTTTTTAACATTTCTAGAATTCATTTTACTGTTGGATGTGAATTTTCGCAGAGAGGTTAATTCAGTTCTATATTGAAGCACAGAGTATGTTGTCAACCTAATCAACCATGTATTCTATTTGTATGGTAAAAAATATTGCACACTGCTGACTGATTTAAGGACCAAAAACCAAAAACCGAAAATGTTGAGGGCCTTTGGTTTCAATCCTAGCAGGAGCATTTCTTTATTTGAGAAAGGTCCACTGCTAGGGTTGCAACATCAAGGCTTGCACATTTGGTTGAATAACATTACCAGCTTGTATATAGGCTAGTGAGCAGACCATCAATTGCATTCAGCGGAGACAGTCAGTGATTAGTCTTGAGCGCATGCAGACAAATCAATCATCGTCAGAGTTTGGTTCGACTCATTTTCCCTTTTTGTCCCAGATTACCATCAAACTTAACTGAATGCACTCATATCATGACATTTGTTCCAAACCATTCTGTTGTAGATCGAAGAATGGTCATGAATGTTCCCGCTTTTTTTTTAGAGCTGGATGAGAAGAAAGATTGGCGAGAATAGACCTTTGTGTCATTAGGTAAGGGATGGGAGACAATTTTCATGCAAATTTTATAGCGCACCAAAGAATGCAGGTTTTCACGTATGGAACAACAACATAGCGAGTAGCGACTTTATGTAGCTGTCATTTGGGTTTGATTAATGCATGCATCCAAGTAGAAGTTGTGGATATTTGACCCCAAGCCATCACCCACTCCCCAGACACAACTCTTTGCCTTATTCCTTGTCGTTTTCATTACCCAGTGTCTACCATGGTGCCTTAAGTGTCCTCTGTCCCATAAGCAATTCTTACTAACGCCGCAGCTGCCTTGATAAACTGAGGCATGGAACGTCAACATGTTGTAACTGGGTGATAGCTCTGTGCTTTCTGCATGGCTTATCCCTCAACCATCCCAGCACTGATGGAAAAAAGGAAAGACAATGATGTTGCTCACCATCATTGCGTAAGCAATGTTTCTTCTGATGGGTTTGGACACCTTCCCAGGAAGCACTGCTAGTAAGCCTCTCACACCTTACCTTAACAACACCACCATGCTACTCAAAGGATAAGCCAAGCATGACTATCAACATGCATGAAAATAGTCTCATTACCTTTGCACACCATACACACCAGACACATTCAGTGATGCCATTTTATAACAATTCTTTTGTTTTTATGAAAGTCGCCCAACACAAGTCCTCTAAAGGCCACTCGTGCTGAGAGCTAAAAGAAAGGATTCAGAAGAAAAACCACAAGCAAACCAGATCAGGAGGAAGAATGATGAACGTTTATGTTACGTTTGAATTGGGACAAGTTATAAGAAAGGGGGAAACAGGTTGCAGGTAGAGAATTCCACAGTGCAGCAGTGTGCGGGAAGAAGCTAGAGAAACCTCTAGCTAGAACAGACAGGCACACCATAGAGAAATCACAAGAGATCATACCTACAGCTACCTTTAAGTCAATATGGGTGCTGGTGCATTAATCAGATTCATTCCCAATGAATATACCTCGGAATAGTAAAGCATTTAAACCTTTCTGAAAGAAGGGAAAATTACAACTTGAAGGCATATTGAAACTTGTTGGTCTCTCCTGGTGTTGTCACCATGGCAACAAGGGAGGTGTCTCATTTTTAACACTTGACTATGTAAGCTTTTAAGCATGCCCTGCGGCTTTGAATTAATCTTACCGTGTCAAAATTCAGACCCGTGATTAAGTTGATATGTCTTGTTGAGGACTACAAGAGTGAATTAGATCAAGAACAAGTACTCTGCCTGCCTTACTAAAGGCTTGAATTCTTAATGGCACACAACATATTTTCTTTTTTCCCCTTTCTGTTAATACATCACATGGCTGTTTTCATTTCTACTACTATTTTAATTTTCAATGTAACATTTACCATGACAGCCAGATTCAACGTCACAAGTGGTGTATATTATAATCTCACCACTGTTCCACAACATTGTTTGCAAATGCACGTGCACATTTTACACTTAATTACGATACTGTTCAGCATCGTACATTGACATTCGCTCCCAGAAAAAAACAAACCCCAATATTAGACATGTCATAAGCAATGTGTTTGTAGTTTCAGAGCACACGCCTGCTGACTGGTACTTTGTTTCGTTGTGATTAACATAAACCACATCTAACATTTAAAAACACCACCACCTTCAGAGCTTAAATAGTTATTTTTGGCAATCATTTGCATGGTGTAACCATAGTAACAGACAATCAACCTTCATCAACTTGACTGTTTATCCAGTCTCTGAGGCATGATGGGAAATCATCTTTTTCCCCCATTTTTGAAAAGATTTTATTTATTGTTTATTAGTAGTGTTCGTCTTCCCAAGGTAAGTATAAAAACTACATTTTTTAGACAAAGGAATATATTGAATGTGTTTTGCATAGTAAAATGAAGAAAAAAAATCAATATAAACCAAAGATAAAATGTAATTTTTTTTAATGTATTAATTTTAAACATTTTTTGTGTGAAGATTGAGACAGCGTAAATCGGTTATGAGGAGGAACCATTTGTGCAATAAAGTGATTTATTTTTGTATGTTATGCTAAACCAGTGAATTGCACCAATGAACAGTGATTCAGACTTGGAGTGAAATCTTGATTTGAACCCAGGATAAATGAATTGAAACATACGTTTTGCTCAGTGCATTTGTTGTCACGTTTTATCTTGCCACTGTACTTTGTGGTTTGCCTAATTCGACATTCGTGTCACAGTGTTGTAATTCTTTAGACATGTACATGAATTAGTTTGGAAGAATTGGTTTTTGAAGTTCAAATTATACTACCTCAGCAACTTCAGACAAGAAGATAACAATCCTCCGTACATCAGCACATACAACATACCTCATGAATACAGCATGAATTGGACCAATGTATAGGAAATAATTCTACATATGACACTGGGTGGCCTGTGTAAGGTGCAGACTGCATTTGTTTCTTTTGTGTTTGGTTTGGATTTTTGTGTTTGTGTTTCTATTTTTCAGGGAGGGGTTAAGGTTTATTTTGATAAAAATTGACATCCCAAATAAAAACAAAAAAGAGGCAGGTTGGGAAACGGTTTTGTTTATGTGGCTAACATAAATGGTTGATGTTTGTATGCTGCAGTGATTTTGAAAGGAAATTGAAATAATTCCTTCTCTTTGCAAAAGTTTTCCCAGAAGTGGGGAGAATTTTTAGAGCAAGCCTAAAAGCACATTGACCAATAGGACCTGTAAGGGATGGAGTCCAACAGACTTGCCGATAACCGGAGTCCTATCCCTGGTATGGGGTATGTTCCCAAAACACAAGGCACCAATAGGAAGGGTACCAGTATTTCAATGACCCTGCCATTCTGTGAATGACCCCATGGGTCTCGGCACTTAATTTGGGGTTACTGGCCTCCATCTCGTTGTAAACTCTTGAGTTTCACTCCATTGGTAAACTATCTCGCTATATCTTCGTAATCAAATTGATCCAATCCTTGCCGACCTTCTAAACCCTACACAAATCAAACAAAAATCCTCTAAAAATGTACTTTGCATTGTCGATTCTCTTGAGAGCGTTCAAAATCTTGACCAAATGAATGTAAATGCATCGTCCCGATGAGACGGTTTGGAATGGCCTGCTAAGCTGAGGTTGAATGCGAGTTGGTATTGAAAGAACTGCTGCAATTTGGATGATGACCTTTGATAAGAGTGGGTCTCTGTGATCAACAGCTCGCTCCAAAGGTGAGTTTATTATCTCAGAGGTCAAGCAACAACAGATAAAACGTCATCGTGTAACTCCAGGGATTACAATCTTTGGGGCCTAAGTACAAGCCGATGGTACAACTACAAGCATTGTACTACCATTACTAAGGCATTAGATACATGGTGTGCGTGTATAATGGCTTTTTGCCTTGAAGACTCGATAGTTACAAAAACGCCAGTCATCATGTACAAATCCTGCTTACTTGCCGATCCTTGCCAATCATTGAGCATGGCAATTGCCAGCTACTTCAGCTCATAATTGAAAACTTATATCGTTTCAATGATAATTTATAAACAAAGTCGAACTTATAATCTGCATTTTTTTCATACATTTTGTTCCTAAAAGTCACAAAATGGGGCCCTTTGGTTACAGATTAGGAACGCTCCCTTCAAAACAGTTGCATAACATTGAACTTTGAGCTAATCATCTTCATCTTGTGTAATGAGAAATACTTCAATCGAATGCCAAGCAATTTTTCCCGTGGAACTGTAAAGTCATTGCAAATTATAGTTCACAAATTGTAGGGAAAAATTTAGAAGACAAGTCTTTTCCTCTTAAAATGTAAAATGATATTCATGCCTAATTTTTTTTTGCCTTATCGTCCGTTTTAACTTGCGTAGCATTTCAAGCTGTGCATCCATTCTAATAATGATATTCACGCAATCGTTATCTCTGTCTCCTTAGTCCTATGTCGACCATAGAGCAAGGAAAGAGATTCGACCTTTGCTCCTCTCTCGTCAGCAGTCGCCGACAAAGTGAAACAATCCAGGCGCAGTAGATGTTTTTACGCATAAAGCAATTTACAACTAAGACTATTTACAAAATCCGTCCCGATAACAGCGGAAGCTCATTTACTCCCGACTTCGGAGATCGCAAAGCCTAAGGCAACATCTCCATGGCAACCTGGGCAGTCAAAAAAATAATCGTGGTATGTTACTGGACATGCGCAGAATGACTAGACAGTCGGGAGTCTTTTAATGACGCGAATATTAATTGCCAAGGCTCCTAGATTCAGATCTAAAAATAAAAGGCGATTGTTGCGAAAGAGAGAAGTGGCTAGGTCGAAAGGTTTTATCGAATGAAAAAAAAAAACGATTTATCTTCATGTTCACCGACCTCAAATCCCCCATATGTATACGAGTTGTGTCTTATTGAATCCAAGGATCTATAGCTCCATGTTGAAACCACCAGTCAAGTGTGAGTTGGGGTTTTGTTTAGATTTGATGGTAATAAAACGTTATACAGGCAGCAGTTTGATAAGCAATTTTACGAGGCCCGATAAAGATGCATTGCGGATTATTCTGCAAATCGTTCCGAGATTTTAAATACATTGAGCAAACTATCCGCGTTTGTTGGATGTAATGAGATTTTTTACCGATCCTTGGATCACACAAGAAAAAGCATCTTGTTTGTAAGGATTTGAAAGAAAGAACTTCTATCGTAAAACGTTCTCCTTCCAAGAGTTTTCCCCCTTAACAATCACATGTCGATCTGGTTTTCATTTGAGACTAATAATCATGCGCACAAAGAGTTATGTTATTGGGTTGAAGTGATTGGCAGATTGCCCTTTTTAAATCCCAATTGTTACTCCAATTCCCAAACCCTGGTTGAGGCTTATCGGCGGCTACAGTATTTATCTGAGGAACACTGTACTGTAGCCAGCACAAAGGAAACTAATCTGCATATTTTGTAGTCATGCGGGTGGTTTATGGCACGGACAAAGTCCACAATACTCGTCCCCCGCGTTATAAGGTTTGTACAGAGAGCAAGCACAGCGCTAGTATCACCACTGTGGTTGGTCAAGAACAAACAACATGGCTTGTTTGCTCAAAGTTAATCAGTGATTGCAGACTATTGATTGGAGACATTTGCATGATAATTCCCCGTGTGGAGGAACCAGCATAAGTTGCAGAATGGGAATAATAGTACGGGCCTGTGACGGGGCAGACTTGGGAATAATGATGGCCGTGATGGAAGGGACTACATGTACATACAAAGGAACATGCTATCCATAATTATGGTTACATGTAATCTATGCTGTAACCTAACATTTTCATTCTGAAAAATGCGTTTTTTAAGTCACAGTAGTTGGCATGTAATTTACTTTTGGTTCCCACCATGAATAGAATCGAAATGGTATTATCATGGTTTACCCCTTGTCTTTTTTGGCGGTTTTAATTCGAGATTTGGCATCTACTCGATACCTTTTTGGAAAACGATGCGGAATTGATGTGCAGTGAAGTGTTACTTGTTAGTGAGAGAAAAATAATGTTCGTGTTATTTTGTAATTAAAAAATTAAAAGACATGAAATTCAAAGACACTCAAATTCAAGCTGAACATTTGTCGGTAAGGCATACTTTGTGGTGACCGACTACAATATTTATCTTTCGGAAGCACCGTACAACACATGCACTAGACAATCCTACTTGTGACGGCTTTGTAAAAAGAAAAATACACTCGTTTTTGTTTGCTATCTGCTGACCAGCCGTGCGGCGTTCGCCGAATGCTTGGCTTGACCAACCGACAGAGGGCGCTATTCAAGTTTTTAATGAGGGTTTGCTCTGTTCGGCGTGATGCACGATGCCTGCATGATGACAAAAATCAGGCAGCTCGGGCGGGATTTGAACCCGCGACTCCTTTCTAGTTTCTAGTGCAGATGTTTTTATCAGGCAGCGGGAAAATCACCGAACATTCAGTGCTTATTATAATGATTACGTCGAGCAGTGCACTGCAAACCCTCATTGAATTATTATTCATGCTATTGAACTATTCGTTCCTTCCTCCATGGTTTATCGAACAGTCATTACAGACAGATTATTATCTGGTACCCTACTACCGCCATTCCACTACATGTACATGACTATAATTATGTACATGCACTTTGGTGACATGCAAACAGCTGTTCGTAATCGTTAATAAGTTTTTACATTTCACTTCGCAGAGTTCAATGGAAATAGTGGAAACAAGGATCAGGGCGGGGCGGGGATCAAGGGTCGACGATGCTGAAGTTTTGTATAAACCATGATTGGAACAAATCAAAGCCGGATAACTTTGATTTTTTTTCAAATTAGGATAGCGATAATTATCTGGGCAGCGATAATAATTATCTGAGCTTTAGGGAACATTCAAGGCAAAGGTCTGGAACTTCAGAGAAATGTGAATTAAAGAACCTGAGAAAGACATAGGGTGAACAATGAAAAATTAATCTCAAAAATTATTTAGTGGGCCTGGCGTTTCGATCCTAGCAGGGCCTTTCTCTTTGAGATAGTTCCTGCTAGGATCGCTACGCCAGGCCCACTAAATATTGAGATTTGCATTTTTTAATCAGTAAGCAGTTTGCAACATTTTTGAATATCACTTTAAGGAAAATTTGACACAGTTTGACATGGCTGTATTTATGTTTGAAGAGGGGGGTCTCATATTTTTCCCAGTGTTAATTTGTGGGAGAAAATGTGAAGGAACAGAGATATGATTAGTAGACATTTAATGACAAAGGAAGCACTGAGGTATACATTTCTGTTGTAGAGGGGAGGCAAGTGGAGTTTGGACAGGCGTTGTTCGTAGAAAAGAGAAAAATAATAGCAACATTGGACGAGAAGCAAGATTTAGTGACGTTATATATTGCCTCATCGGGTATTGGATGTGGTTCCTCTGGTGAGGTAGCCAAACCATACCGGTGCGGCATTATTGTAAGATGGGCCAGCTGAGAGAACTCTACAATACATAAGAGGAACTAATCCTAATCCCAAGCCTAAGGTTTGTTTTCCCTTAGTAACGAATGACATCACAGCTAATTATGCATCACAAACGCTAGTGTCATGAATGTCGTGGTGAAACAAGAAGTTCCACTGCATTATTATTCACAGCCGGAAGGACAGGTATAGTTTGTGTTGTTTCCTACAGATAAATAATTAAAAAACGATAAAGGAAACGTCATTTAATATTAAGATAAGAATAACTTTTGATCAATATGAAACATAATTATTACATCAGAATATTTCGAAAAATTGTTGCCTGGAGTTGGGCGGGACATAGGCCGTTTACGAAATGAAGGCTTAGGCTCGGGCTCAGGCTTCGTCTCCGTCTGAAAAAACCCTGAAAATCCAGGTTGTGGTTTGTTTCCGAATTTGAAGGTTTGTTGCCTTTATGATAAGCACAGGGTATTCCCCAAGAAAATTGAGGCAAACGCTTGTTTTAAGATGCCTGTGATAATAATTATTATAACGAATAAGACAAAATAATTATGAGCGAAGCCTAAGCCCGAGCCTAAGCCTTCATTTCGAAAACGATCATAGATGAGATGGAACATTGGACACATGTGAACACTTGAGGGCGTGCTATTTTATGTACGTAGTGCTAAAAAATATAGTGCATGTACATGTACATGTACTTGGTGTATGAACACTCGCGTACACACGAGTAAACCATTGCATGCTCAATGTATCTGAAGTTCGATTAGAAAGTTCTATTTCTAATCGTGTAGCTGACCGGGAGGGTTGTGTTGACGGTAAACTAATAACGACTCCAAAATGGTGACTGCAAGCGACGAGAAACCGTTCAGCATCATTATCTTCGGGGCGACTGGTTTTACGGGGCAGTATGTTGTGGAGGAGTTGGCTAGAGTTGGTGAGGAGAAAGATTTGACATGGGCGGTGGCTGGCAGGAACGAGGACAAACTGAAGCAGGTGTTGAAACAAGCGGCTGAAGTCACAGGTACAGCACGCCTTTGTTGTATTGTACCGTTTTTGTTTATGTAACTCGGCCAGGGCACTGCTACTGCTACTGCAGTGCTAGTGCTACTGCTACTGCCACTGAGTGCTAGTGCTACTGCTACTGAGTGCTAGTGCTACTGCTACTGAGTGCTAGTGCTACTGGCTACTGCTACTGCTGCTACTGCTACTGCTATTGCTACTGCTACTGCTGTTGCTACTGCTACTCGCCTACTGCTACTGGCTTCTGCTACTGCTGCTGCTATTGCTAAGTACTGCTACTGCTGCTGCTATTGCTAAGTACTGCTACTGCTGCTGCTGCTGCTACTGCTGCTACTGCTACTGCTACTGCTACTGCTACTGCTACTGCTACTGCTACTGCTGCTGCTACTGCTGCTGCTATTGCTACTGCTACTGCTACTGCTACTGCTGCTACTGCTACTGCTACTGCTACTGCTACTGCTGCTGCTACTGCTGCTGCTACTGCTACTGCTACTGCTACTGCTACTGCTGCTGCTGCTGCTACATTAATTGGAGTGCCATGGAGTCACTTAGCAGTTAGTCACTAAGTAGTCATTGCTTGCTGTATGGTGAGCATGGGGTGATCTAGTGATTCTAGTCCCACTTACTGGGCCGCTAGGACTAGTGAGCTCCTCTGAAACGATTTGTGTGTTGATCTGTCGCCCTAGCGTCCCACCGCGTCTAATAATAATATGCTATTAAAACAGACATTCTCAACAGATGGCCTTAAAACAGTGCCCAAAATCGCGTCAAAAGATTCAATAAATGCACCTGCCGGATTCTACACATTTCAAGATGAACAAGTGGTATTTCAGCGGTACTTACGATTAATGTTTGGATTGCAATTCTGACAAAATGTCTCCTATGTTGGCATCGGACATGTCGACTTGTTCAAAAGTCAAAACGCAATATGTTTGTACACTGTGTACACGATGTAAAATCTCATCATGATCTTCAGCAATGAGCCCACACACAAACCATATAACACAAAGACTGGGTACTTACTGGACGTTTAGCATTTGTGTTTTACTATATTAGACGTGGTGGGACGCTATACTTGTAGATTATTTCAGAGGAGCTCCTAGCGGCCTAGTAAGTGGGACTAGGGGTGATCGTGATAGGCATAAACTGAAGTGGGAAAAGCGTTACCGGTCAACGGGAGGAACAAATAAGAGCTGTATAGACTCTGGAAAAAGCTCATAAAATATAAGGATGTAATAATTAATAACACATCAACTGCCCAGGTTCAGGCAGAAAACATATCTGTTTCAGATCACCAATTGATACTACTACTAGTAGTAGTACTTAGTAACTAGTAAAACTAGTAGTAGGGCCTATATGTAGTTTAAGTTTTTATAATGCTAAAACTGAAGTATCATGGATGTAAAAGTAATAGAAAATACTTCAGTCCAGTCTGAAAATGCCACTGCTAGTGCATGGTACTAGTTCAGACATCCTATACAACATACAGAACTCCAAGAAATTAAAACTGCTAAACTTGATCACAAAGGAAATGTTAGCTGTGTTTCAATTGTTTTAAGAAAGTGTTTGTTGGGCTTCTGCAAGACCAAAATAGGCACTGATCATTACTCATAACTTGGGAATGTGACCTTGCGTTGTGGGCTGACAAGTCATGCAATATTTAAGTGGAACTGTGGAAGTGCATTGATTTCAATACAAAGCAACACATATTTTACTTGCACAAATAAATCGTTTCATAAACTGGTCATTTCTGAGACCCATTTAAAATGTAAGTAACAAATTGGTTATTGCTCAAAATGAATAATCCCATAAAACATACTTAAATCAATATCTGAATATATGGTGCTACATGTAAATTTCTCTTCTTTTATCCTAATAATGGCTACCAAGAATTCTATTCTAGTTTGAAATAAAGGGACCATACTGTAAAACACCACCTTGTTTGTTTCAGAAATGTGTAGTTCAGAGCACAAAGTGGGTAACATCTTGTATGTGTTGTAAATTGAATGGCATGAATAAAATAAAGATAATAATAACAATACATGATACGATTAATTGTTATTAATTATGTGCTTTTTTCTTTTATCTATTCTGTCTCCTTGAATACTTAAGGAAAAGATTTGGAAGCAGTTGGTGTAATTGTATCCAATGTGAATGACAACCAGTCAATGAATGAAATGTGTAGCAAGGGAAAACTCTTACTCAACTGTGTGGGACCGGTGAGTGACTGTTGTTGTCATCATTGTTGTTATTTTGAGTTAAAAATGTTCAATTTGTGAAAATTGTAAAGACAATTTGACTTGAAACCCGGGACCTCCAATCTTTGTTGAGTGCTAGTGCTACTGCTACTGCTGCTAAACCTACATGTACGTACATGATTGCACTGGTACACATGTAGGTTAAATCACAGGTCTGTGGTGCATGTACATGTACGTACGTGATTGCACTGGTACACATAGGTTAAATCACAGGTCTGTGGTGCATGTACATGTACGTACATGATTGCACTGGTACACATGTAGGTTAAATCACAGGTCTGTGGTGCATGTACATGTACGTACGTGATTGCACTGGTACACATGTAGGTTAAATCACAGGTCTGTGGTGCATGTACATGTACGTACGTGATTGCACTGGTACACATGTAGGTTAAATCACAGGTCTGTGGTGCATGTACATGTAGGTACATGATTGCACTGGTACACATGTAGGTTAAATCACAGGTCTGTGGTGCATGTACATGTACGTACGTGATTGCACTGGTACACATAGGTTAAATCACAGGTCTGTGGTGCATGTACATGTACATGTACGTACATGATTGCACTGGTACACATGTAGGTTAAATCACAGGTCTGTGGTGCATGTACATGTACGTACATGATTGCACTGGTACACATGTAGGTTAAATCACAGGTCTGTGGTGCATGTACATGTACGTACGTGATTGCACTGGTACACATGTAGGTTAAATCACAGGTCTGTGGTGCATGTACATGTACGTACATGATTGCACTGGTACACATGTAGGTTAAATCACAGGTCTGTGGTGCATGTACATGTACGTACATGATTGCACTGGTACACATGTAGGTTAAATCACAGGTCTGTGGTGCATGTACATGTACGTACGTGATTGCACTGGTACACATGTAGGTTAAATCACAGGTCTGTGGTGCATGTACATGTACGTACGTGATTGCACTGGTACACATAGGTTAAATCACAGGTCTGTGGTGCATGTACATGTACGTACATGATTGCACTGGTACACATGTAGGTTAAATCACAGGTCTGCGGTGCATGTACATGTACGTACATGATTGCACTGGTACACATGTAGGTTAAATCACAGGTCTGTGGTGCATGTACATGTACGTACATGATTGCACTGGTACACATGTAGGTTAAATCACAGGTCTGTGGTGCATGTACATGTACATGATTGCACTGGTACACATGTAGGTTAAATCACAGGTCTGTGGTGCATGTACATGTACGTGATTGCACTGGTACA
Source organism: Luidia sarsii (assembly GCA_949987565.1). Lineage (NCBI taxonomy): Eukaryota > Metazoa > Echinodermata > Asteroidea > Paxillosida > Luidiidae > Luidia > Luidia sarsii. The sequence goes on from OX465101.1 coordinate 40,069,940, forward strand.
CATGTAGGTTAAATCACAGGTCTGTGGTGCATGTACATGTACATGTACGTACATGATTGCACTGGTACACATGTAGGTTAAATCACAGGTCTGTGGTGCATGTACATGTACGTGATTGCACTGGTACACATGTAGGTTAAATCACAGGTCTGTGGTGCATGTACATGTACGTACATGATTGCACTGGTACACATGTAGGTTAAATCACAGGTCTGTGGTGCATGTACATGTACGTACGTGATTGCACTGGTACACATAGGTTAAATCACAGGTCTGTGGTGCATGTACATGTACGTACATGATTGCACTGGTACACATGTAGGTTAAATCACAGGTCTGTGGTGCATGTACATGTACGTACGTGATTGCACTGGTACACATGTACGGTTAAATTACAGGTCTGTGGTGCATGTACATGTACGTACATGATTGCACTGGTACACATGTAGGTTAAATCACAGGTCTGTGGTGCATGTACATGTACATGTACGTACATGATTGCACTGGTACACATGTAGGTTAAATCACAGGTCTGTGGTGCATGTACATGTACGTACATGATTGCACTGGTACACATGTAGGTTAAATCAGAGTGTTCTGTGGTGTATGTACATGTACATGTACAAAGTACATACATGATTACACTAACATGTACACATGTATGTTAAATCAGAGGTCTGTGGTGTATACATGTACATGATTGCACCGGTACACATGTAGATTAAATCAAAGTTCTGTGGTGTATGTACATAATATTTGCTATGTTTACATTTCAAATTTCCTACTCGGTTTCCCTGTCCTTTTTTGTTTGTAAATTATCATCAAATAAAACATCAGAGATTTGGAAACGTCTGATATAACTGAAGGGTATAATTATTTGACACAATGCTGCACATAGCACAATGGTAAGCACATTCATGTAATTAATTATACACTCATACTGTACCCTACCTTTCTTTTATTTCCCATTGAGTGTGAAATATTAATTTTTAATGTCAATGTAGGAAATGCCTGCTCATAATAATCTTTTCAAGCAGAGTTTATTTAGTGCCAGGATGTCCATGTGCTCTTTATTTCCTTTCTTATTTCCTAGCAATAGCAAAGGTCATTTCAGAAATCCATCTACAGACGATATCATTTCCAACTCAAATGATGTATCTCTTTATATGCTGCCTTATTCAATTGACTGGTAGTGGTACACAGGTACAGATATATATATTTGACTAAAACTGGCCTTTAAAAGTTAAGAACTTAATGTGCTTTTAGCACTTAAGCACTTGTGTTTGTGAAATAGAATTAGGATATGCCTAAGGAAAGAGTAGAATCATTTGGATACTTTTTCAGAGAATAAGAGAATTGTGTACAACTGGTTTTAATGTTGACACTAGTTGATAAGAGGATGCAGCTATGTGTACCATAGACTAGTACATGTACATGTATACAGACATCCAATGTTGAATCTTCCAGTACTTGATCTTTGGTTGAGTTGACATTGATAAGGCACTGTGTTAAAATGAATTTCGTCTAGACATTGGTTTTGAATGTCTGTTATTTACCATAACAGTCATTTTCCCACCCTAGCTTTAGTTAATAATGTTTTACATTACAGGGACATTCAGAAATTCTAGGACTTTATGATTATGAGTTTATGACTACCTGTCATATAATATAAAATCATGGCAAGATACATGCACTCATTGGCAACCACACATTGAAAACAAGAATACATTTTTATGAAGACTTTATACACTTGTACTTGTACAGTGTGTACAGACATGTACATGTAGATGTAGATGTAGCATACATGTACCTGCATGCATGCATATTGCATAGATACACCCCATGTATACACCCCTACATGTACATGAATGTACTAGCCGGGATGTGCAGCTACATGTATCATATTCACAGTGTGTAGTGTACACTGGTAAGTCTGTCTACTTAACATTTCAAAGTAAAACATGAACTGTGACAGCCATGACTGTATCTCAACAGAGCATGGACAATACAGACTATTTGTTGGTCATTTACAGCCATAGAAATGTTGTATAGGCCTATTGGTTTGCATGGTGTAAATTGTTTAATGCTAATAATAGGGGAACGTTTTTGATAATTACACCACTGTACTTTACCAGCTTGGAAGTCTGGTCTCTGTTGGGTAAAACGTCTGTGAATAATATAAAGCATTTAACACAGGTTCAAATGTACACACATACTTCTTTTTTCTTGCTTGATTTGATTGCTTGTTTTACAACCAGATAGTTTAGTATTTACTGTAGGTACCTTACACATTACAGTGTTATGTATAGTTTAGCAAAGCACTTACTTGCACCATACAGCACCATTATGAGCAGTATGTAAACTTACATGTATCTTCCAAAGGGCAAACCCTTATTGAATATGCTGTACGTGTACCTTCCCACCATGTAAGTCATAATATATACACAGTCTGTATAATTATTTGTACTCAGCCTGATGTGTCTATTTTTTCCTGTAGTACCGTTTCTATGGTGAGCAGGTCGTCAGAGCCTGTGTGGAGAATGGTTGCCATCATGTGGACATTAGTGGAGAGCCTCAGGTAATTATGTACAATCAAATGTCATTAGATGAATGTACAGTGCAGTGAGTACACACATAAGTACATAGAGTCCAATGCTCCAGGCATGGAACCAATTGAATGAGTAAAATGAACACATTTATAAAATGTTAAATTGGTCCGATTTGTTGCTATGTATTTGGGTACAAATGTATGTTGTCTACTTCTCCTTTGAAGCGTTACCTTGTTAATTACCATACATGATATTGTACATTGTACATGAACTATATGGTGGAGTGCACACTGAGAAGCTTGTTGAATATTTCCATTTTAGAAAAAAAAACCCACTAACATGTACCGGTAATATGTTTGCCAGATTAGGTCACATATGCAAAATAATAATACATTTATTTGCATATAGAGAGCAATCACTTATTTGAAAAAAACCATTGAATATTGGTGTGAATCATACATGTGCACTCTTTCCATCAAGCTAGATGTTTGAGGTACATGTAGAGCATATTCTAAATGGTCTACAGTAAATGATCATAGCATATTCTGTATGCACATACAGTGTATAAAGCACCGGGATGAACCATCTGGCAAATGTCAATCATTTATTCACATTTGTAGACTTATACATCCTGCATTTTAGATTCATCCAGAGTGATTAGTGTTTGCGATGGAGGTCAAAGGTCATTTCTAGGCATCCTTTTTCCTATTGGACATGAACACAGTCTGGTGGTTTTCCAGGGGCTGTATTTATCATGGCCGGTCTGGGAAGAGAGGAGAGGATACCTACATTGAGATTTTATATCTGTTAATGGTTAATTCAAAAGAAACCTTTAGCCTAATGAAATGAATCAATGACCAAACAAAAAGCAGTCTGGGTTTTTGTCTGTTATTTTTCCCCCAACATATTAAAGGTTATATATACAATAAAGGATAGATTGAGTGAAGTTGGTTCGGGTCAGACCAATGGGAGACAGATTGATCAATAGAGTGTTAAGATGTACATAGTAACAGAATGTTGTTTCTAATGATATAAGAGTTTGACCCCAATTAGAATGTGACCCAAAACTAAAAGAAAGAATGTTTTATGTAATGCAATACACTGGTCATCGTTCACCTCGCGAGTGTATAACTGAACGCAATAATATACATTACATGTAGTAGGGGTACATCCGTTCGGGCCCATGCGGGAGTTTTCCGTTGTGATGTCATACCCCCCGCAGTGACTGGCGGGCCATTCGAAAAGATGGCGGTTTGCGGGAACGTGAATTCGACCACCGAATTCCATAATTTTTCCCTCTTTATGAAACTCGTAGTTGAGTAGCACATAGGTAATTGTAGGCTGTTTTTAACACCCTTTCTGATAAGCCAACATTTTTCTCTGGGTTTCATTCCCCTTTAACAGAACAAGCAACATCTTACTATGAAAGTGACTTCATGTTACACATACATTACTTTTGAAATTGAATTGTCGTTTTGATCTCGCCTTTTTCCATCCATAGTTTCTGGAAGGAATCCAGTTGAACTACAATGAGAAAGCAAAGGAACGTAACGTTATTGTGGTCGGAGCATGTGGGTTTGATAGCATCCCAGCTGATATGGCTGTCGACTTCACAAAGAAGAAGTTTCCTGGTAAGGTGAATTTGAAAGAAAAAGAAAAGTTCACAGAAGAATTATACAGAATATTGCAAACATCTTTCTGACTCAAATGAATTAAAATTCAAATTAAAAAGATAGACCTCCTGATGTTCTGATCAAAACAGCAAGCCCTCTACATTTTTAAGAGATATGCATACACAAGAACCAATTGCATTCAAACATACATGTATAATTTACGTTCCTGATTTTGTTTTACTTTGTAAGAAATCTGTAAAAGTGGCTATCATGAATGTATTAGTCCCCTGAAGTCCTCATCCCTGGCACCTGTATATTTCCTTTATTCATACATCTGCAATCACAAGACTCATACTGTGCAGCATCGTTACCATCTACAAACAAACCCTGTTTTCATGTGATGAACAAATCTTGGGTTTGAGCCTGAGGAGATGTCAGGCTATTCATTGTGGACATAGTGGGACATGGTGCGGGACACTACATGTACCGTATGTGAACTTTTTTGTGTGAGTGAGCATGTGTGGTTCTGAAAAGAATTGCTGAACTCAACATTTCATAACAGTATGGTCTATCCATCGTCATGACAGCCATTAATGTGAAGTGATTTTCTTCTTAGGCATCTTAAACACAGTGGAGAGCTTCATGTCCATGCAGTCTGGTGCAGAGGTAAGTAATCAGGCCCACTTACTGGGTTTCATATGAAAGCATTTTACACTTTTTTTACATCCAGAGAAAACATTAAAAAAAATTCGCTTGGTTTGGCTTGTTTATACAGTCGACTCCTGTTACAACAAGCGCGATTATAACAACTCTGTTAAAACGAGCATATTTTCCGACAATTTGTGCATATTTGTATGGGGAATATTAGTGTATAACAAACCATTTATAAGGACATCTTTTGTAAACTATGGGCGCCGCGGCATGTCAAAAACCAAACCTTATTCAGGAATCGCGTCTTTCAATGCCCCATGCATGCACACAGTGCTGCTGTTTCATGTGAACGTTGTTTCTTCTAGCTAATAATTGGACAGTTTGTATGGTGGCCCAGAAGGGACATCAAAATTCGCAAATATCTGCGGTTAAAAATCTCCCTTGTGGTTTCAGACAATGGGGCTTTTAGGGGATAATGAGTGCATGGAAGATTTGCTCCATATCGTTTAATACCCAACAGTGGGGACGTAAACTGCTGCTGGTAAATGCTCCTAAGATTGAAATCCAAAGAATATTGGTGCGCCCTCTCTTGACTGATTCAAGAACAGCAGAACGAAATGTCTCGTTTTTTATCGGAACATTGTGTGTGAGTGACGGATTTACGTGCTCGAAGTTTCCATCGTGTCGGATTAAGGTCGTCAAATATACCATGGAGGAAGATATTTTCAACCTTTTGTTTTATTTATTTTATTCACCAGCATTTGTATTTCCAAATAATGTGAAATACTCTACATTGCATTGGCTTGAGTCTGGCTATGCATAACCAATGGGAATAACTGCACTCTGGTTATAACGAGGTTCTGGTTATAACGTGGGAATTGAGAAAGTCCGGCGGACCTCGTTATAACGGGAGTTGACTGTAGTAAGTTCTGGTGACTATCTACAATGATATGTTGAGGGTATTACTAAGAATAATCCCTTACTAGTAAGTGTCACTCTTTTCCTGTACTGCCCAGACATACTATACCCATGCCTTTTTCTGCTGTCGTCTTTCCAGGGTTCTGGGGGTCATTTCACCACCTACCAATCAGCCATTCATGGCTTTGCTCACAGTGACGAGTTGCCCAAACTACGCAAGCAGTTCAACTACAAACCCATGCCCAAGTATACGCCAAAGCTGCAGAAAAGGTGACACTTTGGGAAGTGACTGGCAGACAAAGTAAACAAATCTTGACAAGGACATTGCTGACAGGCTTCATATGTCAATTAGATTGATGCATTCAAGACAGAGATCCAACAAGGAAATTATGAGACCTTTGAATAATCTTCTCACAAGATGTAGAAAGCATCCAATCTGTAGAATGCACAGATTTGATAATCAGTTTTGTTTTGCATTTTATCATGCAGAGGTGCTGTGTTCTACAACGAGAAGACCAAGAAGTGGTGCACTGTTTTCCCCGGATCAGATGCATCAGTTGTCAGAAGATCGCAGCGTTTCCTCTATGAGAACAATGATGAACGACCAGTAAGATGAGGCAAATCCTTCCTCTAGACTATTGTCAGAATTTCACTTTGTTGTGGTTTATTCTCATTCAAAATTTCTGAATAAAAAGGAGTTGTGATGGATATACAATACCTAATTCAGTGTAATAGTTGGGCCATTGAGATACTCTGACAAATGACCAAGTGTTTTCACTTTCAAATAAAACAGAGTTTGGCTTATCCAAATCTACACAAAAGAAATTGAAATTATTGTTTGGGGGTCCAAAGCCTTTGTAGATGTCCTTTATTGGTTATGATTCCAATTACTGGTATACTCATGGACATCCAAAATGATATGACCATCTACGACTTGAAAATAGAAGAAAAAATTGACATTGGTGAATTTTCTGACAGAAAGCCTCCTTGATAGCCTGCATTTCCAAGCCAACAGAGAAGTCAAGTCAGATCACTATTATTCAATGTTTATTTGAAAATCCTGTCTTTACAAAGGAAGAGTTTTATCTTTCTTTGTGTATCCGATAGCATCTCTGTGCTCTTGGTTTGTTTGTGTTGTTAGTGTGCTTGATCTTTCTTTGTCTGCTCATCTGTTATCTTTCTGTGTTCTTGTCAGGTGCAATACGGAGCCTATGCTGAGATTGGAGGGTTTTTATCCCTCATGGTGCTCCTGGTATTTGGTGTGATCTTCTCATTCTTTGCCAAATTCAGCTATGGGAGGAAACTCCTGGAAAAGGTGAGATGGAGACTGGTGATAATTCTATTGTAACACTGACTTCCCATTCATTATGATTCTGACACATTGACTAGTAGTGACAGAATGTATGAATTGATTCCTTATAAAGTAATGTCAATTTGACTTAGCTACCTTTCCTCTGTTTTTCATTTGAAATGTATAAATCAGGTTTTTTTAATGATTTATCACATGGATTCAGGAATGCTCTCCAATTAGTGTACTTGTGTTAGTAAATGATAAAAAAGTGTATTGATTTATTATTCTTCAACCTTTCGAGGACCAGATGTTCTGCCTTTTTGAAAAGACCTGCTCAGAACAAAATGACAAGTCCTTTCAATTGAGATATTTTAGATGTACATCAGTAAATGGTTGAATTGCTTCAGACTGGCACCCCCACCCCGGCAAAGCCTAGTTGACTATTTGGGAAGGCCACCATACCGTTATATAAGGGGTGGTCTCATTTTCATTTGCCGTTCTGTGCCATTTTTCAGTTACCTGTATGTCATTTATGTTGGTATGTACCGGTAGTTTTAAAATCTTTGTATCACTTCAGGTTGATTATTTCTTACATGTAAGTGTCCTTGACCTTTGTAACAAAGCAACCAAGGAAGTGTGCTTTTTATTCATTGCAAGCTATTAATGTTTAGTCTCATGTTTTTCCTATCACAGTATCCAAAGTTGTTTACTGGCGGTATGTTTAGCCATGAAGGACCCACACGTAATCAGATGGCAGGGACTACATTCAGCTTGGTCCTGCAGGCTGAGGGATTTAGCAACACTTCCGATGAAGACCTGACCAATCATGATGTCACCATGGTCACCAAGGTGACTGGTCCTGGTAAGAATTTAGACTTGAGTGTATCTGACATTAGGGGTGTTTCCTCTGTCCCAAATCAATGCGATTTTTTGGATCGTGATTCAAACTCTATCCTTTTTTTGTGTGGACACAATCAATTTGAATCGTGATTTGGACCCTACTATCAGTGAGACTTTTCCAAAGAATCACGTTAATTTTGCAATGCACTGAATCGCATTGTTTTTTTTTTCAATCGCACAATGCACCACCCAGTGTCGTGCTTGTTTATGTGATTCCCTACATGGCCCTCAAGGACACGCCCACCATTTGACCACAACTGCTAACCACAGTCAGCTTGTGATTGTTTGGCCTGTGTGAATGCAAGAAAAATAAAATGAAATTTGAATCACAATTATTTGGGCAGTAAAAATGGCACCATTCTACACTTATTGAGGGCAGTCACATCTGAAAGCAATTTATGAAAATAGCAATAAAAATTTGATGGGACTAAGACTAGAACCTGAGACTTCAGGATTAATGTACCACATGAGAAAGTTCTATCTGACTGCAACGCATAGTGTTACACAAATTTGAATTTACCACAAGACCTTGATCAACTTAAACATGTAAGATGTCTGCTCAAGAATCTAGGAGTTATGGTTCAAATAATTCTGTGACAGCTTGTAACTGTTTTAGTCACGCTAAGCCTGACCGTATAGTTCTAAGAGCTCACTGGAAAGAGCAAACCATAAATTACATGTAGTTTCAAACTCACTGATGCAATTCATATTAGAACTATACATTGATTAATGCTTATGTATTTGTTTGCATCCAGAACCAGGCTACGTGTGTACTCCCATCGTTATGGTTCAGGCAGGTCTTGTCATCTTGATGGAGAAGGATGACCTTCCAGCCAGGTAAACTGCATGTCAAACAAATCCACTTTGTCCCTTTGGTGACTGTGCTCTCTCATCAATGATGCTTTAATTCCACATACATGTAGGTATACCAGGCATGGATTTAAAACTCTCTGGTATATGATGCATTTAAGTGAGTCATTTTTACATTCATGAACTTACATTTGGGCTGGAAGGGTTGGCCTAGGATTCATAATCAGCCAATGCAGAGGGTATGCCATGTTTTAACTTGGAGTTGAATGGAAGTTCTCACTTGTAATGGAGGCCAACCAAAATGTAGGTAGGTTAACACAAATGCAAAGGTGTTTTAGATTGAACCAGATGCCATGCCAATATTGAGTTCCTCTGTTTCTCCCGTGTTGTATGCAGTGGAGGCGTATTCTCTCCTGCTGCATTGTTCTCCAGAACCCGTCTGATTGAGAGGCTGGACAAACGTGGCTTGAAGTTCAGTGTAGTGGAGACCAACCAGGCTAAGAACTAAAAAACACAATGGCTGATGCTGACTCAAAAAATAGTCCATCAAGTATAATCAGCCACTTATCCAGCATGAATATAACATGGACTACAGATTGGTTAAAAATCTGAAGTCAATTGGAAGCAGCTACATGTAAATGTGCACTGTATTTAAAACGTAATGTTGACAGGCATGTTTGAATATTACCGTATGCAGAATTTCTAAGAAAGCTTTAATATTTAGCACATACTGTTGCAGTCTGTGGTTTGGTCTCCTTCAGGGTTTGTAGTGAATGTAAGACTATTAGTAAATGGATGTTATGTCAGAGCTATTGATTTGTTGAACTACCATGCCCCAGCATGAAAATAATAATGTAAATCAAATTACTGCAGAAAAAACATGCCGAGTTCACAAAGAGAACAAAGCGGTGATGTAAAACTATTGCCAAACTGACATTTATCAAAACGATCAAACACTTATGAAGTATGAGGACAGGCAAATTATAAATGTTAATGTTGAAATTATAAGGGGAAATAAGGCTATTGATAGCGGTTAAGTGCAACTTAAACTTTTTGAAGAATTTTGACTATCTGGGGAGAAGATGAATGCCTTATTCTTTTTTATATAGCAGCTGTGGTCTCGGACAATGTGTTAAATAGAGCAATCTATTAATCCTTTTAAAGGTTGGGATCGCATCCCTAGATCTTCTCAATGTTTGTTAATCTCAAAGGTGTTCAACTTAACTCGTGCTGTGGTTTAGATTAAGAAGTACAATGTATATTGCATGTAATGTCCCATGTTTTGACCACACTAAATGAAGCATTGCAAAAATCTTTCATACATGTACGTACCACTTAGCATTCTAAGCTCAGTGACTGCTTAATATGTTTACGTCTTGACTGTCTACATGCTGCAGACCAATTAATTAGTACACAGGAAAACCGGTCTGTAGGAATTTGTACAGTGGGCTAATTGAAACTTTTAACTCTTCAAATGAAAAGTCCCACCGATTTCAGAGATATTTCAGTTACAGCATAACTAACTTCTGCCAGGCTATAGTGGGATTTACAACCTTTTTGGATAAGATGTAGTCCTGTCCAGTTGATTTCATATCAATAAATGGTCATAGTTCCTATATTGATATTTAGTGTTGTTAATGAGTATACTCTGGCTTCAGAAGCATTACAATGACAAAGTTATTGCTTGCTGTGCACTACAATATCTTCTGCATTCGCTCATACCATGCCTACTATGCCACTGGTCAAATTCTCTGCACTTTTTGCTTCCTATTAATTATTGAACAATTTTCCATACAAATCAGGAGTACATCTGCATCATGTTGCTAGTTTGTTTAGGGTTGACTACAAGGGGGCAATTAAGGCTCATCTAAAGCCACATTCTGTTAAAGATGATGCTGTGGGAGTGGAAAGCAGTATTTGTTGCAGTGACTGAAACCCCAGTGTCTGTGCCACCTCAATCAAGGTTTCCCCTTCTCATTTAAGAATTTGTAAAATGTCAAACAAATTTGACAGTCTCCTGAATAAGTGTGATAGACTATCAAGTAAATAATACTTAGGAATGGGGTCTCTATTTTGGTTTGTGAAATACCATGTTTCATTAAACAAACAACAATATGTTATAATTAAGTCTTTTTGTGTTTGTGGAAAAAATGGCAAAAGAAATGTGTACGAATTCTGTCTAAATCTATGCACTTCATTAATAAAAATGAGCTCTTTCATTTACAATCCTTGTCATTTTCAGATTTACTTTATGGTTTGTTGTCATTACAATATATTAATTAATGTCAATTAATGAATTGACTCGTATAAGAACGACTGAACCACAATTGTATGAATGAGAACAAATTTGTTAAGCTACAAATGGTCCATTCTCTATAATGGTCAATCTCAATATTATTATCAGGTACTTGAAATGTTTTACGTATTAAGTCGTGTACAAATGATTAGCAATCATCCATTGTTAAAAAATTACAAAGCTTAGAAATTTTGATATACAATTCTTTGGTTTTAATTTAAGTTCAATAGTGGCAATTGTCCATAAAAGTGTTTGTATATTAAAGAATAAAATATATCTTGAATTATAGAAATTTCAGCTATCTTTAAATAATTTCGCAAACTTGACAGACAAGAAATGACTATGTCCTGATTATATAGTAGGCAATATCACTTTTCATAATAACATTTTAAAACTGATACAATGAGCAAGTTCAGTATTGATGATGACATACCAAAACAACATGAAAAAGAGTCTCAAGAACAGTAGTAAATAGACCTGTGTATTTTCATTTTGCTCTTGAAGGAACTCAATGCCAGAGATGTAGCTCAGGAATCGGGTCTCATAGTAGACGTCCATTTAGGTCATTACCCTAAGCTACTCGTACTAGAACTATCACTTTCCATAATATGATAATAGCATTCAATATAGCAAACAAATACACAGTAACTAACATTTATATTCATGAGAATGGCCATTGGACTTGGTGGTCTTCTTTCTTGTATCCAAAGCACGCCCTCTGTTGGCCAGACTTCTCCTTCAGCTCCAGGGGACACTCATTGTCAGGTATTGCCATCTCTGCAGGATAAAATCCAAGAGATTTAAAAAAGATAGCGCCTACATAGGACATTTCAGCGAGCAACCAGGCTGTTTGCCTCCTCTCACCCACACACTCTATCTGTCCCAAGGTGTAGAACAGAGAGGTATCGGAACGGCTTCTTCACTCATTCTGCCTCCATCTGGAATTCCCTTCCTGGTTCTTGCTTTCCCCAGCCTACGATCTTGCCCTTTTCAAAAGGAATGACAATGCCTATCTCCTTCCCTTGGCCCTTGACCGTGAGTGGCTTTTCAACCTTGTTTGGGGCGAATTTGCACAACATAAACTACACACAAGTCACATGTACACTCATATATGTGTACCTTTGATTTTCATCTGACTTTAAAAATGTCTGAGATGAAACTTTAAAAACATGTACAAGGTTACAATATTAGATGGAACCCTATTGATAACTACTAATACCTTGGCCTCTTGACAGCAAATATAGCTGATACTGATGAGCATTGTCAATCCGCAGCTTGTGCGCCAAAATACGAGCTGAAAGAAATAACATCAAATAAACAACTTGTGACCAATTTACCAGATCCAAACCTGCCCAGATGTTTAATGTAGGTCGGATAGCTTTCTTAGAACATGTTTTGAGAATATGTCAGACCCTCTAAATTTTGAGATTTGCAATTTGGTCATTTAAGTCAGTATGTAATTCGCCCCATTTTTGTATTGTATGCTAATATTGGTGCTTTACATAACACAGAACACTGAGAATAGAGACGTTAGATTATGGGACCTGATATGAATACACTGGTGTAGTTTGTCATATAAATGAGAATGGTGAAAGATTGCATGACTTACAAACATCAACAGCATTCATCCCTGGCAGGACAGGCAGTGTCTTATGTAGCACACTATCATCCTTGTCACCCACGGCAACCATGACGGACAGGAACCCTTTAGTCTCTGTCTCTGTATTCTGTGTCTCCTGCTCAAACTGCTTCAAGACACAAACTGAGAAAGCAAGAATGATAAAATAACAAGGTTTGGTTATGGTGGGTTAAATTCCAAAAAGTTAAGTTGAATGGTGGAGACAAGTAGAAAGGGTGATCAAAGTCACGCGATGTGTCGTTGCTGGTGGCGACGTTTCGGTTGCTAACTGCTAACCTTCATCAGGCAACTGAAGAATGCGCGCTGCGGCGTTTATATCTGCTTTGCCGGTTCCTGTGTACCGGTTTGCGGACTTCGTAGTAGTGATCGTGCGGTTTGGCGCACGGTTCTGGCGTCCACTATGAGCCCTGCTCGTGGTGGGTCGGCGGTGTCCCGGTTGATGTTTTTTTTGGCAAAGTCGGATGTTGATGGCCTGGTGTACCAGTGTTGTTCACGGTCGATACACCGCACATTGTCCCAATTGGGCTGATGACTAGCTCCCCAAGCGTGCTCGGCTACTGCCGATCCGTCCACATGGGAGAGTCTCATGTCGCGTTGATGCTCCTTGATTCTCTCACCGATGGGCCTGCCGGCTTCGCCGATGTAGACCTGGTCGCACTCGCCACATGGAATCTCGTAGACGACACCTCCGCGTCTTTCCGGGGGGACAGGGTCCCTGGTGCAAACCGATACACAGGAGCCGGCAAAGCGGATATAAACGGATGCCACAGCACACATTCTTCAGTTGCCTGATGAAAGTTAGCAGTTAGCAACCAAAACATCGCCACCAGCAACGACACATCGCGTGACTTTGATCACCCTTTCTACTTGTCTACACCACTGCTATGAACAACCCCTTCATTTGAATGGTGGAATTGAGTGGCAGGAATAAAAAAAAAAAAATGTTTTGAGATGGCTTGGTGTACAATTTCAGCCTTGAGCCAAGGATACAACTAGAGGGAAACTCACTTGCACTGCTGAGTGTGGTCAGGTAGTAGCCTCCTTCTCCAGACAGCATTGAAGGCTCCAACAAGCCCCACATGTAGTTAGCTTCAATCTCAATGTCAACAACTTCACACTGCACCAACACGTAGATAAACATGGGAAGAAAATCTACCCCCAAAACAGAAAAATTTGTATAAATGAACTGCCAGCCAGTTTCCCTTTTCACTGATTTAAACAAATCTGTTTCCACTTTGTTTGATTATTGTGATACTGCCTTCAACCACATGCATATAGTTCAAGTTGCTTGTATAGAAAGAACAAGAGGTTTTGATGTCCAAAGATATACAGGAGATATTGGTCAATTGCTTCTGACTAGTGCCCTTATACTAGCACAGTTGGTTTTTTTGGAGGTTAGAGAGACAATGGAGAGTGTCCATACAGTGCTCATATGTTTCAATCATGTACGGGTAATTAACATATGCTCAAATACTAATTTTTCAAACCCCCTATTTGGCCTGAAGTTGTATTTTCACGAGTAAAAGCCTGAAAGCCCAGGTACATGTATCATAAATCACACGTTTTGGTTGTGTTTCTTTGATTGATTGATTGATGTGTTGGCAGAAAATAAGACAACACTTTGTTTGGGTTTTCAAAAATAATTTTCATTGGATCCTCACCATCTGCACCCATGGATTGCACAGCCTGGCCCCGACTAGAGTTCTGATCCACAACCTAAAAAATGAAAAACAAGTACAGGTACCAGACACAGATGAAAGGTGACCATACCATACTCTCAATACTTTATCACCCGTAAATTGACAAAGCTCACTCCATTTTCATATTTGCAGATAAATAATGTATCCACAATAACAACAAAGTCTCTATTCCAAATGCGGGGTGGATTTCACAAAGCCTTACGATACATCGTAACGCAACTTACGATTGATAGGCCGTATGGTGTCTGTGCATCGCTCAATGTCTAGCGACTGATCGTTACAATGGGTTTCATGAAATGAACCACTGGTCAGATATGTGGCGTCATTAACCACTTCGCGCCGGGTTTTTTTTCAGCGCCGATGACCGCCATACAGGGTTTTTTTAACAATGCATCATTTTCAAATCTCGCTAAAACAATCGGAACAATATATTTCTGTGAAATAAATCGATAAGGGTATACTATGGGTACAAGAGAGTAAAACCTGACACAATTCTGACGTCGTTGTGGCATTTGTCAAGAGATTATCCGTTCAAAAAAGGGGCCAATGTGCGTCGTCAGTGGACCGTAACGGACTTGTGTGTGTGTGTGTGTGTGTACGGTGCTGTCAATCCCTGACCGCAGACTCCAGCCTCCACTCCAGGCAGTCAAATCTTAGAGTTGTTCGGCCACAACCGAGCGTACAGATTACGGTAAAGAATGTGGGGGGAATTCCAATGCCAGACCGACGACCGTTAGGCTGTGTGGCATGCAAAGACAATGTCCCCCGCGTGCTTTCAGCGGCAGCGCGGTAGGTATCCCTCAATCCTCCACAGTAAAAGTCCCACAATTGCACAATTACTGCTGCTAATCTTGCAATTCATGTGGCAACTTGCGTCAAAAAGGGTCTTTGTACTGATTTGTATTGCTTTGTTCTAAGCTGAGAATAGTCTTTCTTTAGAATGTGGACAATAGTGGTGCCCGGATTTGGAGGGCCCCGTCGCATAGTCAAGCCAATTGACCTCCGGATTCGGAGGTCCCGGCGCGAAGTGGTCAAGACCAATGTAATGTGAATCCCTTGGCCTGGTGAAAGGCAAGATCTCAGGGCCACTTGGGACCTTAAGTCTTCAGTTTGGACCAGCCTACCAATTTCTGATTACATCTTATATTTTATGGTGACATGGGGTTGAGAACATGCAATTCTTTGGTCTTGAAATGAAAATTGTCGTGTCAAAGTGTACACATTCCCTTTTGTTAAGAACGTCTTCTGCAAATTCTGACCATTTTTAAGGAGCATAGTAATTTTTCATGATTGACTTCATAAAATTGATGGTTTTATGATACCCGGTAGTTTCATTTAGACTAGTACACCTGTTCCCATGAGTCAACCTGTAACTACCACTTACTGTATCATACACTGTTCTGACAATGTCCAGTAGGTATTCCAGTTTCTTGATGGGTGAATACGTCTTCTCCAGCAGATTGAAATGTTGTCGGATTCTGGCCAAGTCCTCCCCCTCGGGTGGGATGTAATTCCGCTGATGGATCCAATCGAAAAGAATAAAAGAACAGTTTATTCTAATTAAAAAAAATATTACCGGTATATGGTAAACAGATAAACTACTATCACTGAGTTCCAAAATACATAGCAACAGCATGCAGTTTGCAATTCTGGATAAACTGTGCCCTTAACTACCAGGATATCTGGCTGCTAACGGTAACAGAAAACCTCTTTCATGGATGGGGCTGCCATTAGCAACTAGGATGTATGATTGTTGATAGCAACCAGAGGAACAGAACATGACATATCCTTGCTGCTTAACTGTTAGCCAAGAAGGAAGGCAAGGTTGTTTGAAGTAATGAATTAGATATCATCTTTTAGACAGGGTTATGATAGACATTCATCCCATGAGACATGCTCTGGATAGACCTTGACTCATCGCTTTTATTTGACTGTGCCCGAATGAGCAAACTTTACACAACTTTACTCTATTTGAGTAAGCTTTCAGGTTAGCAAAGGGGAAAGGAAAAAAAAAGGAAGGACCTCACATGGTGATCCTTATCTGTGGGAAAGAGTCTTGGTTCATGATTCTTAAACAATGCTATTATCAAGTTCTTTCAGACCTTTAGTCCTCCATACCTTTATACCAAGCTCGGCTGGGGTCTTAGCCCGGGCAAGCTGTATGTTGTGATCCAAGACATCCAAGGCACCAGACTCCTTGTGGTTAATGATGAAACACTTGTAGATCTCCGGTTTGAGTGGGAGCAAGATGTACTCGTAAATAGCACCCTCTACAATAGCATCAAGCTCTGCCATGGTAAGGTTGTAGTACTGGGTAGCAAGATAGGATTTAGGCAAAGGCATACACATTAGGAATTATGTCTCAAAGTGCAATTCATCCATCACATCATATAAAAATATGAACAAAATATAACCATGCCAGGTACTGGAATGGAATGACCCCTGACCATCTTGTGATGAATACTGACTAAAATTAAGACATGCAGGCTGAGAGACTGACAGGAAACAAACAGAAATTATAGACCGACAGAAAAACTGACTGACAGAAAGACAACATGACAGATAGGAGATAGTTGAACTAAAAGCACAAAAACAGACAGACTATCTTACAGACAAATGCAGACAGACAACATAAAGACCAAAGTTAAAATGTAATGAACAGACAGAGACCCCCTTTACAGACATGGTAACAGACAACCATTTGATAGACGGACAAAGAGACATTCCTCACCTTGTCCATGGCAGCATCTATCTCTGGTTCTCTTCGATTGAAGAGATAGTTCTTCATCCCACTCATGAACTGTCTGAGATTACGAATCAAGATGTCTGGTCTCTCTAGCTCATCCCTGTCCTTGATGTTCTGCACGAAGCATTCCATCATCATGCTGAAATAGCTGCTCTTATTGCTTGCAAGTCTGAGTGGAATGTCAGGCAAAAGTCACTCACACACTTACAATGGGATCATTCTAACTGTCGATCTACTCCAAACCACTCATCGATATAGTCTTCGTAGTTCCAATGATGAAACTCTCTTGGCTTAACCTACTCGCCAGTCCAAAGTTAGTCTAGGGGATCGTACCTTCGTTAATGCTGCCCCTAGACTTTGGAATGACCTTCCTATTCACGTTAGGAGAGCTGACAGTCTGACCACTTTTAAATCACTTTTAAAAACACATCTTTTTAAACTGGCTTTCAACTTGATGTAATTTGTTTTTATTTAATGTTTAATGTTTTAATAAACTAACTTATTGATTTTAGAGTAACTCATTCTTAATTTTCTACTTGTTGTTGTGTCTGTAATGTTAATCTTTCATAAAATTTTATTTCATCTTTTTATATTTTCATTTCCATTTTACATGCTTGGTGTATTAAGCAATTTTACTGTTGACTAATATCTACTCATTTATTTTATGTTTAATGGTATCTGTCATTCATATATATGTATAATACTGAATGCCTTTCTATTTGTGTGTATTTTTGTCTTGTTTTATGTATCAGTCAGTGCATTTTAGGTTAATTATTGTTATTTTTGTTTTAACGTTATTTTATCGTATTTCTTAATTTCATGTACGGCACATTTGAACATGCATAATGGAATTTGCACTTTAAAAAAGAATTTGATAATAAAAATGAAATAAAAAATACAATTACATCATAAGAAAACAAACATATTGTAAATTGTATACTGACTTATATGATCAAAATTCGAATCACCTAAAATTAGAGGGCCTGACATTTTGACCCTCGAATGAACTTTTGACCCTCGCATGAAGGCTGAAACATTCTGCCTTTAAGAGACGTTCTGCTAGGATCAACACACTGGGCCCTAGAAATTTTTGAGAATTACAATACCATTAATCTTGATTTAATTCTGAAACTCCACAGGTCAATTAAAGCTTACTTGTGAGTATGTAAAATAAGGATTATGTGAAGTTACGAAATACATGTAGCTTCATATACATGTATGAGATTTTAGAATGGGGTGGATATTGAAGGATTTCTCTTACTTGTGAATTGCAGCTTGGATTTCCTCTGTCGGGTCTCTCATCTTCGTCTTTTTCTTAGATTTGCCCCTCAGAACTGATGGTATTAGAAGTCAGTCAGAAAGATGCAATTAGTATAAATAGTAATGATTTAAAGTCAGGTTTTGAAAGCAACAAGAATGATTCAGTTTCCTTCGCTTTACTTCAATAGAAAAAAATGATGACCGATGACTTTCTCAAACCAGACAGCAGTAACTAGATCTCATCTATCAATTTAAAAAAAAGTATGATGTCATTAGGCAGAATTTGCAATTTCATATTTTCTAGTGGTTGCTTACTTGCTCTGCTTTTAATCATAGGCACCATGTAAATAATGTACATGTTACAACTCAATCAAGTTTACAGGCTAAACTGGAACAAATCTATACTCATTGAAGCACTAACTTTAATTCACCCTTTTTGAAGCCCCAGCAAACTTGTTGACTGGATAAGGGCTGGATAGCTCAGATAGTAAGAGTGCCGGTGCACAAAACCAGA
Source organism: Luidia sarsii (assembly GCA_949987565.1). Lineage (NCBI taxonomy): Eukaryota > Metazoa > Echinodermata > Asteroidea > Paxillosida > Luidiidae > Luidia > Luidia sarsii. The sequence goes on from OX465101.1 coordinate 40,088,827, forward strand.
GGTCTCAGGTTCAAGTCCCAGTCCCTTTGCCATTTTTCAACTTACTGAAAGTGATCAATTTGGTCTTTTTGTACACTGTAAAGCACAACAAAGTGAGCAGGAAAATGTACAAAAAGTAGCAATTAGCAAACTCACCATACTTCTGAATTCTGCTGAGACTGCTCATCTTCTTCTTCTTCAGTTTCTTCATCTTCTTGGTTTGTGACATGCTGATTTCAGAGAGTTTATCCAAATTTGATTCGTTGAGGTCTGACATCTTGATCTTATCTTCCTCCTGCATGTCTCCAGTATGATGGTAAGACTCATTGCTCTGTTCATCCCTCAGAGGTGAGTACTTACTCTGGTCCATAATGGATCTCTCCTCATACTCCTCTTCCTCCTCATCATCATCGCAGGATTGGTCCCAGTCCTCACTGCTACCTTCTGTCATTTCTATCTTTTCTCCAAACTGGAACTCCCCAATTTCTTGTTCCTCTTCCTCGCTGCCATCACTGGACAGGTTAAGCAGATTGCCAACATTGGTGGTATGTCTTGGGATTGAGGGTGCTGGTTGAGAAGGTGCAGAACTGAATACATCTTGTGAGGGAGGAGATGAGGGGAGGTAACTGGGTTTGGTTGCCAGAAGTGGGTCAAACTCAAAGAGAGGGTTAGCATCAGCCTGTGACGGGGCTACTGACACCGAGGGCTGAAGGACAGCATCCAGATTGAATTGGCCTCCACTGGAAGCAACTATGGGTTTATGAGACTGCACTTGCTTTGTCTCAGTGGAAAAAGGCTGTTGGAGAGAGTCTAGTGTGACTACAGGTTTTGGAATTATGTTTGGAGTGGAATACTGGGAAGACTGTAGCCCAGGTAATATCCCCTGATTAGGCTGTTGGTATTGTGTTCCCGGCGGAGTCATTGTGGTGCCTTTGGGTGACAACGGAGGAGGCATGGAACTTGAGAACAATGACTCAAGACCAAATACAGATGGAGGCTGATGACCTTGACGTGTGACTTCAAAGGGTGTGTAATACTCCGTGGAACCTCTGTACCCAACAGGAGGAGAAATTGAGCACTCCAGGGAACTAGTAAGGTGGGTGGAGGATATTTCCTTGGGTGGAGGGGGAGGACTGTGAAGTGGTGGAGGATAGTGACTCAAGTTCTTTAAGACAAACTCCTGCTGACTCTGTGTGCTGCATCGCATGGGTTGTCTGCCAGAGCTTGCCAGAAGTGTGTCATCTGTGCTCTCTAACTGTCTATCCAAGTTCGTTGACTCAGACTGGCGGAAGGGGTTGCTCTTGTCATCAAAGCTGCAGCTCTTGAGAAGCTGTCTGTTCTGTGCAATGCTGCTGGAATCCTTGATGTTCCTCAAAGATACTTGCGATACTCCTTGGGTGAGACTCTTCATCTCAGAGGATACCAAATGTGTTTTTGCAGCTGTTGTTGGCCCTACTGGCTGCTTGTTCATTACTATGTATCCTTTGGGTGATGGAAGGCAAGGTGCTAAGGCTGGTGTGAATATTGCTGGGATGGGTGGGGAATGTTTCTGAGGTTCCGTTGAATATTGCAGGATGTTTTGCAAACCTCTGGGAGACTTTCTGGGGTTATCTTTAGAACATTCCCCTTGCTTAGCTGAAGGATCTTGTCTGCTCTGTTTTCTTGTCCAGAATTCTAACAAGTCAAACGAAAAGAGACATAGACATAGGTAAACATACATATAGAACTGTTTTAAATGTTAATGATTTTAAGGCATCAGAAGGTTTCAAAGGTTCTGCTTACCTTCTTCAAAAAGAGCCAAAGACTGCAGTGCACGGATATTACAGGCAGACATGATCTCTGGTGGAAGTGTGAGCTTACATGGAAGGGCGCCCCCATGGTGCAAGTGATGGAGAATCAGATCCTCAATGGTTGGGAATTCCTCTGAAGTACTAGACAGCTTCACACCTGAAAACCCACAAAAGGGAAGGGATTATGATCATGCTTTGCTTCAGATTTTGTTGCTTTGGCTGGTTGGAAGAGTCTAAGGGGTTGCCTCAGACTAGTAAATCTTGAGTTCTATTTGTAAGCCTTGGTTGGCAATCTACCCCTAAAATTATGAAGACCTATAACTTGTTAACCTTGGCTAGTGCTATTTGTCAGCCTTGGCTGGGAGGCTACCTAAATTGAGATAAAGGCTTAGACCTTCCTTAAGAAAAGCCACCTCTCTGAGTTACATGCAAGTTAACGGTAAAGTTGAGGTAGTCTAAAATCTACCATTTTTGTCTGGCCATATTGACTCTGAAGGTCACGCAGCGAAAGTGTCTTTACAATCGTCATATGACTAATACTGATATTTCTCTCTTCTTTTTTTTTTATAGTTTTGCTACCCTGATCAGCATTAGTAATTAGTAACAGAATTGGTGTGCATCATAATGATCCTTGGACTATTTGTCTCATTAAGGATGTCCAAAATAGATTTTTTTTAAAAATATATTTATATCTGTAGCCAAAATCATGGTTATTAAAGACAATTTTAAACTGGTGCATTATATTCAGTATACACAATTCTCTACAGCTGGATGGCAAACATGATCTTAAGAAAGCATAGCTGATATCTCACTGGGTGTTGACTTTCTTTCTAATATATTAGAGTGTTTGCTATTCTCCCCCAAAGTCAGAGCCAAGTGATACCAGGGCTTCACCTACCAGTTTGTGTGATGTGAATGGGCAGCTTCTCAATGTACAATCCTGTCCCAGTTCCTGGATGCTTCATTGTCAGCACAAGGTTGTCCTTATCTCTTGACTGACATACAACAAATGTCTGCAAATAATTTAACAACTTATGGTTATTCAAACTAGTATCTGCATGGTGACTTTGTCAAACCTTACCTTGCTTCTGTCAATCATATGATCTTCCTATAGGACAGCCTCCAGAGACTATTGAGTTGCCTCCCTCATAAACAACCTCAAAGAAATAAGGTAAACATCATACACAGTGCCAGTGGACTTCATGTTGTCCAAATCTCTCTTTGATCTTTCCCGTCAAGTTAATCCATACCACTACCGATATGACATGTTGAGTGGATTGTGCTATTCCTGTGCCACCCAAGGCCAACCAAGGACTGCATTGGCCTCTAGTCTTCCCCTGCAGACACCCAACACTCACACAAAAGGAAACACTGGCATAGTGATTCATACAAGATGGATATGACTGTACCAGTACTTGTCCACCAAACAAAGTTGAAAACTAACTCCAATCAATCAATGCACACATTGACATAGTAGAATCATAAATTCAAATGAGTAATGCAACTTCCTCTAGACAAGATGCAAGTCCCAGATGGGCACTGTTTTACCCAAACTGTGAAAGTTACACATTTATACCAACATCTTTTTGGATATTCTTGTGATGTTTACCATTTTCTTCAATGAAGTTCCTGTTCAGAGTACGTAAATGTACAAGAAGTGAATGAATAATTACCAGTAAATGTTTTTGATATTTGTGCCTGGAGTCCTTTGGCAATTAGCCATATTTACTCTACTTTTCTTTCCTCATTTGTCATAAAAAAATTACAAAATCATTAAAAGCAAAATTAGGCATAGATGCTTGTAGGCATAAATATTGAAGGTCGATTCCTAAACATATATTTCACTATACCATACACATTTACAGTACATGTACGTAATACACTAACATGTTACAAATTGCCTAGTGAATAAAAATGACCAAAATGCAAACTTCAAACAGGGCCTCATTTTTCGATCTTACATGGGGATTATAGCAGGACCTTCTGAAAGGCAGAAAACTGTAGAGAAAGGTCCTCCTAGGATCAAAACATCCAGAGTCTGGACTTTTTTGGGGTGTAATCATGTAAATTAAACTTCTCTCGACCAAATACAAAGAGAAAAGTGCAAACAGTATAAGTCAATGTCATTTTAAAATTTCCTATCTAGAAATCAATTCACTGTCCTTGACACCAATCTGGCCTAAACTAAAGGCAGTCAACGTGCTGACTGCATGTTCCTGTAATCATCTACCGGTATGATTAAATTTCCTCCAGTTCTTGGACAACTTCCCTATCTGTTTCCTCTGTTTTGTCTGAACCCTGGGGGTGAAATACTTCCCTTCCCAGCCCACATCTTCATTCCAATCAGTAATATGAAAACCCATTTTCCAGGCTGTCTGGAAACTCTCAAACTGTTTTCTCAGAAGATGAGCCAATTCTGAACCACATCCACTTGGTGCAATCAATGTGTTAATGATGACAGTGACAGCATTAATGAATTAGGATACAGTCTGCAAGCTTTGCTTCAGGAGTGCCAAAGGGACCCTCCCTTTCATTTTGGATGGTTTTGGAGGACGGATGAGTGACAAGGTTAACCCAGCTTGTGGCAACCTCAGGAGAAAAATATGGTCAACCCAACCGGTAACCCTGAATTATACACACACTGGTAACACTTGACAGACAGCAATGCCTGTGATGTCACAGAATGAATAATTAGTGATATTACCAAGTTCAACCTATGCACTGACAGGAACCATGCAACAACATATAAAGTCAAGTCAAATGTGGCTGGCTCATGAAACAGGCTTTATCTTAAATCTTACAGCAAGTTTGACCTCTGTAGCACATTCCATTCCTGAGATATATCGAAAGTCATGTAGTGATCTCTGTCACTGAAAATGAAACCATGAAAAGCTTTGTGGAGAAATGGCTATTCTAAACATTTTTACTAGGGGATAAAAGTGGCAAGGTGAAGCTTCTTCTTACTGATTATGTAAGAATAGACATCAACCATATCACAACGTAAAAAATAAAATCACCTAAGAAATTGACAATTTTAAGAAAAAAATCACCCTGTTGGGTGGAACAGCCGATACAGTTACATGGTCATAGATACTGTTAAACTGATGACTGATATTGGGTAGAAATATTCGATAGATCATGGACTGAGACTAGTGACTGCAGCGTTGGTCCAGAACAGTGTTTGACCACACTAGACTGACTATCTAAAACTATTTCCTTCCAATTAAGAAATTAAAAAAATTCTAGCTGAGGTGTTTGTTTATCAATTAGATGTACTGTATGTCTGCTACATGTGTACATCTAGTACAGATTGATCTGACATAATGCATACTATTTGACTATGGGATTTCCTCTTCTCCTATCTGATCTACTGTATGACAACATTTTGTTAGCTCATTACAAGAAAGTAACTCAAAAGATTGTTGACATGGATTGGACAAAAATGTGTTGCTTAGCAAACACTTGTTACATCTGAAAGCTTTCTTACCCCAACTGGTTGTCCTTGCAGATAGTGTATAGCAGCAGCCCGTGGTGTGTGAGGCAGGAACCAGACTGGTTTGGTGTGCACCAGCCTTGTAAGTAAGGATAACTCCATGGAGTCATCACCATGGCGACCAGGGTGACGATGTGGGTTGGTGAAGGTCTCTTGAATAGTTAGCGGCTGCAGAACTGGTGATGTAGGCAAGATGAGGCTCTGTACAGACTATGATAAAATAGACATGAGTTTCAGACTGTAGCCATGGTAGCATTATAAACACTCTGTACCATCAATTATAATTGTTGGCTGCAGAACTGGTGATGTAGGCAAGATGAGGCTCTGTACAGACTGTGATCAAATAGATGTAGCATTATAAACACTCTGTACCATCAATTAGAATTGTTGGCTGCAGAACTGGTGATGTACATGTCGGCAAGATGAGGCTCTGTACAGACTGTGATCAAATAGATGTAGCATTATAAACACTCTGTACCATCAATTAGAATTGTTGGCTGCAGAACTGGTGATGTAGGCAAGATGAGGCTCTGTACAGACTATGATAAAATAGATGTAACATTATAAACACTCTGTACCATCAATTAGAATTCAAAGTTAAAGGGTTAATGCATCCATGGATTAACAAATCTAACCTTTCTTTTCTGAAAATTTAGTGGGCCTGACGTTTCAATCCTAGCAGGACGTAGCATTTCTTTTTCTACCCGAGAATGGTCTTGCTAGGATTGAAACGTCAGGCCCTCCTAAATGTTGGTAACAACTACTTTTGTATCTTCTCCATATTATTGCAATGACTTTTCATAATGATATTAATTAAAACAAGCATAACTGCCATGGTTGCATTTCTTCATCTATAGTCATATTTACTTACGAACCTTCCGACTTACTCTTTCCCTTTGATCTTACCAACTTTGTTCATCTTCTCTCAATCCATTTCACTTTACTTCTCTCCCTTATTTTTTGTCCCCCTCATTCTGCCTTTAGGTAAGGTCTCACTATTATTGACCTTATATGTTGATTATTGTTTAGCATAGTTTCCTAATGTGGGAAGTCCATGTAAATGGAAGGGTTATTGAACTATAGACTGGAAAACACCAAATGATTTTTACAAAGACGTCGCAATATGTTTGGCTCAGAAATGCTGAGGGAAAAAACAACTGCCTCCCAGTGAATATATTGAGGAAATAACACAAACAATGTCCAACTTTCCGGACAAATCGACTTACAACAAGGAAGGGAAATATAAAAGGGGTAAACAACTTTCAGGATATAGATGGTATTTTTTGAAGGGATAATGGTTTACTTGGCAGCTTCTGCCTGCATAAAATTGGCATCTAAGGCCAAATGTGCAGCCATATTATAAATTTTCCCTGTATTTCTTTCAAGAAGACCTTATATTAATTGTTAATGTTAGTTAAGAACGTAAACCATTTCCTAATGGTTTTTTTTTATTTTACAATAATGCTTCTGTAACATTATTTGCATGACCAAAAGCCACTAGGAAATGATTTTCAATGGCTGATAATAATTTTGTTTATTAAATACACAAGTTATGGCTACTGACTGCAAATAACATTCTGATGGAAATTGAACAGGAAATTCAGACATCAATCCCCACGGTATCTACTGTCATGCTCAAGGAAGGAAATTTTTGGCAATGTCTTCTATTTTCCAACAACAAAATCCCAATATTACATTACAGTCTGATTATGTTTTCAATATCAAATTTCCCATACTCCTAATGCTTTCAATAGTTATTCTTTGAAATAATTGCTTTCATAGAGCACTTCTCAAAACTGCATGTGATCTCAATATCCTTCACAATAATAATCCCTTGTCATTAGGCTAATTGATACTTGGGAATGAAGACCTTCTCAACTTCTTGAGAGTAAGACATGAGTGGCTGCAATGTACTGAAGCACATCCAACATAGAAACCATCTCTACTCTTTCAGGGACCACGTCACAACCAAACAAGAAGAACCTTGTCACAGATCAAGAAAGACAGTAACTGAGCCCACACAATTTTCAGAACAATGTCCCATAACATAATTATTGGCACAAATAGAGAATTAAGAGGGAAAAACTACCAAAATGCAATTCTGAATTGTTCCTAGGAAGTAGCAACCGTGCTTTGAATTGCTTGTCAACCCATCCCACCTAAGTAAGCTTCTACCTGATCTTACCTCACATAACACTTGCACAATGCATACAGCACGGAAATGGATGATTATAAAATCAAGTACTGCCCAAACTAATTACTGATCCAATTAATGCCTCCATGCAACAGGTGCAATAACATGGCTGTTTCTACATAAGGGAACTTAAAATGTTGTATAAGTCTGCAAGGTCGCTGTATATTTATACGATGCCTCTTTTACGTTTCCATGTTTAGCTTGAAGACATATTTGACCTCTTCTTTTGCCTACCTTTGACCTACTTGTAGCTGAGGTTAAGCAGCTCTTCCAGGTCCGGAGTGCAATAACCTCTACCCAGAGTGCCTTGTTCTGCATTTCCAGAAACTCACATTTGGACATGAAATTTGTGGGCATTTGCTGATTGCAAGCACAGAAGGAACAGGTTTTCTTGAGTTGCTCTAGACATTGTAGACACTGCCGTGAATGCTTGTAGCTACATGTATGTGTAGAATCTTTGATGTAGTCCTCTTGTATCTGGTCCAGAATGGTGCTGGACTGTAGGGACTTCATATTCATGTAGGGATTTTCATCCTGTTCCTCAACCATCTCAATGTAAAACTGAGTAGTGTCACCTCCACTTCTAACTTGAGATTGTCCTTCCATTATTTCCAGCACAAGCTACCAATCAAGGACCACATATACACCAATCAGAGTCCATTTTACCCCTGAACCTGAAAATGCTAAAGATGCTCATTCACAGTCAGTAGATGGTGCCACACAGTAATCACATGTAAGGGGAAGTCCATTCACTGACAATACAAGTATGTACAGCACATGCATGTACTGTACGTGTACACTGTACTCTGCATGTAGATGACATGTAGATGTAGATGCTGACTGACTGTCAGCAGACCTCATGGGATCAAGCACACACGTATGTAACTTCCTTGCTGATGCTGAGAAAGATAAGATCCCTCAGTGAGGCTTCAGTCATCTAGGCGTATATGTCTTCTCACACAAACTGATGATTTTCAGCTCTGCCATGGACTCGTAATGAAGCTGTGAATGTTCCAACCAATATACTGGCCACTGTGTATCTAAATCCACTTACATGTAATGACAGGGAAATGAATGTGCACAACAAGACACCATGAGAGAAACATAAGTGTAATCGGCACCACAAACACAACCAACATGTTACATGTTGTTTTCAACAGCATCCAGTTTGAACAGGCTTCTAGAACCAGTCGTTGATAAGTAACTTTTGGTTTCATTTAGCTACAGTTAACATGCTTACAGGATATGTAATGCTTGTCAAATATATATCCTGTTCAATGGAATATGGCCGAAGTATATGACCACTGTCTAAATGACAAGGTAGCATTTACATTGTACATGTACTTCACATAGACTTCCCAAAGAGATCATGTGTCTCATCCTGCGATGACTTCAATAGGATGTATAGTGCTATAATATCTTTCACTTTGTATTTTAAAATAAAATGCCTTCACTTTCAATTTGTGTGATGTATTAAGACAGTGCTCTGATATTTCCTCATCAACAAAATTTCCTTATTTCCTTAAATGCCCTTATTTGGTTAAGTGTATTACCGGTACTACTACCTGTATGGTACTAAGTAAGTACATGTACTGATTTACCGGTACTACTTCCTGTATGGTACTAAGTAAGTACATGTACTGTATTACCGGTACTACTACCTGTATGGTACTAAGTAAGTACATGTACTAAGTAAGTACATGTACTGTATTACCGGTAGTACTACCTGTATGGTACTAAGTAAGTACATGTACTAAGTAAGTACATGTACTAAGTAAGTACATGTACTGTATTACCGGTAGTACTACTGTACCTGTATGGTACTAAGTAAGTACATGTACTGAATTACCGGTACTACTACCTGTATGGTACTAAGTAAGTACATGTACTAAGTAAGTATATGCACTGTATTACCGGTACTACTACCTGTAGGTACTAAGTAAGTACCGGGGGTACATGTACTGAATTACCGGTAGTACTACCTGTATGGTACTAAGTAAGTACATGTACTAAATAAGTACATGTACTGTATTACCAGTACTACTACCTGTATGGTACTAAGTAAGTACATGTACTAAGTAAGTACATGTACTGTATTACCGGTACTACTACCTGTATGGTACTAAGTAAGTACATGTACTGAGAAATCTTTTTGCAAAAACTGTTGCCCTGCTGATTTTGTCCAAGCTCATAATCCGACTGTAAAATAAAATGAGCATCATATTTCCTGCCCTGGTCCTGATACATGAAGATTGAAATGTTGCGGATTTTGTTAGGCAAGGAGGGTTTGATGGAATAGCTTATAATCCATAACACAGGAAGTAAATTGCTGTAAAGCGGAGATCCCTATAAATCATTAGCAACAGACCACCAGGAAATGATATAACATTCTATTGGGACTTGGCCTAGTGTTTTGCATTTTTATCATTTAAGCAATGATTTCAGATAAATCCAGAAGCTCACTGAATCAAAACTCATTCAAGAGTAAACATAGTTACTCGCAAGCTTAACTGATAAACATGTTTACAAAACAATGTACTGTACAGGAACTATTTCTTAGCATTTTTAATTAGAGTGTCACTTTTCAAATTGATACGTGTGTGTTTGGACTATAATTGTTTTTATTTACTTATCTATGCATATGTTATTCTATATTTGTGCTGCTCTTTGATAAAATTAGCTTTTTTGCTTTCACTTCTGTCTGACAACTGTTCAAGGTTCCATGCAGTTTATTCTTCAGTCAAATCAGTAATGGCATTAGTCTCCGCAAAAACCTAGGATTGACAAACAGCGTTTTTCATTCACAGTTGAAAATACAAGAATGGGAAATATAACAACCATGCTATGTAACAGCATGGAGCTTTGCATAGTTCCATGGTAACAGACAGAAATTCACTTGCCAACCAAACATTTTTCAACATTCAAGTACCACACTGCATTTCCAGCTAATTTTGCTAAAACCTTGCTTACAGATGACTGAGTTTAAGTTGTGTGCTATTGAAATACTTGGAGTTTACATGCAACTAGTTTTACCCTCAGAAACAGTTTAATATTACTAGAAAGTAGAAACAGCTCAAAACACTGGAGATATACTCTTAATTTTCAAAGGTATTCTTTGTTATTCATTTTCAATCTTTTCAAAAGCCTCTGTTTTGTTGACCAATACTTCCATGAAGAGTCTTATCTGAAGGCCCTAGGATTAGTTGCAGAGTTTTTGCAAGTAATTGAATAAGTTAAGAATGTATTAATCCCAACCAACCTTATCATAGAGTGCAGATGTACATATGGGATCCCTAGTCAGCCCAGTAGAGGGTGGCTGTGCATACTGCATGGCTGGCATGGTGGACACTGTAGAAGCATTGTTGTTGGTACCTACTGAGTAGTTTCTGCTTACTTTGAGATGCTGATATCTGTCAACTTGTCTGTAAAGACAAAGAGAGAACATTCCTCAACTCTCATGATAAATCTTCTTATTTGGATAAACATCATTTGGCAAACTGGGAAAATTTCATGCAAGAAAACCCTTTCTAAGCTTAGAAAAGGTTAACATTCATTCAGAGCCAACAATAGTAAAAAAAAAATGGTAAGTAATAAATATCACACAAAATACTGCAGCTAATTCAGTTTGGTCAGACTCTGTATGGAATCCATACAGCATCCATTAGCGTGGGCCACATTGTGGCTTCAACCACAGTAGTCTAGTCATGCTTTAAGAACCTTCTCCGCATAATAACTGCAATATATTAAAATTGTCAAACATCAAGTGATAAATGCTAGAAACTTGAAACAGTTAACGATACTATCAGCAGATTAAACAGCCAAAGGATTGAATGATTGACAATCAACATACACCAGGACACAATTTGACATTTTAGTTTGGGCTTGTATTCAAGAAGGAACAGTAAGTGACACGAATAAGTTGATGATGGATACGTACAAATGAAGGAGCTTTTCATCTTGCGGACTAGTTGGTACACTGGCAGACACAGCCAGGGGGGACTTGGGTGCACTGGCCTTAAACTGGAATTGAGCCTTCTTCAGATCTGAGGCAACAAAGTTCAGATCACTGGATATACTGGACAGCATCTGCAACATTCAATCAACAGGAGATTGGTTTATTTGTGTCTTTATATGTAGGCCTATGGTATAACAAATGCTAGGTTACTTGATTTTAAATGGCACAACAGACTACTGGTAAGTAAAACAAGCTAGTAGACAAATGCATGGATGTCATAATTGGCTTAAGCCTTCAGAACAGGAAACATCAGGACAAATTAGATGGACTAGACAAATACATGTACATGTACATTTACTTTGGACAAGAAGACTAACAAACCAGCTGTCATCCCTACTAGTAAGGTGAATGAGTTTGGGAAGATTTTAATCACACACAACAACATGTAAATGTACATGAACTGAAATGCATAGTTTTAGAACTCAATTCAAGTTGGAAAGTTGGCATAGAGGAGGGCCAACTGCATACTCCTAACATAAGGGTCTGCATTTGAGTAATTAGGGTCAGGCTAAGCAGTTACCTGTACTGTTTGTGAAAGGACATCATGTGGACAACACTGATAGTGAATTCAATTTATGATTGGGTACTTAAGGGGAACTCTCACTGACAAGGCACTTCTGACACTGATGTGCACTTGAAAGCCTCATTAAACAACTGAATAATATCAAGATCAAGGACCAAGGACAATGTCATCAGAGTTTTACTGGTGAATTCCCGTCACATATTCAGATCAGATGGACTGGAGAAATGGAGATGGTTGTAGTAACTAGTAATGTCATGTTTCAAAATGGTGAGAAACCACTGGACATGGCAGACAGAGCATGAGGAAAGTTGTGGCTCTACCTCTACCATGGGTACCATACATGTCTGAATGAGGTAAGCAATCCTTCACACCATGTATGTAAACTTAACTATACCATTATACTATGAATGTACTGTAGGATGAGTAGGATGGGTAGTAATGTTACCAAACCAATCAAACACACACAAAGAAATCAACATACAAAACACCAACAAAAGCATCAAGCCTTACTACTTGCACACATATAATGCATGTGATTGTAATGTTTTAAACTAACCTCAAAGTAGCTGTTTCTTCGCTCTCTACCAGTTGGAGTGAGTCTATCTCTGCTCAGAGTTAGAACAGTAGTATTAGCCATCTCAGAAGATGGTTGTCCCTGGCAGACACTTAGAATTGAGCAACGTCACCGAGGGTTCTCTGGAGTGACTCAAGCTGCATTCCTTAACATTGACATGATTAAAAGAAAGTAAAACAAAATTCATCAGACAATGAGGTAGCAATCCTGAAACAATATAATGACTGTATAAATGTAGCTTCAGTGATGTCTTCACTCTAAAAAGGAACGAGATATTTCTTCAAACTATTCAAGTGGGACATACACGTAGCTCAGGGATACATATTACTTCTAAAAGAGCAAGGAATCAATTCAACCTAAGGCTTTGTTTTATGTAGAAGTGCATGTGTTGTGCGAACTACTAAAGCCTTTTCATCCTTTTGATCACGACACCATTAATATCTACAATGCAGGGCTCCACATTCTCTGCTCAAAGCTTGCGCATGCGATTCCCCCACCCGTAGCTTGCATGCATACAAGCCTTTATGTGCGAACCTTTGGCTAGGATGGCTACATACATGTAGATGCTCGTACACATGCACGCACATGACTGTTCAACAGTGTTGTGTGTGGGATGGCAGCGACACAGTCTGCATGCCGTGTATAGCTTGGATCCAGCATGGTGATTCCGTTGTACCCTGGTTTGCGTGCGTCTGGCGGCCTGGATCTCTGCCCGGAGCCATACCGGAGAGACTGCCTTGGACAAGGGTTGGACTTGGACTTGTTTTTTTTTTTGCGTACACAACGTAGAGCAAACATGTTACTTTTTGTTGGCTTTTCCGCTGCACAGCATAACAGAGGAGTCTAGGCCTATTGAACATTTGTTCTGAAACGGCAAATGATATTGAAGCCAAACTTGGCCAAAACAATGTCCCTATTGTCTTATCCATGTGTTTTTCCAGAGATGCTCAATGGATAACCATGTGACAGTAGGCTTAATGTTTGAATTTTTGAATCTTCAAAATTTGATACTAAATCAACCGCGGGCTCTGTGAGAGGGCATTCCATGGACTACATTTTGATAATCTGCATGATGTCATCTGATCCTTTTTTCCAGTCAACATGGAAGTACCCTCGACTAACTTTCTTGAAAAAAAAGACAAATAATTACCATATGAGACAGCTGTGCATTGCATGCAGCGGCTTCTCGAAACCTTGTGCCAGAAATGCAGAATATAAAGTGACCCCTTGATTGAATTATGCTCTGTTGTAAAGAGACATACTGTAGAAACTAAACTAAGACTCATACTATAGTTGAATTTAATTTGTGAAAAAACTAAACTCGTGAAAATATATAGTACTAGTACTACTACTAGTAGTACTACTAGTAGTAGTACCCTCCATGGTAGTACTAGTACTTAGTAGTAGTACTAGTACTAGTAGTAGTACTTGTAGTACTATAGTACTTAGTACTAGTAGTACTAGTACTGTAGTAGTACTACTAGTACTCAGTAGTAGTATTAGTAGTACTACTACTACTACTAGTACTACTACTAGTACTAACTAAGTAGTAGAAGTAATAAATCGTACTAATAATTGCACTGGTAATACTAACAGTAACACTACAGTAATAACAGTTACCTTACCGTATATCCTTCCGATCAGCATCTCCTGACACTGACAGCAAGCCATGTAGTACTACTACTAAGTACTACTACTAGTACTAGTACTAGTACTAGTACTGTCAGTAGTATTACTATAGTATAGTATTAGTAATGTGGCCACGGGCACGGTATCCACCACGAACCAGTGCAACGTGTGACCACTGCACTCTGTCGAATGTCAAGGCTGTATGTAACTGTGTAACTTGATGAAACAACGGCATTCAGTAAAAATCTCAAAAGGGCCTAACTAACTAACACTTTTATAACAGTAACACTAGTGCTAACAGTAACAGTGACATTGATTGAAACTTGGCAAGAAAAAGTGACGAACTTGTCTCGATCGTAAACTAATGATTAATGAGTAATGAGTAATGAGTGATGAATAACAAATTACGGAGATTTCATCGTTCATTCCATCTCAACAGAAGTCTTGAAGAATGTATGAGGCGCGTGATGATCACCAGCTGACGAGACCATTTCGGAGAACTTGTCTGAATAGCCTTGACATGGTTCATCGACTCCTCGTCACAACTTGGTCAAGTCTGTTCTGTACTGTCTGAAGTCTTGTTCAGTTGTTGATTTTGTGTACACCCCAATCCGGAAATACAACTACTAAGTACTAGATAGTGCTTCCGGTCGACTCGCATCTACGTCGTAAATAGCGCCCTCAATGTTCCCACACAAAAGAAGTTGCGCTTTACACTCAACGCAACTTTTTTTTGACGTTCCTCCTTCATACTTCAATTTCCTAAAAAAGACTACCTAAAGCAAGAGGCAGTAGGGCCTTGAGCTTTTAACAATCATATTGGGTTCTATTCTGTATCCGGGTTTCATTCGCTGGATTTCTCTTGTGTTTGGGTTAGGGTTAGGCTCGACTCATAGGCCGTTTACGACGTATTCCACCAGTGTATAGGTCATCGCAGATGTCTCTCAAAAAGATGAAATAAGGTAATATACAAAAATGTTGCAAACATCTGAAAAAAAATGAAATGTTTGGTCATTTTTGGGGGGTGTTTCAGTGGGTCAGTTGACCGTACCATTACGCGGAGAGGGTGGCGCACGGATCGGAGGGTCGTAATAATTATTATTACAAACCTTAACATTTTCAAGATAATCGTATCTTCTACACCTTCAAATTACTACATAACTAGTTCACTTTAAATTTCACTTTTGATAAAGTGGTCTTTTGTAAAAAAAATAAAACAGATTAACGTGATGGTCTGTATAAACTTGAGACACCTACGCCTGCATAATGGTACGGTCCACTAACTCGGGGACAAGCGTCTTTTACGCATTGCCAAAAGTACTTCCCCCGAAAAAAGGGCGGAAAATTGATCTGTTGGGGGACACTATGGAATTGGAAAGGTGTAACCGTCGATCGACGAGAAGTGACTTAATTTCACACCAAGCTTTCGCCACGCGTATAAAATTATCGTACATGTACAGTTTGTTCCTTTCCTGGGCCCAATTTCGTAGAGCCGCTTAAGCGTGGAAATACGCTAAGCAGGAAAAGTCTTCCTCGTGTAAGCAGGATTACAAGCTACCCTGCAATGTATTGTCCATTGCTTTTGACTTGTATTTCACTCTTCTTTACTTAGCATGAAACAAAAGTGAAGTTTGGGTTGGCAAGGGGATCCTGTGGCTCATGAGTTTTTGCGCTTAAGCACATTTTTGGCGCCTAAGCGGCGCTATGAAATTGGCCACTGGTCAGTGTTTACATAGGTCTTTAGTTCTTCTCTCACTGACGTGTCGGAGTAATTAAAAATATCATTAACACATTAATTAATGAGTGTTTCGTAAATCGGCGAAAAACAGTAATTATTTTCTACCATAAAAGTAATAATGACAAACCTGTGTAATGTTTCCCAAATTCAAGCTGACTCGGGCGAAGTGCCTTCGGTGTTCTTTTCTTCAGCGTCGTTCTTGTAAACAGCGCGCTAAACAGCGCACATACCACTCACCAGGGCTCGCATAATCGGTAGTCCCACGTCCCCGGACAACCAAATCTTCCAGGCTGCTAGCCCGACGGGGAAGCACAGTAAAAATCTCGATAAGTCGAAAGTCTTACAATGAATTCTTCGTAACTAATGTCAACATCGCTAAAACCGCTTCACCTCGATTTTTGTTAGGCCAAATGTTGTGGAATAAAACCCGATTGCGTTTCCTACATAGGTCGCGTAAGAATGGTTCTGATTGGCTGACTGGGCAAAGCGCGTAAGATCGTTTTTGATTGGCTGACTGATCCCAACTTAGAATGCTACCCACAACAAAGTCTGGATAGATATAACACGATGTTTGCGTAGAGGAGAATGTAATTTTGGGTACCAGACTATTAGGTTGTTTTTAACACCCAATCAGATAAGCTTATTCAATGCGGTTTTTCGCCCTACCTCGACGTGATAAACACTGAATGCTCAGTGCTTTTCCCGGTGACTGATAAAAATATTTCAGGCAGCTCGGGCGGGATTTGAACCCGCGACTCCCTAATTCTAGTAGGGCCTACGGACATCTTAACCACGTCTTAATTCAATGAGGTTTTTCTTTGCCCTTGCTTAAAGTGATAAACACGGGAGTCGCGGGTTTAAATCCCGCCCGAGCTGCCTGAAATATTTTTATCAGGCACCGGGCAAAGCACTGAGTATTCAGTGTTTATCACGTCGAGCATGGGCAAAAAACCTCAATGAATTACATTTTCCTCAACGCAAACATCATGTTATATCTACAGATAAACTAACTTAATTTCTTGGGTTGCATTCCCCTTTTATTCTCCTTTGGGCTCCTGTGTCTACGTCACGAACAGCGCCACCGCGCGATGCGTTCAGTGAGTTATCTATTTTTTTCAATTACAAATTCATCGACTCGCAAATTCTTTTTTACTCCTATAAATTAGGGGCATAGGTATTAAATAGCCCCCCAGATCATTTTATTAATTAAAAAAGAATCATTGCATAGGCCCTTTAATATTTTTTAAGCCCGGAAAATGCATTCACATTATGCTGAGTGTTCTCCATCGGCCTCATGGCATTATTATAGGCTCTTCGTATGCGAGTCGATGGAGTGTATATCCGCAGGCAACTGTTCAGAGAGTCGCCGTTAAGTCTGGACAGCTCGTCTCTTCGGACTGACTGACTGACTTCTAAAATCTGTTTTGCAAAGAAAGACGGACAAACTCGCCAATGCCATTAGCACCGATACGAATTACTAGAGCACCGACAAGGTGGTCAAAGTAAAAACATTCTCGATTAGATTGGACTTGGAGCATCCGACACCTCTGACATTTACAAAATAATAAAATTATTACTAATGAGGCTTATGCTATTCAGTAGGTAGTCAAAGTAAGATACGAGCTGTACGGCCATATAAATAATAAGGCTTACTTGGCTTAGGCTATTAATAGTAGGTAGTCAAACTGGGATACAAGCTGTACGGCCATATAGAATTTCTAATTGGTAACTAACTGTAATTTATTCCATCATTGGCATTGGCAGGCACAAAATGAAACATGCTGCAAATTAAAATAAATAACAAGCACCCGCTATAAACATTGGAATGTAATGGTGATAAATTCAAATTCGCATCACGAGCTCTTCTAATCAACCACCTTTGCCCCTCCCCATGTCAATTTTTGCCTTAACAATGAAACAATTATCATAGTTGTCTAATCCTATCTTTTCCTGGGGCACTGATCAATAACGAGAAAACCAACTGTAAGTTGACTTGAAATACTCGAATTCTGAAAGAGTATTGCAACTATCATTACAATACTGCCATCCCTTTGAGGAAGCGTGTAAACATTCTGCAACGAGCTACGTCTTGACACTGACTCAAGATGATATTGCACGAAGGACAATTACTTTTAATGGGCGGCAGATTTTCTTTATTGCAATGTTTACACCAAAACAACTGTTTACATAGCTGCTCTTACACAACAACTTGTGAGAACGATATTGATGGGAAGTACAAACCTTATCATGCGGAATGTAAAATATTGTTTGGCGAAAGTAAAGAGCATTATTGTGCAATTATCCAATAAAATAATCAATTTGGAAGCTTATATATAGACGCACCCTTTGCACAGGAGATGCTCACTCAATTTTATCTGACAATCCGTCAAGTTCCCCCTTAAATATTTTGTGATATAAACATCTGTTCTTAATTCAGACTGCTAATGTTAAAATAATTATGCACAACATGTTATTAATTTTTTTGAACAGAACATAAACACAAAATTCGTTTTCCTAAAATCTGATTAAAATTCGCGCAATTCGCGCAGTCATTAAACAGATAAATATACTTCATATAATTGTATTTTATTGTATATACCTTTAATGTAATAATCCATCTTTCAGATCATTCAGAAACTGGATTAGATTTACACAGAATCGACCGATCGGGGAATGAAGACAATTTCGTATTGAGTGTAAATATACATTTGACCACAACTTTGAACAGTTATATAGCTGCCGATGTTTCGTTTTTGAAATTTGGAATGATTTAGAAATGAATAACATAGACACCCAGCATTATGTAAAATTACGATATGATAAATTGAAAATAAATCCTATAATCATAAAGTGACACCGTTTTAATTACAACTGAAAATAATATCAATTTGGAAAAGTGTGGTTTCAAACTGTCTCGACCACCAATGACCTCCATCTAATACAAGGAAGGGAAATCAAGTGAACCTTTGTAGATTATGAACCATTCACTTATAATTAAAAGGCAAAACACATTATACTAGATACAATATTTAAAATCTTATTATAAATAAATTTCATCTGGATTAGAATAATCAAGCTCATATAAAAGGCCACGCTTTGCAGTGAAATGTGACACACAATAATTAATATGGCCAGCGCAAGCACATCAATATTCTGTATTCATAAATAATGGTTATGGTGAAAGTTATATTTCACGACGCACGTATAAAATGTGCTATAGCAAGGTGATTTTTTTTATTTGACATCAATGATCCATACAATACATGCACTTTTGCAAATTTTGTTCAACTTTCTAAATTGTGCCAAGGGTTACAACGCTGCACACATTATTATTTTGTTTTGTATACTGAACACGTTACATTGAAACATGACGTGTATTTCGTACCTTTGATATGCAAAATGAGGGTTCTCCAACGTTTCTACTTTGCTCAGTTGTAAATTTCCAGAAACAATATCTTTTCGATTGTGTTTGAATTTTTATGAGAAATGAAACAGACAAAGCTCAGTTGTCATCATTATTTATCCCTTTTTACTAAACGAAGTATTAATTCTTTACCGCTTAAAGCCATTATTTTAGTAAAGATTGTTGGATTTTCCATAATAAATTTCAGGGAAATTGTTAACTTGTTTTACTCTCCACACTCCCAACATACATCATTTACATTTTCATAATTATTCAATTAGATTAATCATTCACTGCAACAAAAGATCTTTGATCTAATCTTCAATGTGACCGAGTTTATTTTCGAGTAGATCGGGGTCTGAGGTGGGTACGAATCTGAGGGAACTCGTGTCCATAGGCATACTTCGAATACTCACTCTGTCCAGTTGATGTCGGTGGCTGACCAGCTGTGTTTTGGCGCGTAAAATATCCACGTGGCTTCCGTTTATGAGCGAGTTGTCTGCGAGGGAACACATGTTACGTATCATGTCCACAGCTCTCTGCAGACTATCGATGTGTGCAGCCATCTCACTCTCCTTGTCTTCTTTCTTCTTGTGCAGCTCATTGATGAGTCGTGTCTGCTCTTCTTGAATCAAACGGATCCGTTCTCGAGATGTGTTTTGGAGGTCTTTCTGAGCCCGATCGGTGCGCCGTTGTAGGTCTCTTGCGATCTGAACGGTGCACTCGATAGCAGTGGAGAAGACTCCCAGCTTCCTCTTGCACTCTGCTAGAATGGCCTTTATCTCCTCTCGTTGCCTCTCGGCAGCCTCATGGAAGGTTGCCAGTCGATGAGGGGAACGGGAGTGTTCGGTGCGACAGCAGGTGTCGCAGATAAGTAGATCGCAGGCCTCACAGTATGCAGATACTTCCACATTGGTGTGCTCACTGCATGTGTAGACAGCTACTGCCTCGCCATTTTGCTCCATGGTGCTTGGGTCACGACCCGTGCCCATTTGTTGTCCAGCTGATAGCCAGGCCCTGATATCCCTCATCACATGGTGACGAAGGGCTTTCAGACGCCTGTGAGCTGCTACACACTCGGCGCAGAGAAACTCACAGCAGTTGAGGCAGCGAGAGGTGGCGTGGGCTGCGTTCCCATCATCGCAGTTGGAGCAGAGGAAGGAGGTATTGAAGTTGCCGTCGGTCGTGATTTCACCCGCCAAGGGCTTTTGTAAGGACGTCACGAGTTCTAAGAGGTTGGCTAAGACGAAGTTATTCTTGAGGTCGACCACTCCTTCCCCCGGAAGGACCGTCTCTCCCCTGCATGTCGGACACACCACAGTCTCAGTCCCATTGGGCGCCATCTGGTCAAGACAGCTTTGGCAGAAAGTATGAAGACACTGTAACACCTTGGGATGCTTGAAGGTTTCTAGACATATCTGGCACTCCAGAAAGTCCCCTATCTTCTCTAATAAGGATGAAGCAGCCATTATGGTCGGCGATGGTCTCTTTTGCGCTGAATGTCTACAACCTTCAGCATTGCAGAACATGAAAGTCAGACCATACACAACTCACAAGTCCGTCCGCAGGTGTCTGCCATAGAGAACACATGACGATGCAATGCACTGTTAACACATGGTCAATAGTCACTAGAGTGTATAGGATTCCGTCCTCGTAATCGCCTTGGGGCAATCTGCCTGCTACCTTCCAGTGCTCATCACCACCACCACCATCTTGGTTCTGTGCCTGTACTGGATGGCAGTCATCATGAACGACCAGCGCAGTCTCCGTGTCATCAGATGTAGGGAGTGGTGCTACATGTATAGGCCTACGTACATTATCGCATCATTATGAACGAGAACATACGTCCTCGTACACAGGGCGGGTCGCCAACACAGTGCGCATCGCAGACCATGCACCATGGTTGATGCAATATCATAGTGTACGTACAAGCACACCGTGTGTCATAGAATACACCGCACAAGACACTTCAATATTATGTGTACGTCGGCCATAGATCCACCCGCATCATTGAGTGAACATGACGATACCTCGTCTATAGCGACGGTGCAGAGGCCCTTCTCACTATCGTGCATCTCATACAAGGGCCAGTGCAAACCCTGGTGAATCATCACGGCTATAGGAACACAGTGAAGAGATCACCAGCGAAACACATTATAGCCAGAGGCCGCGTGGGTTTCAACATGAAGGGTACCAGTGATGTCTTATGTCCCATCACCCATTGATATAGCGTGGGACTCGGTGGAGCGTGCCATGCATAATACATACGGCGACGCCTACGCGCCATTTCCTTTGCGCACAATAATTACATCGCACAATTATAATTCCCAGACAGATGAGATATTTCATAGGGAAGTCATGTAATATCCTTGCGTGTTCTAAAAAGTACTGAACAATACAATGTCGGGTCTGTAGGTCTGCGAAACAACACGCATAAGCCTAACTGCGAATTAAATAATGTACAAGTAATAGTAAGGCTAATAATTATTATTTTCATATCACTCTGCCTTTGAGAAAGGTGCTGCTAGGATCGAAACGTCAGGCCCACTAAATTTTAAGATTTTGATATTGTATTATAAGTTTGCTCAAGGTGCATGATGTATGTACATGTGGGTCCACCGCCTGGTCATAGCATGTTCTATTTCAAAATAGTATTTGATTCATCGGTGTTAGTTGTTTTCGAAAAAAAATCTTCGAAATTGTCGTCACATTCGGACACGTTTGAGAATGTGGGAACATGCAGCGTGCACGGCCAGCGGCACAAGCCGTGTAAACCCATTATGTGCCGGTTGTAAGGCTTGGGGAGTGCACGCTTGTGGTGGAAGGGTCCGCAGCAAAGCTGGGCTACACGTTCGTGGCGGATTATTCAAGGCATTTTTATTCCATAATTTTATGTAATAATAATTGTGAGCATATATACAAATCGTCACTTTTACGCAAAGTCCATAACTTGATAATTTTAAATTCTACCTCGTTCTCGATATTTACCTCGAGACCACGTGAGATAGCGCGACGTTGTGACTTCAGTGAGCTGCAGAACCCTGTGACGTACGGTGCGTTAGCTCCGCGGACTTATTACGTTTTAAGAATACATAGACAAAGACACAATGGCAGGACAGCTTTCAGAGTTGTGTGAGCTAGCCCTGAGCCCCGAGGAGGATCCAGAAGCACTGTATCCCCCCTCACAAGGCGAGTACAGCCCTTTGGGCTCAGGGTTTCCACAGAACCCGTCTGGTGTCCCTGCGACACAGAGTGATCCAGTGTATTCTACCTGTTTGGGCGTGGATCTATTTGGGCCGTATACTACATAACTCGAGGTGAAGTGAACAAGAGGGCCAGAGGAAAAGCATATGGAGTGATTTTCAATTGCTTCACTACACGAGCAGTTCATCTGGATCTCGCCGTTGATTACAGTGCCAGCGGGTTTCTACAGGTCTTCCGAAGATTCGTATCTCTCAGGGGATATCCAAGCCAAATGTATAGTGATGTGGGCAGTCAGCTGATTGCAGCTTGTAAAGAGTTGAAGCAAGCCATGAAGGGTTGGAACTTCGACAGCCATCAAGAGTTTGGAGTCACAGAGGGCATGACTTGGAAGTTCTCCACGGCAGGCTCACCCTGGCAAAATGGCGTGACAGAGATTCTCATTAGTCAAGAAGGCCATTGGTCATGCCATTGGCAACCAAATTCTGCAATGTCATGAACTGCAGACAGTCCTCTACGAGGCAGCGAATTTGGTCAACGAGAGGCCGGACGACATCCTAGCGATCCAGAGGATGGAATCTACCTTTGTCCGAACGACATGCTCTTGCATGGGGCGTGCTACTGGGAGAGTGCCAAGTGGGCCTTGGAGAGAGACCAACAATCCCCGACACCGTGTTGAGTTCATCCAGAACATCATCAAGTTCTTCTGGTTCAGGTGGACTCGAGACTATTTACCCTCTATCATCATCAGGCAGAAGTGGCATCACGAGAAGAGAAACATACAGAAAGGAGACGTGGTTTTGGTTCAAGACAGCAACGCTATACGTGGCAACTGGAGACTGGGGATTGTGGATGAAGTCTTCCCTGACGAGGTCGGAAACGTGAGGAACGTCCAGGTGAAGATGAAGAGTCCTGACAAGCTCAGCAATTGCGGTAGAGTAGGATACACCTCCATCCGGCGGGCCGTGCAGCAGCTGATAGTCGTTCCGGTGGACGAGGATGAGGATTGAAATCACAAGGACTAACAGAGACTTTTGGTGGGCGTCACGCGATGAGTGCGCACTCTAGTGTATTATTTTTATAGAGCTCTACGGAGAGTCCCAGACTTGTGTGCGTATACACTACAACAGGCGGCCATAGTGAATCGCGCTGTAAAGCTTGTTCTAAGTCCCCTAGTTTGTTCGTGTTTAGAATGTTAGAGCGTGATAACAACTCTTTTCCCCTCTGAACACATTGCCACCACTATATGCACGATGCCACAATCGTGTATGGTTGTGGTTGTAGTCGAAAAACCAGCAAAACAACCGGGAGTATGTCTCCTGTCTTTTCAACCCAACGCTAGTGGGTCCGCTTTTTATCTGACTGAAAGGCTTCAATATAAAAAGGCTTTGGAAAGGCTTCACTATGCCATGCTTTTAGTCTGAGAAACTTGGACCGTAATATTGTCTTAAATTCAATTCACCCCAAAAACCAAATCTGAGTGCCGACTATAAACAATTGTTCCAAAGGTCATTCATAAAAAAAAGACTTGTACCAGTGATTGTTCAACAGACGATCATTCGCTGGCTGTTCGGGGGACTGGGACATCACGTCCGTCCGTAGATCAACAATTACTTGGACGGAGACTTTGTACAGCAGGAAACTATAATTATTATTTATTTATTCATTATGGATTATCCTGTGCTAAATTGGCTCAGCCCATGCGTTTTAACCGATGTTCACGTCAGCAATTAACAAAATAAAACTGTTAAAATTAGATGAAATTGATTACAGTATTGATTAAAAGAGAAAACAGATTACAAAGTAAAATTACAAGCACATAAAAACATGAATGCAACAAGCAAGACATCAATCAACAAATAGGACATAACCCCAAACACCATACAAAAACATAATTTATAAGAAACACAATCAAAACCTCCCAAAAACTACTCGAGATAAGAATTACAACCACCGCCTGATGTGAGGACACTCGTCTTCAGTACTTAGTTGAAACTTGTTACTGTACTCTGCTTCGAACGATTTGATATCTGGTTGGTTTTCCAACCAGACTTGATTTAACTTGTGTTAGAGAAATTCCATCGTATAGTATATCCTTGAAAATAGCTACCAACCTCCAATAACTTCTAATTACTGTTTGCGTATTACGGCAAATACGCACTTTTTAACGTTTACCAGAAGATAAGCTCAGGACCTCTTGAAAACATTCTTCTGGAAAATAGGCCGTGATTTCTCAAAACAGGCCGTGCAAAACACGGGTGCAAGACTCACTGACTTATACTTATACATCGGAGATTTCGAAAGATACATTTGGCTTAATACTACATCATATAATATAGACTAAGGATATCAAGATTTCCCCTAAGTTTCCAAACGTCAGACGTGATGAAGCTAATAAGTATTGAACAGTCACTGAAAGACATCAAACAATATGGCTTATACATTTGAGTCCTAAAGGATCGAAGAACAACATAAGAGGTTATAAAAAAATCGTCCTAAACGATTTTCTTAATGAGGCCAGTAAGAAGGGGAAGGAGACTGGCGATGGGTATACAGCCAAGAATGATGAAAGCTTCATCATAACTTCCGCAAGCGTCGAACAACCAACCTATAAAATCGAAATCAAGAGAGAACATGGCCAAAACAAAGGTAAGTTTGAAACATCTAAAATCAGTATGATATCTTACGTAATAATAATTGACATTTTTGTTGCTAAATATTTTTACAACGCGACGTAGTAGAATGTGTAAAGCAGACTAAACCGGTATATTGAACGAACGCAGGAAAAGGAAAAATAAAGGTCATTTTATTCACCCGGCCAGAAAAGACCCATGGAACTAGACATTTGAACCTGTCCTCTCTGGCATGATAATCTAAAACCTGAGTTATCAAGATCTCAGGAGGGCTCCTCAAAACTACTTGAATTTACATGGGACTACATGTTGTTGACTATTTGGGAAAGCCAACATCAGGGTTGGGTAGCTCAGATGGTAAGAGCGCTGGTATAATACGCAAAAGAGAGGTCTCGGCTTCAGGTCCAGGTTCAGTAGTTTCAAGTTTTCTTTGCCAGTTTTATTTTTCTCCCAAAGTTCACAGTAAGTTTTTCCTGGCTTTGTTTGACTTAAAACAAATAAAATAAAAACAAGAACAACAACTGCAGTATATTTTATGCTTACCAGGTACAAATCCGGCGAGTATTTGTGGAACGATCAAAAAGACCCTTATCCAAGCATACGCATTCGATAATCGATCGACTTCGAAGAACTCGTTCGTCAAAATGTCAGTCAGTGTGAACAATGCTGATAAGAATAAACCACATAGAAAGGTGACGAACACGTAGCCTAGAACGGTGTTCACCCAGGGATCAACGATAAACGACACGCCTAACATCAGACTGCTCACGATCAACGCAGTGGTGCATCGCACGTAGCCTCTGTCGATGAAAGGTGACCAAATGAAGGTCCCTAATAAGTATCCCACAGCTGCTGCTGAGCAAAGAGACGCAGCTACATTGGGAGAGAACCCCTTTTCCTCAAGGTGGGGAACGTAATAAATCAACCACGAACTGTTGGAAAAAGTAGCTCCAAAACGACAACAAAAAATGGCCCAGTATTTGAACTCAAGAAGCACCCCCATATTTATCTTTTTGTAGACACCAATAAAGAATGTTCTCAGCGAAAGTGCATATCTGTGGTTGTGTTGTTCATTGACATCTCTGTCGGGCACGGAGTCGTAGTCTTCCTTTTGATCTCTAATTAACATAGCGCAGGGGATTGAATGGCAGCACAATGCCGCGATGAGTAGCACGGCTCCTCTCCAACCGTAAGTATCCAGGAAGAATTGCGTCAAAGGGGCGAAAATGAACAGAGAGAATGCTGCACCAGTGTGAGCTATCCCGCATGCCAGACTGAAATGCTTGGTGAAATGACGGCCCATCAAAACCAAAGCAAAGACCTCAATGACTCCGGAAGAAAATCCTGAAATGACAGTGTTAACAGTACAGTGGTCAATATTAGAACAGCGAATATTAAATGTAAATACTTTTTTACGATTTGATGGGGTCTGGCCCACGTCTATAATATTACCGTGATGAAGCATTCCCTTGGTCTGTTTATTCGGAGTCTTGTCACACATGTAGCATTCAAATGCATTATATTCTGAAAAGATCAAATCAAAGCTTCTACGTATTTTGCGACAGAGCACCGAGCTTTATCCGCATAGATACATGATTCAATCGCATTCTGCATTTCTGGCACATTTCGTTTAAAAGAGCAAGAACATGCATATGGAACAATCAATCCGTGTACACAAGGTTAGCGTAGCTTTCTGCAGTCCTGAAGTGTGTAGGCAGTGCTGTCCTTGTGCATTAGGATTTACGAAACGCTTTCACGATCCCAAGATATGTGACCTTTGCAAGTAGGCAGCGTAGGTAAATACATTTGCATATCACAGCACGCGTCATGTGCACAGCATTAATTGGCGCTTGGAACTTTTGCGATAGACACACATTTTTATTTTCCTAATCACCACAGATAGCAGATGGCATTGCAAAGATTAATCTGCACCCTTTACTGTGATGAACAAATCGCCCTCGTTGTTCAGAATTGTGATTTTCCTCCCGATTTTGTATTCGTCGTCTGTCGAACTTGGTACATGCATTTTCTTATAGCTTGAAGAAAATAAATCCGCCGATTTCGAAACGATTTCCTCAAACTTCGCCATTGACATCGAGAGAAAACTTAAACGCTTCTGTACTTTTTTAACCTGTCACTGGAGGGCGCTCGCATTTATTTTTAAAACCACGTAGGGTAGGTAACTCATGCCATAATATCAATAATATTATCATTTGCTAATGAAGTTATTGTGACCTGACACCGTTGAATACGACGGCGCCACGGTTTCGACCGGAAAGTAGGGTCGGATGACAACACGCATTATAAGCCTATTATACGCGTATATAGGCGCTGAAATGCCCTCACATAAAAAAAGACCTTCCATCACGCAGTGCAGCGCAAACGCACGGGACACTCATCTACACTTATAATAATGGATTGTCAAACTCAGGCCGGCCATAATTTCACAAGCTGTCTTAAACTTTTCAAAGGGGATGCACAAACTGAGCTGGGTATAATTATGTCAAGGGAATGGGAGGGTAAAACACACAATTCACAAAAGGATGGTGTTTCTGATTTGTTTTATTTTAAGGAACTATCTAATGTGTCTATAATAATACCTTACTTAGTTAGGATATGGCTTTAGCAGGGTTACACGTCAGTCTGTATTAGGACAATCATTACATGCAGATTCGTATTTTAGAGTAGATTATCGAGTTTTTACAGAACTCTAGATTGGTTTTCTAAAAGAAAATGCAGGAGTGGTGTGCTGATTATGACTGAAAAACCGACTGAAATACGTTTTTCTCACCTACTAGGCCGGTCACCGGTAGAGCAATAAATATGGGATTAGTTGCCATGGAGATCAACACCAAACCACAATTTAGTGCCACGGTGCAGCTGAGCAAGGATTTCCTTTTTCCGAATTTGCTGCTCATCGGTTGAGCCAGAAGACCTGGAAAAGCGACACGCGTGGGGTAGAATGGAGTGAAAGTCACAATATATTCACATACTTTCAAAATAAAGCAGGTATACGATGCAGAATAATAAAATGATTGTACTTATTGTTTTAGCCACGTAAAATTTTATCATAGTCGATTTTTAGTTGCATTCCAAGCGTCAATGGTGGCATAACTGCCATTCTCGTAAATGTCTAAATATAATCATTATACTAACTTTATACGTAAATATCGAAAAATTAATGCACTTATCAATTTCAAAGCACAGTCATTATAATAATACAGCTTGTGCTTCAGACGAAAGCATTATTTTGTTGCTGTAATTTTTTGTCAAATTTAACCTACCTGACACAGCCGATCCCACTCCCATCAAAGACGTCACGACTCCAATGACCCATGTATGAGTGATAAACTGGTCTCTCAGCGTTGGCAATAAGACACCCAAACATTTGTATACACCTTCCCATGTTAAGTTAATGGTGAAAAACATCAGAACGATGAAGCAACCACGCCAAGTAAATTCACTGCTGGCAACTTCAGCCATTGAGCTAGTTCGTGTTGGGTGAACTGAGAGACGAATAAAACCAGCAGAGCCCGTGTAATAAAGACGAGAAGCTGCTGTGACAAAAAGTATTCTGTTTACCAAATGTTACTTCTATACGCCCAAGGATCAGTTTTGCGTTACGGCCTTCCGATAACTATAATGACGATACCATATCGCACATTAGTTATGTAGGGGGTACTTCCAGGAGTATACATGGTTAATACCAGCTACTTGTTCTGTATAAACCTATAGCTCCCGGATGGTACTGCCTAGCCTGCCTTACAAGTCCCAATTACTGGAGGTCAGCCCCATACCACAAGCAGACAGGCATTGTATCATTCATGTTACCCTGGTAGTGGTCCGGTGGGTTGGCCTTTAGTAATGCCCTGGGGATATGGTACAGGGACCTGGTGATGTGCAGGGTGCCATATAAGGCACGCCTGCCATATCCCGTTTATAGGTAAGACCATTTCCATCTTCTTTCACATTATTTTAAGCCATATGTTCATGGGTTTAACTGCTAAATTAGAAATTTAAGAAACAGACTCCTCGATTGTTGATAACGACAACTGTTTTAATGTAACAACAACGATGTTAGAGTCCTATGGCAAAACAAACAGAAAACAAAATAATTATGATTGTGTGAACAAGCCCAAGGACTGTTGGCTGAGGTGAGGCTGCGGTGCTGCTGGTTGGCTGAGGCGAGCCTGTGGTGCTGCTGGTTGGCTGAGGTGAGGCTGCGGTGCTGCTGGTTGGCTAAGGCGAGCCTGTGGTGCTGCTGGTTGGCTGAGGTGAGGCTGCGGTGCTGCTGGTTGGCTGAGGCGAGCCTGTGGTGCTCCTGGTTGGCTGAGGTGAGGCTGCGGTGCTGCTGGTTGGCTGAGGCGAGCCTGTGGTGCTGCTGGTTGGCTGAGGTGAGGCTGCGGTGCTGCTGGTTGGCTGAGGCGAGCCTGTGGTGCTGCTGGTTGGCTGAGGTGAGGCTGCGGTGCTGCTGGTTGGCTGAGGCGAGCCTGTGGTGCTGCTGGTTGGCTGAGGTGAGGCTGCGGTGCTGCTGGTTGGCTGAGGCGAGCCTGTGGTGCTGCTGGTTGGCTGAGGTGAGGCTGCGGTGCTGCTGGTTGGCTGAGGCGAGCCTGTGGTGCTGCTGGTTGGCTGAGGGTGAGGGTTAGGGTTAGGGTAAGGGTTAGGGTTAGGGTTAGGGTAAGGGTTAGGGTTAGGGTTAGGGTAAGGGTTAGGGTTAGGGTTAGGGTTAGGGTTAGGGTTAGGGTTAGGGTTAGGGTAAGGGTTAGGGTTAGGGTTAGGGTTAGGGTTAGGGTTAGGGTTAGGGTTAGGGTTAGGGTTAGGGTTAGGGTTAGGGTTAGGGTTAGGGTTAGGGTTAGGGTTAGGGTTAGGGTTAGGGTTAGGGTTAGGGTTAGGGTTAGGGTTAGGGTTAGGGTTAGGGTTAGGGTTAGGGTTAGGGTTAGGGTTAGGGTTAGGGTTAGGGTTAGGGTTAGGGTTAGGGTTAGGGTTAGGGTTAGGGTTAGGGTTAGGGTTAGGGTTAGGGTTAGGGTTAGGGTTAGGGTTAGGGTTAGGGTTAGGGTTAGGGTTAGGGTTAGGGTTAGGGTTAGGGTTAGGGTTAGGGTTAGGGTTAGGGTTAGGGTTAGGGTTAGGGTTAGGGTTAGGGTTAGGGTTAGGGTTAGGGTTAGGGTTAGGGTTAGGGTTAGGGTTAGGGTTAGGGTTAGGGTTAGGGTTAGGGTTAGGGTTAGGGTTAGGGTTAGGGTTAGGGTTAGGGTTAGGGTTAGGGTTAGGGTTAGGGTTAGGGTTAGGGTTAGGGTTAGGGTTAGGGTTAGGGTTAGGGTTAGGGTTAGGGTTAGGGTTAGGGTTAGGGTTAGGGTTAGGGTTAGGGTTAGGGTTAGGGTTAGGGTTAGGGTTAGGGTTAGGGTTAGGGTTAGGGTTAGGGTTAGGGTTAGGGTTAGGGTTAGGGTTAGGGTTAGGGTTAGGGTTAGGGTTAGGGTTAGGGTTAGGGTTAGGGTTAGGGTTAGGGTTAGGGTTAGGGTTAGGGTTAGGGTTAGGGTTAGGGTTAGGGTTAGGGTTAGGGTTAGGGTTAGGGTTAGGGTTAGGGTTAGGGTTAGGGTTAGGGTTAGGGTTAGGGTTAGGGTTAGGGTTAGGGTTAGGGTTAGGGTTAGGGTTAGGGTTAGGGTTAGGGTTAGGGTTAGGGTTAGGGTTAGGGTTAGGGTTAGGGTTAGGGTTAGGGTTAGGGTTAGGGTTAGGGTTAGGGTTAGGGTTAGGGTTAGGGTTAGGGTTAGGGTTAGGGTTAGGGTTAGGGTTAGGGTTAGGGTTAGGGTTAGGGTTAGGGTTAGGGTTAGGGTTAGGGTTAGGGTTAGGGTTAGGGTTAGGGTTAGGGTTAGGGTTAGGGTTAGGGTTAGGGTTAGGGTTAGGGTTAGGGTTAGGGTTAGGGTTAGGGTTAGGGTTAGGGTTAGGGTTAGGGTTAGGGTTAGGGTTAGGGTTAGGGTTAGGGTTAGGGTTAGGGTTAGGGTTAGGGTTAGGGTTAGGGTTAGGGTTAGGGTTAGGGTTAGGGTTAGGGTTAGGGTTAGGGTTAGGGTTAGGGTTAGGGTTAGGGTTAGGGTTAGGGTTAGGGTTAGGGTTAGGGTTAGGGTTAGGGTTAGGGTTAGGGTTAGGGTTAGGGTTAGGGTTAGGGTTAGGGTTAGGGTTAGGGTTAGGGTTAGGGTTAGGGTTAGGGTTAGGGTTAGGGTTAGGGTTAGGGTTAGGGTTAGGGTTAGGGTTAGGGTTAGGGTTAGGGTTAGGGTTAGGGTTAGGGTTAGGGTTAGGGTTAGGGTTAGGGTTAGGGTTAGGGTTAGGGTTAGGGTTAGGGTTAGGGTTAGGGTTAGGGTTAGGGTTAGGGTTAGGGTTAGGGTTAGGGTTAGGGTTAGGGTTAGGGTTAGGGTTAGGGTTAGGGTTAGGGTTAGGGTTAGGGTTAGGGTTAGGGTTAGGGTTAGGGTTAGGGTTAGGGTTAGGGTTAGGGTTAGGGTTAGGGTTAGGGTTAGGGTTAGGGTTAGGGTTAGGGTTAGGGTTAGGGTTAGGGTTAGGGTTAGGGTTAGGGTTAGGGTTAGGGTTAGGGTTAGGGTTAGGGTTAGGGTTAGGGTTAGGGTTAGGGTTAGGGTTAGGGTTAGGGTTAGGGTTAGGGTTAGGGTTAGGGTTAGGGTTAGGGTTAGGGTTAGGGTTAGGGTTAGGGTTAGGGTTAGGGTTAGGGTTAGGGTTAGGGTTAGGGTTAGGGTTAGGGTTAGGGTTAGGGTTAGGGTTAGGGTTAGGGTTAGGGTTAGGGTTAGGGTTAGGGTTAGGGTTAGGGTTAGGGTTAGGGTTAGGGTTAGGGTTAGGGTTAGGGTTAGGGTTAGGGTTAGGGTTAGGGTTAGGGTTAGGGTTAGGGTTAGGGTTAGGGTTAGGGTTAGGGTTAGGGTTAGGGTTAGGGTTAGGGTTAGGGTTAGGGTTAGGGTTAGGGTTAGGGTTAGGGTTAGGGTTAGGGTTAGGGTTAGGGTTAGGGTTAGGGTTAGGGTTAGGGTTAGGGTTAGGGTTAGGGTTAGGGTTAGGGTTAGGGTTAGGGTTAGGGTTAGGGTTAGGGTTAGGGTTAGGGTTAGGGTTAGGGTTAGGGTTAGGGTTAGGGTTAGGGTTAGGGTTAGGGTTAGGGTTAGGGTTAGGGTTAGGGTTAGGGTTAGGGTTAGGGTTAGGGTTAGGGTTAGGGTTAGGGTTAGGGTTAGGGTTAGGGTTAGGGTTAGGGTTAGGGTTAGGGTTAGGGTTAGGGTTAGGGTTAGGGTTAGGGTTAGGGTTAGGGTTAGGGTTAGGGTTAGGGTTAGGGTTAGGGTTAGGGTTAGGGTTAGGGTTAGGGTTAGGGTTAGGGTTAGGGTTAGGGTTAGGGTTAGGGTTAGGGTTAGGGTTAGGGTTAGGGTTAGGGTTAGGGTTAGGGTTAGGGTTAGGGTTAGGGTTAGGGTTAGGGTTAGGGTTAGGGTTAGGGTTAGGGTTAGGGTTAGGGTTAGGGTTAGGGTTAGGGTTAGGGTTAGGGTTAGGGTTAGGGTTAGGGTTAGGGTTAGGGTTAGGGTTAGGGTTAGGGTTAGGGTTAGGGTTAGGGTTAGGGTTAGGGTTAGGGTTAGGGTTAGGGTTAGGGTTAGGGTTAGGGTTAGGGTTAGGGTTAGGGTTAGGGTTAGGGTTAGGGTTAGGGTTAGGGTTAGGGTTAGGGTTAGGGTTAGGGTTAGGGTTAGGGTTAGGGTTAGGGTTAGGGTTAGGGTTAGGGTTAGGGTTAGGGTTAGGGTTAGGGTTAGGGTTAGGGTTAGGGTTAGGGTTAGGGTTAGGGTTAGGGTTAGGGTTAGGGTTAGGGTTAGGGTTAGGGTTAGGGTTAGGGTTAGGGTTAGGGTTAGGGTTAGGGTTAGGGTTAGGGTTAGGGTTAGGGTTAGGGTTAGGGTTAGGGTTAGGGTTAGGGTTAGGGTTAGGGTTAGGGTTAGGGTTAGGGTTAGGGTTAGGGTTAGGGTTAGGGTTAGGGTTAGGGTTAGGGTTAGGGTTAGGGTTAGGGTTAGGGTTAGGGTTAGGGTTAGGGTTAGGGTTAGGGTTAGGGTTAGGGTTAGGGTTAGGGTTAGGGTTAGGGTTAGGGTTAGGGTTAGGGTTAGGGTTAGGGTTAGGGTTAGGGTTAGGGTTAGGGTTAGGGTTAGGGTTAGGGTTAGGGTTAGGGTTAGGGTTAGGGTTAGGGTTAGGGTTAGGGTTAGGGTTAGGGTTAGGGTTAGGGTTAGGGTTAGGGTTAGGGTTAGGGTTAGGGTTAGGGTTAGGGTTAGGGTTAGGGTTAGGGTTAGGGTTAGGGTTAGGGTTAGGGTTAGGGTTAGGGTTAGGGTTAGGGTTAGGGTTAGGGTTAGGGTTAGGGTTAGGGTTAGGGTTAGGGTTAGGGTTAGGGTTAGGGTTAGGGTTAGGGTTAGGGTTAGGGTTAGGGTTAGGGTTAGGGTTAGGGTTAGGGTTAGGGTTAGGGTTAGGGTTAGGGTTAGGGTTAGGGTTAGGGTTAGGGTTAGGGTTAGGGTTAGGGTTAGGGTTAGGGTTAGGGTTAGGGTTAGGGTTAGGGTTAGGGTTAGGGTTAGGGTTAGGGTTAGGGTTAGGGTTAGGGTTAGGGTTAGGGTTAGGGTTAGGGTTAGGGTTAGGGTTAGGGTTAGGGTTAGGGTTAGGGTTAGGGTTAGGGTTAGGGTTAGGGTTAGGGTTAGGGTTAGGGTTAGGGTTAGGGTTAGGGTTAGGGTTAGGGTTAGGGTTAGGGTTAGGGTTAGGGTTAGGGTTAGGGTTAGGGTTAGGGTTAGGGTTAGGGTTAGGGTTAGGGTTAGGGTTAGGGTTAGGGTTAGGGTTAGGGTTAGGGTTAGGGTTAGGGTTAGGGTTAGGGTTAGGGTTAGGGTTAGGGTTAGGGTTAGGGTTAGGGTTAGGGTTAGGGTTAGGGTTAGGGTTAGGGTTAGGGTTAGGGTTAGGGTTAGGGTTAGGGTTAGGGTTAGGGTTAGGGTTAGGGTTAGGGTTAGGGTTAGGGTTAGGGTTAGGGTTAGGGTTAGGGTTAGGGTTAGGGTTAGGGTTAGGGTTAGGGTTAGGGTTAGGGTTAGGGTTAGGGTTAGGGTTAGGGTTAGGGTTAGGGTTAGGGTTAGGGTTAGGGTTAGGGTTAGGGTTAGGGTTAGGGTTAGGGTTAGGGTTAGGGTTAGGGTTAGGGTTAGGGTTAGGGTTAGGGTTAGGGTTAGGGTTAGGGTTAGGGTTAGGGTTAGGGTTAGGGTTAGGGTTAGGGTTAGGGTTAGGGTTAGGGTTAGGGTTAGGGTTAGGGTTAGGGTTAGGGTTAGGGTTAGGGTTAGGGTTAGGGTTAGGGTTAGGGTTAGGGTTAGGGTTAGGGTTAGGGTTAGGGTTAGGGTTAGGGTTAGGGTTAGGGTTAGGGTTAGGGTTAGGGTTAGGGTTAGGGTTAGGGTTAGGGTTAGGGTTAGGGTTAGGGTTAGGGTTAGGGTTAGGGTTAGGGTTAGGGTTAGGGTTAGGGTTAGGGTTAGGGTTAGGGTTAGGGTTAGGGTTAGGGTTAGGGTTAGGGTTAGGGTTAGGGTTAGGGTTAGGGTTAGGGTTAGGGTTAGGGTTAGGGTTAGGGTTAGGGTTAGGGTTAGGGTTAGG